>VZTX01020975.1:490450-538321 GCA_013400915.1 Pardalotus punctatus | reverse complement strand
CGGGTTCGAGCCGCACGGAGCTGCCCGGCGCCCGCTGTCCCAGTTCCCTCTCTCGCACCCTTCCTGCCGGGAGTGTGGTTTTGGGCGCGTCCCGGCCCTGCCGAGCTCGCTCGCTCTCGGTGCGGCCACGTGGAGGCCGCGGGTGCGGGTGGAAGGTGCCGGCCCTGCCCGCCCGGCGTGGGCGCTGCGGGGTGTGCGGAGCGGGAGCGGCCGTGCGGGGTCCGCCAAGGACCCCCGCAGCCCTTGGCGGTATTTGGGGGCAGTACTGTGGCGGTGGATGATGAACGAGCCACGCCGTTAAACCTTGCAGGGCTTAACAGTTGGGATTTACCGTTAACAACTGCGGGAAAAGCACTCAGGCTGTAACCTGCACTTAACCTTAAACAAGGGTAGGAGGAAGGGTTAGGAGGCTTTGTCGCTGGACTACACGGACACAGAAAGGATGAGCGAAAAGCATTGATTTCCTGTTCTCAACTATTTCTGCTGCCTATGCTGCATCCTTTGGAAATACACACTTAACGTTGAAACTGTGGAATAAAATTGCTCTTTAAAATCTCTAGCTATCATTGTCGTTTTTGGGCCTCTCTGTAGAAGTGTTCATGCCTGCTAGCTTTTAAAACTGAGCAAGAGTTACCTGAGTAGAAATACTTCTGGTTTCTAGCACTCCTAACGCTGTATGTCTGTATGTAGCAACCATAATGTGTTTTTTTTATTAAGGTAGGATCTTGTACCATAACATCAAGGGAACCTGTGATAACCTCAAGCCTGAAACAGAGCTGAGAAGTGCACACTGGAAGACCTGGTTAGTTTTCAGATGAGCGGAAGCAGTTGTCATCTAGTTAACTAAAGTAATTCCTGGCATGTTCCAGCGGGTATGTTCTTGTATCCCTTTGGAAGAAGTAACTGCGATAATGACGTAAAAATAGAAAACTCTTTTCTATATTAAAAAGGTATCATATAAGGTTTTATACATTTGTTTTTAACACAGAATGTCCTCTGATTTCCTTTGCTGAATGCTGTGCTTTGCTTTGGATGTGCAGGGACGTAGGAATTTGGTGTAGACTGGACTCAGGCATGCTATGAAACTCCAAAGTGAGAGACTCAGTGATGGTTGCTGTGTAGGCTAATAGTCTGGCATGATAGTGTAAGAAAATAATGTAGGAAAGCTCTGTGCTTCCCAAGAACATTGACCAGCATCACTATAGACTTTACTAGCTAAATTTTTGTTCTAAAGGTTAAAATAGCATTGGTGGTGATGCTCTGCAGCACTTTTATTTTAAACTGCTTTTAACTAATACTTCTGAGGAAAAAAAATGTATGCAGCCATGCAATTTATTTCTAAAGGAGAAGAGGGTCTGGATATATAGACGGACTGTGAATTAATTGTGTGTGTTTGATGAGATTAATAGTGGCAGTTCCATATGGGCATTATGTTAGTGTCCATGAGTGGGTGTAGAGGGATTATGCACTGCTAACTATCTGGAATAGGCAATGTGACTGGAGATTCTAGCTACGTAAAAAAAACCAAAACTTCTCCAAATCAGTGAGGTTTGTTTCAGTTAATATTTGTGTAGGTCTTTGTGATTTCCAGATTGGCTTAAATAAAAACCAGGTACTAAGTTTGCATGTTACATCCAGTCATAAAACGTGCGATTACTGTAGAGTTGTGGTTTAAAGTTACTCAAATATGCTCCCAGGCTTTGTCTTAATGGATGTTTTTCACATTGCAAGAAAATAATGAAATGGGATCATCAGGGTAATTCAGACACGTTCTAGAAAGTTTACTTGACGTGAAAAACACGTGCTGGCCATCATTACTTTGACGTCCACGTGTGAGATAAATCTGTACATATGGCAAAATTAATGCATTCAACTTGGCATAGGTTTCCTTCATGGTCTTCACTAAGTCAAGCAGTGGTAATTTACTCTTTCTATTCATAATGCATATTTTTGCAAAGCAATGGCTGGTTCAAGTATGAACAAACTTTTTTTAAGTAGTGCCCAGATCACCAGATCCCATGGACTTCAAGTTTGTGTGTGTATTGTCCCAAAGGAAGTGTGTTAGGATTGTTTGCCTTGGCTGTCCAGTTTCAATGTTGTTTGATCATGAGTGTGCCTATTGTAAAGGCTTATTCCTGTCTCTGTCATACAGTTTTCACAGAAGTGGAAGTTTGTTTGTAACATATGATGGGCACCTGATAAATCAGTGATAAAGTAAATCAGTTTGAGAACATTTACGTGTTTTCATCTGATGGAATTGCTGATTAAAATTGCACAAGCTACTTAAAAGCTAAACTCCATAAAAGTTTTTCTGTGGGTTACGATTTGGTCCTTTACTGTACTGGAAGGATGGGTCAGCTGTACAAAGTGTTGTACAGTAGGAGGGATAGACAGACATAACTGCATATGTCAGCAGTGAAAATAATACCAGAACAAGAAATCTCATTCCATTTTCTTCTCAGTTCAGTGATAACTGCCAGAACACTTGCTATTTCATAGCATGTTATTTTATAACATGTTTTCAGAATTCTCAACTATATCTTGACCTTTTGTAACACATTTAAAAATGTTAGTAGAAGTTTCAGAGAAGAAAGGTTTAATGGCGAGTCTGTTCTTTGGGCAGGTATGCTTTCCACAGGATACTCTTTCAGGTGCAGGGTGAATTCTGTGAATACTGAGAATTTATGCCTTTCGGGAAGCCATTTCTATTCTAATGTGAAGAAATTCAGTATAACTTCCTGGTTTTCTGTGGGACTCTAACTTAATTTAGAGCGCAATTATTTAAAACAATTTTATCATACGAAAAGTATCATCTTTGGGGGTGGGCTTTTGAAGTTATCTTAAATGAAGCTAGTAACTTTATCTTGCTGATAAAAGCCTGAAGTAACAGTTGATGCAGAAAGAATTTAAACTGCTCTGAGGTCATTTGTTAATTACAGTTGAGATATTACTTGAAATACACCTAATAAGGTCTGGTAAGGAAATGTGTACCAATTAGGCAAAGCTAATAAAACCATTTTTTTTCTAAATTTCAAAAACTTGATTAAAATGCTGGAAACCATGTCCTACCACAGTGTAACCTCCTAAAGGAAAGAAAGGTATGTGCTGTGTCAGTCCACCTATTCATAGTATTTTAAGTGCTGTTGAATCAGTGCCATTTCTCCAGGCTTCTTGGATGCAATAAAAATCTGAGAAGTAAAGAAGTTAAAAAACAGTTGTTTGAAGTCACCTTTGTTTTGTTAGTTACCTCTTGTGATAGTCCAGTCTGAACAGGTTTTAATACCCAAAAAGCTGGAAAGCAGCGTTAAAGACCTGGAAGATGATGGTGTGCTGATATGAGTCTCAAAAGCTTATGAGAAGAACGGGATGTTGGAGTGACATGTAGGGTGTTGTACCCATGCTGGGGTACAACATGACTCATTAGATTCATTCGACTGGAAATGTTCTATGCTGCCTCATCTTCTCTCTTTCAGTTTCCTGGCTGCTTTTTCCATTGCTGCAGAGGAGGAATGACTCAGCTGTTATCTTTTCTCTCTCAGCTGTCGGTGGCCCAGGAGCTTCATTCTCATCTGGCTGTCACCTTTTCTGCAGCCTCATGAAGTTTGCCATTGAAACGTGCCCCTCTTTTTGTTCTGTGTTGGCAGTCACAAGTCGGTATTAAACCAAGTAGCATGTCTGTACAAAATGTGGAATATTAGCAGCAGTGTGAGCTCTACAGACAGTTTCTGGACTGTTAACAGGTACAGAACATTGTATTCTGTAAGCGTTTGATTGGGTGCTGAAGTGATAAAGACACAGTTCTGAAGTCACTAAACCAATTAGATTTGAAAGTCTGCATAGTACTGGAAGTTAATGTATAACTGATCATGTCTGAAAGTCATCAATCTAAATTGTGGTTGGTTAGATAAGATAAAATGCATATGTGAGATAAAATGCTCTTCAGGTTAAGAATGTATGAAATATGTTTTATGCAGAATTTGCATTAAATTGTAAATATAATGGGTAGAACCTTTGTGCAGTGTTTCTGCATGTAGGTTACAAATGCTTTAGAAATAGGTTCTGGTCACAGTTCCTAGTAAAGACCACTGTAATACATCATGAATTCCTGACAGGTTTATATACATACAGTTTGTATATAGAGATCTTGAGGTTACCTGACTTCACCACATTCATAAATTGCTCTTTAGGGTGATGATTATTAATGAACAAAATAATACCTTGAATTTTGAAGGTAGCTGTAAATGATAACTGTAAATGATAAATTATTTGAAGCTGGTGGTTTGATATCTATAAATAGTTCCTCTTTAACCAAGCTAATGGCTGATAATAGCATGTGGCCATACTGAGATTGGAGTATCAAAGAAAAACAAAGGAAAAATATATGTAATCTTTAAGGTAGTCTCTTTCAGTAGACATTGGTCAGCATGATTCTTGATGGGTTTTTTAAAATAATACCTTTGTTAATATGATTTGTATTTTAAACAGGACTGAGTGGCACTGCATCCCACACAGAATTGCTCATGATAGCCATATGTCATTTGTGCAGCTGGAAGCTGAGTTCAGTTCATCTTGCAAAATAACTGATAATGCCAGCAGTGAGTGTTCCTGCAAGGGGGAGCAGTAAGCCAGGTGTGCTTCATAGACCTGCTTTGCCGCTGTAGGCACTGCTTCCTTCATGTCATGTACAGAGCAGTTCAGAAAAGCTGTTTTACTGTCAGCTGGAAAATTGTACTGTGTTTCACATGATGGTTACATTACTTCTCAAGGCTCTGTGCAACTTCTATAGTCCATTCCTGTCAAGGAAGACCTCTTTCCATTAGGGCTCCATTATCTTGAGAACTCTAATTCCCTGAAATGCAAACAGTATCATATAGGCCATATATATTGTCTGTTTCTGTTTGCAAAATAGAGAAGCATATTTTTGTGCTGACCTGAGCATCAGTCTATAAAAGACGGTATCTCAGCCTAAAAGTACAGTTTTAAATTGTACTAACATACAGTAAAAATTAAGAAATGCTACCTGGCTGCAGTCCAAATAACGTGTTCGCCTTGCAATACTAAGTTTTTATGCTAAATATAAAATATTCGCATTTATTTGATGTCTGATACAATACATAAACAGGATAGATTTCCATCCTTGCTGTTCTGAACTATATTTTGAGGCAATTGTGCAGCAGAGGCATTGCATTATATTAATAGGGTCCACTTGCTCTCAGACCATACATTCAGTAAATAAATACACAGTAGTTGAAGCAGGATGTATATACAAAATTTAGCTTTTGATTGTAGTATGCCCATAGCTAGCTATTTTTTCACCGAGTTGCTGTCTTTGTACTCCAGATAAGAGATTGGGTTTTGTAAAGTGTGTAGTCTAAATTTATGCATCTGTGTCTTGCAGAGTGTGGTACAGAGTCTCATTTTTGGTAGCTTTAGGCAAAAATTCTTATGCTACTTTTGCTAGCTCTGTATTTTCAGTAGTAGGGAGAGAAATGTGAGGGGTTAATGCTGACTCCTACATCTGTTCAGATGAAGATGAGATGCTTAAATAAGAATGCAGCAAGTATAGCAAATTATTATTCTGTGTTCCTTGTATCAAACTTTGTGGTTTAAATAAATTGCAGTAAAGAGTTACGCTGGACAATGTAAAATACTTCCACAGTCTTTGAAGACCATACTTTGCCTTGTACTGTTGTTGACTTCTTGAAACAGCAATAAAATTGAAAAAGGCAAATTGTCACTTATTTGTGGAAAATTCTGAAGAGTTTCTGTAAATTAATTTAGTGGAATTGTCTCTCTTACTGTAGCCTAATTGTTAACAGTAAATTGGCAAAGACAAAGGGTTAATTATATTTTATAAACAAAATATACTCAAACTGAAACATCTAGAGGAGTACATTGTTCTTCACATAAAAGGAATGTGATGGGAAAACCCCACATTTTTTGCTGAATTTTTGCCCATATCCTATGAAATGTGTTATACAGTAGTTCCTTGTATTCAATCAAGTAGTGATTGAATAATACTGAAATGATGCCTCAGTGCTCTGCAGTTTTTTATTCTGTATGTGCAGTTATGGTTTGCTTCAGTTTTACTTCCCTTAACAATAAGCAATGCCAGACCCGTAACACTTCTGCCTCACATATTATCAGTAATATACTTCTTAAACATTATATGTGCATTATATAAATACACGTAGTTTTATCAGAAATTTATAAATTAGCTCATCCAACAGGAAAATACTTTGTGTATTTTCATTTGTTTGTTGTGCTTTGCTTTGAGGATACAATTATGTTGGTCAAAGATTATATAGATTGTTACCCATGCCAAATTTCTGAAAAAAAAAGATGTTTTTCTAGTGATCTAAAAATAAGAAGAGCAAAGCCACCAATTCTGTTAGCAGCACACAAATGTTTAGGTCTCTTCAGCTGTGACTAACTGGAATCAAAAATTAGTCTATTCTTAAGATTAAATTCTCATACTATGTACGTGATATTTAAAACTGAGCTGATTTTTTTATGTTAAAGTAAGTTTAGGGGTGTAAATGGACTGTAGCTCTCTTGATTCTTAACTGGTTCTTGCAGTACATTTTAGTTTTGCTGATATGTATCAGTTTGACTTCTGTTAGTTCATCCTGGTGGTTTTTAAGCCATCTTCTACCACAAGTCTGTTTTGTGGTCCATTAGTTAAACACAGTTTGAAATACAGTAGTTTTAATTGGCTTGATTTTGTAGAAAATATGTGCAACCCTGATCACATAATGCTTTCATTTTGGGTAGCTGTAATATGCAAAGAGTATAAAATCTCTTTCCCTGAGAAGCTTGATAACCCATAATGTCAGTGGTAGACTGCCAAACCATTTCTGTTCATCAGAAAAAACTGCAAATATTTAGCATCTGCCATTGTAGAATGTGCCCCTTGATTAGAGAGGATAGTCTTGTTCTTCCAGATTTATGTATTTGTTTGAGATACACTTCCTGATCACTTGTGTTTAAAGGTTAGAGACAGAAAGCAGCTTTTTTAATTATTCTTTTTTAAACTGTTACTTGTACCATGGTGTAGCAGTAGGAACAATTTCAAATTTTAATTCTGGAAAAATCAGAATTTGGTTCATTTGCATATTAACTATAGTTGACAGGTTTCACATGAATGTATCAAAGTAGTAGGTTCCTAATAAAAAATGTCCTTTCTTTACAGAAATGGGTTGTGGAAATTACATAGAATCTTAGGAACTAACACAATCATGTAAAATAAAGGAAGCCCCAATAGCAAGGGAAAAAAATAATCAATGAAGATGAAAGATGTCAATGATCCAAATAGTGATTTAGGAAACATTAATGTCCTAGGATCCCACTGAGAAGGGTGGTGACCACAATAATACTGCACCAAATCAGCAGCTAGCCCAGAAAATCATTGTAATTAAAACTATAATGAAAGGAAGAAGATCACAGTTACACTTAAGCAAAATTAAAGAGGTGTATCCATATTCCAGGAGAGGTACTGGAAGAAGTATGTACCCAATCACAGTTACTGTAAAAGGCAGGAACTGATGATGGAAAAAAACTGATGGAAAAACTGAATGCAGCTTCACTTTCCATAATTACCTGTCCTTGCTTGCCTGTGTTGCTGTTAGAATGTATCTGCACTTGCAAGGTGATGGACACAGGGAAGTACATATAATAATGGTATTTTAAGATTGCAGTTTTAGCCCATCGGTATTTCTAATGTGATTGCTGAAAAGCTATCCCTGCTTGCATTTTAGATTAAGGCTTTAAGGATTGTGCTTCCTTGCCCCTCTTCTGTCTCTAATCTTGCACTAAGAGTAATACTGGATATTAAATACTACGTTTTCATAATTTCACCTCAAACTTATGTCCCTTCAAAGTTGTTTTAATACATTGCTAGGAAAAGTTTATAGTTCGTGGTGAGTGATTTTTGAAGCCAGTCAGTGTTTGTGTCAGTTTGAATGGTTGCTTCAATTACCATGCAGACTTGAGATGAGGAGCCATGCAGATCATTCAGAATAATCTTGCTTAAAATAAATGATAGCTGGGAAATGGCATGAGCTCTGTTGAGGTATCACTTGGAATGTGGTAGAAATTACACATATTGGCTCAGCTGGGCATTTTCTTGGTGGATTTGCCTGTTGAAATATGTACAGCTATTTTATGTCCTGTGTCAGTCTGGTTAAATGTTACTTCTGAATCTGCCAAGATATCTTCACAAACTCCTTTGTCTCCCACAATTACTGAACAAAGACACATTTGAGAGCCTCCTAATTCAAGATGTCAGTGGTTCCAGTAGCTGCCTGCTGCCTAAGGGTAGTAGTTCTCCTGGTTTGTTCTCTTGACTGAGTAGCTTTGCTAAGAATAATTTGAATGGCTCGTTGACAGAGTGCCTTAGAAAAGTCTGTGAGGGTGGTTCATTAACTAAATCTCTCCTTTAAAAATACAATTTGATTCAATGGTATATGTTGTCAAGTAAAGAATTTGAAACCTCTACATTCTAGGAATGGCCTTCACAATCAGTCAGGCACTAATTTGGCATAGCACATGTAGAAAAAGAATGCTTTAGTCTCATGTTTCAATGGACTTCCATAATTGACAGCTTTTCTAAATTTTTTTTTCTGTTTTTTTAAAGTGAGAGAAGTCACCGGCTTAATAGCAGGCATGCGTAATTCCTTTTAGATTGTAGCTGTGATAGAGAGGGTTTCTTTATAATGGTGTAGGTATTAAACACTCATCAAAGGCATGCCTTTAATGCCTTCTAACATACCACAAGTATTACCATGTAGTGCAAAGATGACATAGTTATAGTGGTGTAAGTTATAAGAACAACAAAAGTATTGCAACCGGTTTTAACACTTTAGTAGAAATATTGTTATATTCTGTTTTGAAGGGGAAGTGGGAGAAAGTATTCTCAAATGGCTTTCAGTGGGAAATACGCCCACTGCTGTTTTTTCAATGTTATTTGAGTGCATTTTGAGGTGGCCAGTTGTTTTACTGTGCTCTATCAATATATTCTATTAGACTGCAGATCAACCAGATCAGTAACTGCTATTGCCACCTAAACCTTTTTTTTGTGTGGACTGTGGTGTTTGTGCAGCTGCACAGGGAGCCAGATAGGAAAAGTAATCTGTCTTGAAAATAATCTTTTGTTGTTTTCTTTTTCTAGGCTGTTTTTCAGCAGAATCTAGTTGTACAGCTGCACAGTGAACAGATCAGCAAACAAATGTGCTGGTATCCAAAAATGGTTTTGTGGGAATGGGAACGTGAAGCAGTGGGGGAAGGCAGGACTGCTGCCTTAAGTGCAACACCACCTTAAAATATTTATTGAACTTCAGCCACGGTTCTAACCAAAACATTTGCTTACTTTCAGTAGAAAAATGAAATATTAAAATGCAGGTGTAACTGGTTCATCTTTTCAAGTATTTCATTCTTACAAGCACTGGTTGGTATCTTAATAGGACCTGATTGAAAAGTGGAATATTGGCACAAAAGAAAATTAGCTCTATTATAAATTCTGTGCATTAATAGGTGTTTCATCCAGTTTATATATGAAAGACTGCAAATTAATTCTCAGTGAGCAGAACCAGTACTTACAGAACTTCCAACTATTCTGAAGTTTTTATATTCTTTAGAGCTCTGAGAAGGATCCTGTACTCAGCAATTTCTTACAAATAACTGTCCCTTTGAAAAAGGCTGTCCACAGTTTTTTTACATTCAACATAAATGCTCCTTTCTGGATAACTGAGCTGGTAGATTGCAACTCTGTCAGTTCAAGATCATTTTATTATGCTTGGGACTTGGCATTTCAAATACTTCACAGTTCAGATTTTTAAGTATTCATGGTGTGTTCAGTTATGCATAAATGCCTTCTGTACTATTTAAGTCTTATCTGGTATTAACTTAGCAAATAGGGATTGGATCTATTAGTTAATGGTCTGTTCTTACAAAGTGCCCCTCCTACTGGGCTGTAGGTTTTCAAATGAATGAGTTTTACTGAAATCCACAAACCTGTTTCACTGATATTGAAGAGGGAAGAAAATACAGGAGATGGGTGAGAGCTAAAGTTAGAAATGGTTAATTTTAAGTTTTTTGATCTGTAGCATGTTTTCCTGTTTGTATACGCAGAAGCTAATGTCAGCTTAAGACTGATAAAACAAAAATAGTTTATTATTTAGTTAAAGTGGCTTTATGGCTTTCTTAAAATGTCTTTGAGTTAAAACAATATATTAATTTCGCATTAATTTTTTAAAAAAATAATTTACCTTAAAAATGTGTGCTAGATAATAAGATTTTGTATTCTAGTATTTGTTAAAAATGTGAAACTTAAAAAATGTAGAGTATGTTCATTTGGATTTTCAGATTCCAGCCTTTTTTTGAACCAAATATTTGTTAAAAGTTGCACAGTTTGGGATGGGGGGGAAGCTGCATACATCTCTCCTGTTTGTACATAGGAGTGAATACCCACAGTATAGAAAAGAAGATAAATTCTTAGGAATTGTAAGAAAAACTGCCATTATGTAGTCAATAACTTCATTTCAAGAAATACTTCTCTTTTTAAGAAATTGGCATTTCTGATAGAGCTGTTACTCTGAGAAGTTCTTGATAGAAATGAATTACAGAAATGCTTAACTTCTCACTGCCTCACAGAGAGGATGCCTTAGTTTGGTGAGAATATTGCTTTGTCTTTATTTCAGCACCTTTGGTTTCTCTGGGCTCTCTCTTGCCTTAGCTGAAGCGTGTTTTTTGTTCGGAACTCATAGTTGCCCATAAAATCTTGCTAAGGTGCTTTACCTCCCTGTGGCATTCAAGCTGATTTTTTTGTAGATGAGCAGAACATTCTTCAGAGAAAACAAGGAAAGTTGAACAACGAGGGAAAGAAACTGAAATTACTTGGGAAGGAGCGTGGGAAGGGGAGAAATCAGCGCATTTACATTACAAATATTTCAGGTTATTAAAATTGTTGGGAGCAGGCAAGAAAAAGGGTTAGGGGGAAATAAAATTGGGCACTTAAAATATTCTAGTCAGCATTGTACACTAAAAAAAAAGCTGTAGTATGTGGGCTGCAAATGCTGGAATAACAGATGTGGTTTTCGTTTGAGTTTGAATGTTGTATGACCACATTATTTGAATCCAAGTTTGTTGCTTTAAGTAAAGCCTAACTCTTGAACTAGTTTTCTAGTCTCAGTGAAGCAGTTGGAGATAAATAAACAAAGATGTCCCCCCAAATCACGTTCTTATTCCAGGCTTCAAAGCATAAAGTGCTATAGAAGAACAGTTGAAACAGTAAGCGCTATGGATAACTTTCAGAAATCCAAGGGAAATCGAATGAAAAAAAGATTTTAAAAAGAAGCAAAACCAAACCCACCTCTGACCACAGGTGCCTTTGCTTAAATAGCTGAAACACCCTAGGCAGACCGTGGTTTGCATAGAGATAGGATGACTTTTCTATGCAGAGAAGGTAACTCAGTGCTTAGGTACTGCTCAGGAGCTGCGACCTCAAGCCCCTGTGTGTGCGGATGTTCAGTCAGTTCTGCACTTGCTGGGAATGATCTCTTGCACTGCTGCACGGGGCGGGCACGGGGTGCACTGGGCAGCACCGTGTGCCTTTCTGAAATGCCCACTGGTGGGACCCACTTCATCTTTCCCCCTGCAAATGTACGCGTTCTAATCTCGGAGCTTGGCTTAGGGCGGGGTTGTCCCGCTGCCAGAGGTGTCAGCAAGGACTGCGCGTGTTCAGCTCGGGGAAATGTCGCGGGTGCTGTTATTTGCAGCCCTGCCCTTTACTGGTGCTGTAGTTCCGTACCAACCCGCAGCCTGGAGATGTGTTCCCTCCTGTCTGCCCGGGATTCGGTTCCTGCCCATCAGGAGCTCTGGAGGGAAGGAGGGGAGGCAGCAGGGAATCAAATGAGTGAACAGAATTAGGCGAAGGCTGGCAGCAGTAATAGGCAGAATCTTTTTCAGCTTTGGTGCAGCCTTGTCCTCAGGCTGCCCTTGAATATTCTCTTGAGGGGATTTGAGAGTTTTAATGTTGCTATAATGAGATAAGCGATATACAATTTTGTGCCAATTGTGCCACTGAAGTGTATAGAACTTCAGCTTTCCAGTATTGTACACATATGAGTACTGGCTGACAGTTTAAACATGACAGCTATTTACAATTGCCTAGAGAATAGTGAAGCTTGTTTTAAAAGAAAGAAATAAATAATTAACTCTTGTTCTTTTTGAAACCTTTTCTTATGGGTACATTTGTTTTTTAAGCATCTGTTCTGTTACAAGAATTGTAATATAAAATATGAAATATTATAGAACAGAGGATCAAAAATATTGTGCTAGGGTTATTACTATTTTAACTGAAAACAGACCAGTAATTGATTTTGAAATTGGTCTGATGTTGCTCAGCTCTTGTTTTCCAGCAAAGAATCACAATCATAGGTTACAAACTATTTTAACCATAAGGGCATGGAGAAAAGGTACCATTCAAAGCTAAACACCACAATTAGGGATGCATGACTAAAGTTTCCAAGTAATGTATTAGTAGTGTTGTATGAGACAGTCACATGGAAAAGATCATGAGGTTGTGAAAAGGATTATGAGCATGCTTTAGTCATGAATTTCCTGGTAGAGATATTTTAGTCTGGACCGTGCTTGTTTAAATGAGAATAATTTGACTTTGCTTGTTCTGCTTGTATTACCATCAAATGGCAAAGCAGGAGAAAATGTGTCTTACCTACAAAAGTAGTATTCTTTGAGTAACTGAATTTTACTTAAACTTGCAATGCTGTTTCCAGTACTGAGAAGCTGGAGTTAAAAAGATGCTTGAATAGTTTGCTGGAGGATTACAATATACTGCATGTACTTACTCAATCACATATAAGTTCATCTTTCTCCCAGGGCTTTCATTTGTCTTGAGTGGTTGAAAACCTGAATGGTTTGGTCCAGATCCCGAACCTGCTCTTCACATTAAGTAGCATTGAACATTGTAAATCCTCAGTTGATGAAAACCAGCATATTCCTACAGAAATGTGGAGCTGTCCTGATCTGTCACCTGTCATTTTCCTGATGACTGCCAGAGTGTTTCTGCTTCCTGGGATGTCCTGTGAGTTGGAGCCCAGGTTCTCAGCCTGTGTGAGACAGAGCAGATGTCCTTTATTTAAAGGTGTTTCCAGGCACTCACACAATCTGAGGGTTGTCGGTCCAGTGACTCTTGGATAAAGATTTGCAACTGATTTTGTTCTACTCCACCAGTACAACACTTACCTGGCTCCTGAGAGGAAAATGGAAAAAGCTTCTTGGAGATGTTTCTAATGATTTTGTTGTAATCCCAGGGATGTATTTATAAGAACATTAAGGATGCCTTCAAGAGAGCCTGTGAGTGAAAAACACTGTATGAAAGTAGTAAATCAGTAAATTTTGGGGATGAACTTATCATACTGAATTACTTGGAAAAGTTTGTCACAGCCCTTAAATCAGAAACTGGAATGTAGGGGATTGAACTGGAGACAAACCACGGTCGTTCCAGACTGATGATTGAATAGTTGTTTATAAAAATAAACCACTAATGTACAGTGAGTAGCCATTGACCTGTCTGATGTCTGTGGAATCAATTTTGATGCAGATACCTCCATTTGACAGATATTTTCCTGGTCTTATTTTTTTAATGGGACACTATTGCAAAATAGAGTTTTGCTTTTTTGAAAAAAATTTGTGTTTGAAGCTGCAGTGAAAAGTGAATTTTCATATTTTGGATTTGTAGAGCTTAACACTACAAAGATTTTTCCTGTCTTCTGTGTTGACACATTTATTTGCTATATAAAATCATTAGAAAGCAGCTCCTTCCTTTTCTCTGCCAACCTGTTACAAGTATAGGAGCTTCCAACAGATTTTATGTGTCTATGTGTGTGTGTGTGCAATGTGGTTCCAAGTGTATAAGCACAAAACAGCAGGCTGGTATTTTGGGAAAGTAAGATGGACTTTAAATGTTTGTGGTTTGCTGCAGAGCACTTTCCTGGCCGATTTCACAAAGCACATTTTAGTGAGCAGCTGTGGGGGTCTTGGGAAGGACAACCAAAGGTCTCCTGTCTTGTGAGAGTCAGCAGCGCTTTAGGATGCGCTGAGCCGGTCACTTGTGCCTTTGTGAACTCAGGGCCTGTGGCAGTTCTAGTCAAGGTGCACATCAGGAACTGAAACCACGGGCAGTGTTAAAGGCTTAAAGCACAGCTGGCATGTTTCCTGTTCCCTTGCATTTGCTGCAGTGCACAATGGTGAATTGTTTTCAGTTCTAAATACAAGATCTGCTTTTGCAGTGTCTCCTTCATAACCTGGTGTTGAATTGTAAGTTTTTTACACGTGACACTAAATTGGAAACCACATTGTGTTGACGATGTAATTTCTGAAAATCAGCACTAACTGCTTTCAGCTCGACAGATGTCAGCAAGACCAGTCTTTTTTGAGTTGCTTAAGCAGGTGTTTTCCATAGAACCTTACTTTTAAATGAATGTCCACATAGCTCTTTGAAGTCAGTATACCAATGCAAGTAAAAAGTATTAAAAATATGAACATTTAAGCAATACATTGAATTTGATTAATGACAGCTTATTTTTACACTGGCAATGGCCAATTTCAAAATAGGGAATTGTGCAGTGTGTGTTTAGTGGAAGCACTTTATCAGCACAAAATAGAACAAATGATGTGTGGGTTTCAGCTGTATTACTGCCTGTCACCCCCATGAACAGGAAAATACAGCATTGTTATTTTTAAATAATTTTCCTTCTTCTGTAGCTTGTGTTTTATCAAGATTTTCACTATTATAGGTTATCATAAGCTAGGTGCCTCTGTAAATATGCACAAAAAATGTTCTGATATGACTGACTGTAAATGTTGTTAAGGTTTTTCTTATAATCACCTCATGTAAGTATGGTTTGTAAAACATCTCTAAAATACACAGTCTGTCTTACTGTTGGATAAGAAAAGTACATTAATACAATTTCTGCAGTTAAACTACTGCAACTGCTATTCTTTTAATGCCAATATCTAAAATATCTATTTTGTGAGTGATTCAGTTGGCATAAGTACCAAACTGATACACCATATAAATTGACATTGAGATTGCTTTTACAGCTAAATGCTTCCCTTTGTGTTTCTTGTAGGAAACAGAGATGAAGGTACACATGCACACAAAATTTTGCATCATTTGTTTGCTGACATTTATTTTTCATCAGTGCAATCATTGCCATGGAGATGGACATAACAGTGGTCCCAAAAAGGATCGTGTACATGACCACAATGACTATCAGATCTCAAATGAATCATACTTCCAGAATGGAGGAACAGAATCTATGCCCAGTAAATTTTCAACGTTGGAAGCTGAAAATGAACAAAAATACTACATTGAAAAGATTTTTGATCGCTATGGTGAAAATGGAAGATTATCTTTTTTTGGCCTGGAAAAACTGTTAATAAGCCTTGGTTTGGGGGAGGTCAAAGTAGTGATGATAAATCACGATGATATTGGCCATGACCATGTTTCTCACTTGTATGCTTTGGAAGTACAGGAAGGAAAGCATTTTCATCCTCATAACCATGCTCACAGCCACTCAGATTCAGAAAACCAGACCACGGTTGGTGTGTCTGCAAAGAGAAATCATAAATGTGACACTGAGAGAGACGCAGCGGTGCCCTCGGTGAAGGAGGATGGCAAACACGTTCATAACCAAAGTCGCCGTCACCACCACCACCACTCGCGCCCGCACCGGCACGAGCACAACGGCACACACCACTCTCGCAATGATTCCGTCAGTCACAGCGAGCACAGAGAGCAGAGCCATGAACCTTCCACAGAGACAAACACCACGCAGGAGCAGCCCGAAAGGAAACAGCGGAAACAGAAGAAGAAGCAGAAGAAGCTCAGTGAGACATCAGGAGATGCTACGTGGGATTATAGCCCAGATCATGATCCCGGTGACCAGTACGAGCACAATCGTGTTCATAAACACGATCATGTCCACGATGCCTCTCACTTGCACGTGCACCACCACGAGCACGGCAGCGATCGCTCTGCCAGCCACGGACACCAGGATGGCAGTTTAGGCAGTGCTGACAGGCACCGCCACACCAGCAAGCGGGAGGCCTCTCACAAGCAGATCAGTGTGAGGAAACATGCTCTTTCTGCAGCACGTGGTCACAAGGACCATAGTGAAGATGAGCATGATCATGAAGAGGTGAGTAGGAAATGGAGGGCTGGTAAGTTGACTTTTGGTGCTGTCACATAATAATTGAAGGTGCATACCCACAAATAACAGAGACACATTTGGAACCGTGGTGTAATGCAGATAGCAGAGTGGTAATGCTAGAGGTCACTGACAGAGTTCTGAGTTTACTTTAAGTTGTAATTTCTGTGTGCCCATCACCCATCTTTTGTCAGAGACCTATTGTCATGCCTATTTATCTGTGTGAAGTTGATCCTTAAAGCTTTCTGAGATACCCTGCTTACAGGTGAGGTTTTTTTCCCTTCCCAGTGTTCAGGAATACTGTCACCACACACCTTTTTTGGACTTCTTTCTAAATCTGAGATTATTAACATTTTTGAAAACCGCACAGACACTCCTTCCTAAAATACCTGCATCTCTTCAGCACACTTCTGATGTCTTTGTCCTAAGAGATTAAGAAGCAATTGTAGGTATAGCTTCAGGAGCACTGTGCTTGGTGGAATCTCTGTTCTTTCCTTCAGCATCCATTATTTTTGCCAGCACTATAAATCCCTTCCTTCTATAGTTACCTACAGATGCAGGACCTTGTGATGTCATAAATTTAAACTAAAATGCTGAGTTCAAGGTTTCAAACTGAATTAAAAAATGAAACTCAAAACACAAAAGGTTGGTAGGTAAACAGAAGTGTTGAAAAACCTAGTTTGGATTTACATTTTTCCACTGTTCACCTGTTGCTCTTTCTTCACTGCTTGTACTGTGTAAAGAATACGGAAACTCCTTTTCATTGACACTTATCTAAAGTTATGTAGGTGTTGGGAGACTCAAGTTTGCAGTGCAGATATTTTCTTTGTTTCTTTCCCCTCATAAACCACTTAGATCAGTTTAAGACACGTTTTAGCACTGGTGGAATGTTTGGACCAAAGTTTCTGCTTTATTTGTGTTCTCAAATAATATGCTACATTTTCCTTAACTGAAAATAGTTGCTTTTATAATTTAATCTGTTTGTACAATTTGCTTGCAGTGCTTAAATGCTACACAGCTGCTACGGTACTATGGTCTGGAAGCCAGCTCCCTAATATCTCCTGAGTTGTTCGTGTACATGTGTCCTGCTTTGCTATACCAGATTGAGAGAAGGCTTTGTATTGTACATTATGATGAGCTGGAAGATTTTATGAAAAGTAAAAATGTATCAATTGAGAATAAAGATAAAACAGGTGCATCAGGTAGGTGTATAACCTCTAAAGCTTTCAAAATTATTTTGCACTGTAAATATAAACTTCAAAGTTTGACACGTCACACAACTTAGCATTGCCTGTAGAGTGAAGTAATGGTTGAAATTTAACATATTAAAAGAAATTTGAGAAGCATACTCCTTTAAGTCAGGAGTCGTGGCATCCTGGTAGGTGGTATCACAGCTTCTCCCACGTAACCATGGATCACGGAGACACCTTTTGGGTTTGTACCTTTTCATCTTCTTTAACTGTTATTTCCACTGTTTTATGTTTGCTTGGTTTTTTGGGCTTTTTTGTAGGTTTTTTGAGGGTTTTTTTTTTCTCTATTGTTGAGGCCTAACCTCATATCATTGAGCCTCGGCATTTTGGCCTGTATTCTTCCAATGTCTCTTGAGATGCTGGATTCTTGTAGTAGTAACACAGGCAAGGTGCAGAATCTTTGGAGACAGAAGCACCTCTAGGGATGAGCATGTGCACCCACAGTTTGGATTATTGCCATCATTTAATATGCATTATGTCTTTTTTTCTTAGTGGGGCTGGGGTGGTCCATATGTTTATCTCAGAGTTGGAAAGTTGCAGTGTTACTTTGGCACTAAGTTTCCTGATAAATTTGACCTGGACCTATTAATTCAGGAGTAGAGAACAATACCTTCAGCACAGTTCATTCACTGGAAGATAAGATTATAGGTGTTACCATTTTTATATTCTAGCAGTGATACAGATTTGTAGAATTGATGTCCAGAATTTTTTGGTGAACTTGAAAAGTAGACATAAGCAAGATACAAGAGCATTTAAATTGCCGTTCCTGACACTTCCCTGTTCTGATTTCCAATGCCAATTACTCTGTACTATTTCTCTCTAAACACATGAGAAGTGTTCCATCAAAATTCTCTGTTTCCAGTTTTAATTTTTTCTGTGTGTACCTTGAGTAAAACTGAGTAGACTTCTTATCTCATTGCCATAGTTCTAAGCTAAAAATATTTTTATTACTGTTAAAGCAGTTGCTTTAAGGGCAGCATCCATTGTTGTGATTTCATAACTGAATATACTTTTCAAATACCTGTTTGCTACTGCTGTCTTTCATAAGTTATAATGGAACTGTTGATGTTTAGTTGCATTGGAATATTAAAAATCTAAAAATATTGGCTATAATGTCTGTATTTTGAAAATATTGGTAATGTGAATATTGATTAGTACATAGGTGTTCATTAAGCATCATTAGAAATAAAGCTTGCAGTAACTACATTCTCATAGATGTTAATAACTGTTGGAAAGAATGCATTGCTGGAAATCTTTCTTACCAATTCTGGAGTCATTAAAATAATTAACTTCTTATACGTAAATCTCCTCTAGTGACACATCTGCTATCTTATTAGCTGTTCAAAGATTGCTGTAAACCAGATACAGTGTGTGATTTATACAACAGCAAATTGCTTTGTGCTGTGGTCTCATCATAGTAGGAGTTGACCCCTGCCTTATTACCAAGAGCATTGCTGAAGTAGCTCTAAGCATTTTCTGCCAATTAAAATGTTGAAACCCTATACAAAACTGTCATGTTGCACATGCTTTGAACCAGTTTAATTAGGATGCTTCTACAGATGAGTGCTTCTTTTTAAAAGATTGCATTTTATTTCTCTGTAATGAGAAATGGAGTTGAAGAATAACTCAGCTTGAAGACCTTTAATGTTTTAAGAGACTTAATTTGCAAAAGTAGTGAAGCTTATTGTGAACATTTAACATGTTTTATGGCATCCAATACCTAAAGTATAAATAACACCTTTGCCAGTTAGTTGTGAAAATTTTGTTTCTAACTTATTGATTTGGCTCTCCAGCAGTAACCTCCAGAACAGGGTTAGCTTGATTAGATAATGTTAAAGCATTCTTCATAGCAATTTCCTGTGAACTCTTGTATTAACTACAGCAAGATTTCAGTTGATATAATAATAATTGTTCCTTCTTATGTAAGGAAGTGAATCACAAAATAACAAATCCTAATTGGAATATGGGGATTTTGGGAGGTATAGGGCAAACATCAGTCATATAGTATCTGAACCTACAGGTTGTAGGATTGTACTAAAATGAAAATATGTGCCCTCCCGACCTAATATAAAAATTTTTAGGTACAGGTATTCACCAAAGTTAGGAGGATGCAGTAATTTTTAAACATGAGCTTTCTGTGGTTTACTTTAGTTTTAGTTCAAACTTTCAAACAACCTTAACAGGTCAGTGTTGCTTCTGTTTGTTCATACCAACCTGGGAGTATTCCATTACCTCTGATGTTGTGGTTTTCTAAAGTACAGTAATTTAATTAACTGGTGACAAAAAACTTACGAAGCTATGTTGGATTTTCTTCCTGTAATTTACAGATAGTTCTGTAATGTCTTCTAGTAGAAGACTTTCAAGGGCTTATCCATAGAACTGAGCTTTCACAGTGTACCTGCTGGGCAAAGGGTCATTGTCACCACTGAGAGCTCCTAAGCAACTTAACTGAAAAGGAAAGGCACACGCTACTATGTATCAGGATAATAGAAGTTATCCAAGTAAACAGAGGGCATTTTGTTTGAAGATGGAGATCACTGAGAGCTGTTGATTAGAAGTGTTTCAGACCAGGTATAGCTTGTAATTCTGCCTGGGCAGATGCCAGCGATCCCTGGCGCTCAATCCGAGAGGGGCACAGATTCTGCGTTCTAATTCCCGTGTGCCTCATCTTAATCATGATGCCGTGTTTAGGTCCTGTATCATTCACAGGAGTATTCAAACCCCTCAGAGGTGCGCTTGCCAAATCTGCTGAGATAGATGAAACTTAAGCCAGTTTGCATAATCTCCTTTCCATTTTTTTTCCATGTAAGGCTGTTGATCGTCTAACCTGGCGCACTTAATGTCAGAGTGTGTCCAGACTGAGGGCAGTGTCCTGCCCTATGGCTGTGTCATTTTTATTTGGGCTGCTTGATTCAGCATTGAAGGACAGGTCCATGTACACTGGGTTTTCAGCAGAGCCTGTTAATCCAGGGTACGTGGCTGAAGTGCTCTGGGGATGAATCAAGGCTGTGGCAGTATTTTGGTCATCAGTAGACCTACTTTTGTGTTCCTGTTTTCCAACCTCTGTTCTTCAGTTCCTCATCTGACAGCAGGCTTTGCCTTATCACCAACTCTCTTCTTCTCTGGTCTCAGTACTCATGTCTGTCAGTGCACACCACATGCTGTCTAAAGCTTTTTCCAGTCATTTTCTCCCGGTGTATTGGTCTTGTACCCTTTATATTTTAGTTGAATTGTTTCCTTTTGTGCAGTGTTGTGGAATGACAGCTACAGACTTTGTAAGAATGAATATCCCAAAATAAAATTCAAAGCAGCAGATGTTGTGAGCTTTGGTGTTGAACCAGACTGAGCCCGCAGCAGCCACACTTCTATTGGCAAATTCTTGTTAAATCTGCTCCACAGTGGGCTTGGTACAGACAGAATTCTTGGGATGTTTCACCCTGATTTTGACACTGAGCAGCTACCACATATTTGTTCTTCTTTTCTTCTCCTATCATCCATACCCTGCCCCATTTTCCAGGATGTTTTCCCCTACTTGTGGATCCTCAGAGATGCAAGGAAAGTCACAGCATGCTCTGAAATGTGGAAATGTTAGTGATTTTGAATCAGGAGTTGTTAACTTAATCAAAGCTGGCAAATCGTGTAGATGTTTTTGATTAAAAATGAAGCTAGGAAAAACTGTGGAAGAAAATTGAAACCTTCATGCTAAAACTTAAAATACTTTATTAGGGTGAGATGCTGATTGCAAGAGCCATGTCTCTGTTTATAGGATCTCTTTCCTGTGTAATTCCTTCTTTTCAATGTCATGTAGAAATTTTCACATCTTCCCTAATTAACAGGCACATGTCGGGTATACCACATCCCATTTTCACTTCTTCTTCTAATGGCAACAGCAGAGGCTCGCAGGAAAAATAAATGCTGCTATTTGGTGGTAGCAAGTTGCTTTCAGCTTTTCAAGCTCTAATTGTAGCATTTGATTTTAGAGTTCCTCTGCCAAAGGTTGAGTCTCCTCATGAGGAAAAGTGTATGTTTCACAGTGCCAGGTGAAATAGTGTCAAACTAAACATGTGACTCCACATAGGGGGAGAAATATGGAATCCAGATAAATTTTGCAACAGAACCATATTAATAACAACTGTTAAATACACATTAGTGCTCGTAGACCCCTAGTAAGCTAAGTAGCAGAGATGGTTTTGTTCCAATATGAGATCATCTGCTTTTAGTTTCACGAAGGGCTACAAAGCTAAGCCTGGAACTAACAATCAGGAAGTATTGCTGGGCTCTTTTTAGCTAATTGGCTTCTGATGTCTTTCACTATATTGTACTGTACTGTAAATAAGCCTGTGTTGTTGGTTTTTTTATTTTGCTGTGAACTTCAGTACTGCCTTTGTATTTTTCGGCACTTTTAAAATGAACAATCACACAGCTTAGGTTAAAGGAGAGTCACCTTTTTAAGAGATAGTTGAAAGTCATTAATCAGGCTTGAAAGTTTTCCAGGTGTTGTTCTGATAACCTTTCTGTGTTCATTTCTTCCCACAGCCTGGTTTTGTGGTATCATCTCTATCACCGTCATTAGCCTGCTCTCCTTGCTAGGTGTGATCTTGGTTCCCATCATTAACCAATGGTGCTTCAAATTTCTTCTAACTTTCTTGGTAGCTCTGGCTGTAGGAACAATGAGTGGAGATGCACTGCTCCATCTCTTGCCACATGTAAGTAGTTTTTCCTTACCTTTTTTCCTTAATTTTAAATGAGTCTGGAATTTTCAAGAAATTGCTTGATAGTGTCAATAAAGGTTCACTGGTGCACTGATGTAGAGTTACTTGACTGTGAGGGACACCCTGAAACACTGTTGGAGACCTACTAACAAAAAGAATGGAAATGTGTGTTTCTCCAAAAAAAAAAAAAAAAGGGAAAGAGAAAAGTAATCGTGTATTCATAGTTGAACTGATGTCACACTATTTTATAACACTCGTGCCCAATTTTATTCTTTTAAAGTATTTTAAAGTTAGCAGTATTGCTGTTTCTTGTTTACTGGTAGTTGTATATCAGTACCACCTAAAAGTATTTCCTGGGGATTAACCTGCCTGGTTACTAGATTTGGGGTAGAAAGTAACCTCTAATGTACTGAATCAAGCAACTATCCAAGTTCCTGGGAAGGTAAGCAGTTTTTAATTCACAATGGTATACTGTAATTCTTAAAAGGGGAAAGGTTTTCTAAAATTTTGTTACCTGAGTTGTTTAGCACAAAGGCTAATATTTGCATGTTTTGTTTGCATAATTCTAATTCACATTTTTGGTCATGTTTTTGGGGTTTTTTTAAGTTTATGTTTCAGATCAGAATTAAGGCTGTAATTGACTGTAATAGTTAGAAAAATCATAAGGTTTGGTTGCTAATGGGAGTGTAAGAATGGTAATTCCTTGTGATATTTCTGAATGTTAGTCTCATCTTCAGCATAATGAGAAAAAAGATGAGACTAGATTATCTCCCCCCTCAAAAATTTTCCCAGATGAATTTTTTAAAATTGATTAGGGTAATGAATAGTCTATTGAAAAACTTGTATGGCAGCATGTGTTCGTGTGAAGAAAAAAGAAAAAGGGGTGGGGGTTCCTGTTATTTTTTCTGGCCGGGTGGCACTCACTGTCCCGCCGGGGCTCGCGGCCATGCCGGTGTCCTGATTGCAGCAGGCGCTGTCACCGTTGTCTCTCCCGACAGTCGCACGGAGGCCACAACCACAGCCACCACCATGGCCAAGGCCACGTGCACGAGCACCGGCGCTCCCACGGGCACGGCCACGCGCACGCAGCGCACACCGAGGCCTTTCTGGAGGAGAATGACCCAGTGCTCAAAGGGCTCTTGGCACTTGGAGGCATTTATGTTCTCTTCATCATTGAGCATTGTATAAGAATGTACAAACATTACAATAAACAAAAGGTAGGTACTAAAATTGTTTGCTGTTTAAAAATACATTACCTAAAGTTACCTTCTGAGTCCTGAGGAATTGCCTGCTTTACTCTGTGACAGGTGCTGCTACTTTGTATTGTCTGATGTTGTGTGAGAGATCCCTTTCCTAAAGAAGTTGCTTTCATAATGAGATAATTTGCGAAAACAGTGTAGAAATCTGGTAGGGGAAGTTGCAGCTTTCTGGCTGCTACATTTGGAGGCAGATCTAAGTAGCAGAGTTTGCAACTCTTCCTCTAAAGCTCCCTGGGTTTTTTTTGCAAGAACAGGAGAAGCAGTATGTAACAAAGACCTGGTTACAGAGCCAGCAATTGTCAGACAATTTATAAGAAATTTATCAGTATACTATAATAAACAATGCCAGTGTAATAGAGGTATCCAGTTTTTCCTCATTGGAAAAATGCTAAAATTTTCAGAACTCCTGCTTCGTATAAATTGCCAGTCAAATTTTAACGCGTTTCTCTAAAAATTAGTAGATTTTTAATGCTGGGGGGCATTCTGTGTTCATGATGGGGGTATAAAAGGAAAGCAAGTACCTCAGGGAGTGTGAGTGTGCCTGGAAATTCAGTTTTAGCTTTTGCCTTTGTTATTCTACTTTGAGGAGAAAATTATTTTGGTGAAGCTGTAACTGCTTCTCCCAAAATGACTGTGAAAACTTTTCAAGTTCTGTGTTTTCACATCAGACTTGCTGTCTGAGCTGGACAGGCAGGAGAAGATTTTCTGTGTTGGAGGAGGCATTTATTAGATCTTCTGATAAAGGGATAAAAACTGTCACATTGGACATATCTTCTTTTAGATTAATTAAATAATTAAATCCCCTAGGCTGCTTTGGCAGATCCTTGAGCTCTGCTGTATGGGCTGCAGATAGAGAAAAGTTTGCTGCTTTTCTTAAAGGAAACTACAGGGAAGTTCTAGGAAGATAAAAAAAGTTGAACAAATTAGAAGAGTGGTTCTTGCTGCGTGTTTGCTTTCTTGAACAATTTAAGTAAATCTAATAGCTGTATACAAGTTTTTCTGGGCTGTGAGAGAAATCCATGTCCAAATGTCCCCTCTTACTAAGGTGACATATATCTGTGTGTGTGTTTGGGAGTGAGATTCCATGGCAGGTAGCTAAGAATTCCCTCTGGGATAGGTATTTTTGCTGAGCCTTATAAAGATCAATATTCTGAAGTAACATATTTCTGTTATACATGGCAAGAGAGAGTAGCTTAGTCTATTTAGAAGAGATTTTTGGACAGCATTTCAGTTCCTGTTATTTCTATCAATGTTCTCTTACAAACCAGATGTTACCTGTTTTCTGTTGCAGAGTAAGCAGAAATGGTGCAAAAAGAACCAGACTGAGGAGTCACCAATTGGAAGGAAACTTTCCGATCACAAATTAAACAACAGACCAGATGCTGACTGGCTCCAGCTGAAACCCCTTGCAGGTAGGCAGTTGTTGTCAGAGTTATGACTGTGAGATCCAAAGTAACACCAGGTTACTGGGGCATGGTGTGTAGCGTGTAACCTCTTGTACAGTTTTGCTGCTATTATGCAAATCATTGATAATAAGACTTAATAGGTTTTCCCTATTAAATCTTTTTTTAATTTTGTTTTCCTTAGATCTGAGAGCACTCTGCACACTTCCTAATGCACCACACAGATGGTTCTCAGACTTCTGAAGCAGTCATGTTTTGGGTGGCTGTGGGTCCTCGGGAGTTTTTATTTGTTTGTTTTCAGGGTGTGTTTTGGTTAAGCTGTGCCTGACTAACTCAGCCCTGGCAAAAATTAGATCAAAAATGAACACCCACACAATGAATGGGGATATCTGTTTCACTTTGAAGATTCCAGCATCTCACCAGTTACAGATAAACAAAATCTGTTTCTTTCCATAAATACAGCAGAGTGTCCTGAATATTCCTCAAGTATCCAAAACAACTTTTGCACACTGCTCCTTCATGATAGCCTGTGAATGCTCATGCTGTGTGTACTCAGAAGAAATGTTCTATCCCCCTTCTCACAGGCTGATGGAAGGGCAAAGGCTTTGCTTCATAACTTTCCCATTCTGTTGCCTGCATGGCCATGGAATTAATTTGTTGATGAAGAATCTATACAAATTTGTGTTTGTATAGAGTAGATTTAATTTGATTGGTTTGTAGAAGGGAGAGTTAAGACTGCAGTGCTCTCCACTCAATTTAAAATGGGATTTGGGGCACTGACATAGAACATGGAAAGTCTTTCAGGAGTGCGGGGGGTGGAACACACTTTTGAAATGTCTGCATGACAGGGAAGGCTGAGCTGTTGTGACCTGTATGGGCATGTGCAGGCAGTAGCCAGGTAGGGTTTCCTGAGCCATTCAGATCTCATCTACAGCTATAAGACATTGTCATCATTCTGGCAACTCTCCTTTGCCAATGTTGAACCATAAACTTTGTCAGTAGCAAAATTGCAGACACAAGCATAGGCTGAGCTAAAACTGGCTTTGAGTGCTATGGGTACAGTGCTGCTGCCTTGTGGAGACTTTTATATTGTACTTGCAAATCAGTGGAAAAATGTCTCAATGAGAGATTGAGTTTTGGATTGAATGCTGGCAACAAAGTTACTGGGATGTGTTCAAATAAATTCTGCATTCCCAGAGCAGTTAATCCCTAGTCCAGGGGTGCAGTGGTGGCTGGTTAAACAGGAATTAACACAGTGTCTCTCCCAAATGGTTCAATGCAGGAGCAGATGACTCGGTTTTGTCTGAAGATCGACTGAATGAAACTGAACTCACTGACTTGGATGGGCAGCTGGAGCCCCCTCCCAAAAACTTCCTGTCTGTAGAAGAGGACAACAACCTGCGCCACTCTCACAACGACGTCTCCCACACTGCCCAAGAGCACGATCTGCACGATTCCGAGTATGACAGCCATGGCGAAGATAAAATGATAGCTAGAAAACACAGTCACCACTGGCATCACAAACATTCCCATCATTCCCATGGCCACTGTCATTCTGGAAAAGACCTGAAAGATACTGGGATAGCTAATATTGCTTGGATGGTAATTATGGGAGATGGCATTCACAACTTTAGTGATGGCTTAGCAATCGGTAAGCAAAAGCACTGAGCATTTCTCAGTTTCTCCTTACCTTTAGTAACTCTGCTAATATTTGACTTATCAGTGATCACAGGTAAGGCTTCCACTTAGCACCTGTGGTTACTGGCATTGTTTAATCTCCTGCAGAGCAGAAATTAAAAGGCTGTCAATTGTAATAGTTTCCCCGTTGTTAATATTCTGTGCTATTTCCACCAAAATTATTGTGTCAGTAACAGTGACAGTCACCATCTCTGCCAAGGAAAGATTGGTGCAGACAAACCTTGGGATTTATGGAGCCCAGTAACCCACGTTTCTTGTCTGGATCTCAGTTACCTTAGAATGATCAATAAATGCCTTTCAGTCTTATTTAGAATGATATATATTAACAATAATAGTAATACTAATTCTATTATTGTTAATACATGGAATTATACAGTACTTGTAAATAAAAATACACTGTGAGTCAGGTTACAGAAATAATACTTCAAAAGTATTGCTTAGGACAATTTAATTTTTATTTAAGCAATATATGGTTTTGGCTCATGGTCAGTATAGATTTATTTCTAGCCAAGTGCAGTAGAAATTGAACTATCAAAGAGATTTTATTAGATTTATTAAATCAACTTTGAGTCACACAGTGCTCTAAATGTGATTTAAATTGTAAAGTGTACTAATTTGGATATACAAGTCAGTGTGATGGTGAGAGGACTGAAGTGCATACTTTTGATTTTTTACTAAGACAGCAGCTAAGAATAAGAGTACACAGGGTTCTGAACTAATGGCAGAAGGAACACACCCATTTTGAAGGATGGGGATAAGCTGTTTATCAGGGTCTCTAGTTAACAATGGAATCTACTACGGTTTCTCCACTTTCTTCAGACAATTTCTAAAGAAACTAAACTCCTTAAAAATTAATTTGTGGCTTCATTTTCACATTAAACAGGTAAGACATTTAGACAATGGCTTCTAAGGGCAAAAACAATTACCATGCCTTCTGTTGAGAACTTCACAGTATTGAAACTCCATTTCTAAATATTCCTGTGTCAAGCCCAAACAGCTGAATCTGTGGTAAAATGTAGATTTTAGAAAAGCATGTTCATATTTTTAATATATCAAGCTATAAGGAAAACAGAGGAAAGTTAAATTTCCTCTCTGTCTTCAGACTGTGTCTTCTCTTTGTACTTTATGCTGCCTGTTTTGACTGCTCGCTGCAGGCGCATGTTGTGCTTTTCTCTGCTACAGTACAGAAATTTAATACCAGTTTTCTCATCTCAGAATTATTTAAGGTATGAACTGAAAGTTGATTGAATTAAATGAGCTTACACAAAAGAACTGGAAAATATTTATGGCAATGTTTTTATCCTTATTATTTTCCGGGTCTGGCTTACTAATATTGCTGATATGTGTTCTAAAAATAAGTAGAAAGGAGGTAGAGCGGTTATGGGTTAAGTATTAGTTTGGATTTCCGAGTTGGAAAGAGCCAGGCTCTTGCTCATGCACATTCCTAACTGTCCTCATGTACTTGAGAGTTCCTACAGTATAAGAGTGGTGCTATTTATTATCTCGCCTTTATGTTTCAGTTTTGGCCAGTTGTGTTCTCCTCTCCAGGGTTTGTCTTTCAGATAAATGAGTAATAAAGCCTGCAGTGGTAATGCACAGCCGGGGTGCTTCCAGTATTTCCCATTTATGTACGGATAGGACACAGACATACTGAAAATTATTAGTGTGCATTCTTACAGAAGGGTGTCAGCTCTGCAAAGCTGATTGTTGGTTTTCTGACCTGAAAATAGTGAAATATAATTTTAATTTTTTTTCTTTTTTTTTTTTTTTCTAGGAGCAGCTTTTAGTGCTGGACTGACAGGGGGAATTAGTACATCTATAGCAGTATTTTGTCACGAGCTTCCCCATGAATTAGGTAACTAAGTCTAGAAACTCTATGCTCCATAGGTACAAATCCTTATCTAAAAGCTGCTGTGATGCCATGATAAGCACAATGCAGTGCAGATACTGCAAGGGTGACCAGAACTTCGGAGGGTAAGGGAGAAACATTGCTTCAGAGTAGGTACTGATACAGAATTACATTGGCAGTGTTTAGTTACAGCAGTTCTGTGAAATTTTCTGAGCATGTTTTAAATATGTTCTTAGGACCATATATTTTACATAGCTCTCCATTTTATATAGTTTCATGCTACTTTCTGTGGCATTGTCTTACACAGAGTTAAGTCACATAAGTAAACACAGGTTTATGTAAGTAGTGAGTAGTTCACTACGTATTTTTTGATTTTTTTTTTTAAATTTTGATGTATTTTGATTTTAAGTTTTGATTCTAGATTAAGCAATTAATTTTAAGCATATGTGACAAGAGAATATTACATTAATTGCGATTGTGTCTGTACATAATCTTACACTTCTCATGTTCACAAGAATTCACTTTGAATGGAGTAAAACTATTAGAGCTGATTACAAGATCGAAGTCTAGATTTTTATAGAATATCTCCCTTGAGCACCTATTTTACCAGAGCTGTCCTGAATTCACAATAAAACACATTAACCTGGCATGTCTTCAGCCACATAACTGATTCAATATGGATGTGAAGTCATTCTTTGTGAATGTAGCTCTTCCTCAAATTCAAATTCATTGTCACCTTCTGTGGGGACAAATGCCTCATTATCCTCTCCCTGGATCTGCATACAGAGGTGTACATGGCTAAGAGGAATTTTCACAGATATTGATTCAAACTAAGCCTCTGGTTTTATGTGCCATGAAGAACTTCTGTGAAGTAAAGATGAGTGTGTGCACAGGTGTGTTCTCTGTGGGAAGTGCAGATCTGGACTCCTCCATTCACCCTTCGCAATTAATCTTTCTGACAATGAGCATGATGAACAAGCACCTTTAAATCATCTTTTTATCAAGGGATGGCTGCACATAAGTCCAATTCTTCCAAGGCAGTCATTTCCTGTGGCTCACTCTGCCTCTGAGCCCTTTCAGCAGCATTTTTACTGTGGTGAGGCAGTGCCTGGAGCCTGATTTCTCCCGTTGCTCTCGGAGCAGCGCTGACGCTGAGCCCGCGTGTTTTGTGTCCCCACAGGTGACTTTGCCGTGCTGCTGAAGGCAGGAATGACAGTGAAGCAGGCCATCGTGTACAACCTGCTGTCAGCCATGATGGCCTACATCGGGATGCTGATTGGCACGGCCGTGGGGCAGTACGCCAACAACATCACCCTCTGGATCTTCGCCATCACCGCCGGCATGTTCCTCTACGTGGCCCTGGTGGACATGGTATGGCTCGGCTGCTGCTGGGGCTGCGGGGCATTCTGGGTGGAAAACCTGGCACTTGTGGGGATGCTGCAGTTCAGTCTGCTGTTCAGGTTTATTCTTCACTGAAATTGAAACAGAATATATTTAATTCTGGAAAGTTTAGTCTGAGCTTTTACCAGGAGAAGCTGGTAATACAGAGCTGTTGTGGTGAGTAGCTTTTAAAAAAATTACCTGGTGGAAAAATGCTGCTGCTTCAAGAACATACAGGTGCATTATCCTTAGTGTATGTACACCATAGGTCCAGACCCTTCAGGCAGCAATACTGCTGTGCACATGTTACCAGTCCATGTTCAGTCCTGATTTCTTTCCTCTAAGCAGCTTCAGAGCTTCATTTAAATAAGGCAATTGTCTCACTTCTTGTCTTTCCAAGCCAAAAAGTGATGAGATCATTTTTCATTTCTGGGGTATTTTGTAATGCTGTCCACTTCATTATGGAGACTCTAATTTGTAAATATACTGTAGTTATAAAGTCACTCTAATCTATTAATAGGTAAGTAAGTCCTTTCCAGGGCCTGCTAAATTGTTGAATAGAATGTCTGGGTAGAGTGATCCTTCTTGCAACTTTAGGCATTGTTCGTAGCCTAGAATGCCTGAAATATCACTTGCTTGCAAGCTCTGTATCTGATATTTATTTCCTGTACTTACTTTGACTGAAAATGTCATGTATAAAGGAAGGCCGTGCTTTCATTCCTTTATTCCTTTTCCTTTCCATTGGCCATCATAGTAGTAACCAATCGAAGACAGTGATAGGGAATGTTAAATACTACTTGGGTTTTTTTCCATCTCAAAGGGGTCTTTTGTGCTGTTCAGTTCCACAATTTGGGGAACACATGAGTGCTGCCACTATCCATAGCTAAGGCTTCCACTTCTACTCATCCAGTTCTCCCTTTTCATGTCCATGACTAAATGGAGACAGAGCACAGTGCCCTTCCTAAGTTTTGAAACAGATACCAGAGTATTCTTTCGTTATTTTTAAGAGCATCTTTAGATTCAGAACAGCAATATTCTGTCTCTGTAGAAGTTACAACTTCCACAGAAACTTGAATTCATACAGGTCTTCCCTTCCAGAAACACGAAGGTGAGAATTGGCAGCAGCAGTTCCAGCACAATTCTCTTGATGAGATTTTGTATTAATTGGTGAATACAACTCTGATATAGTAAAAATGAAATAGTTCTGTAACAAATCTTGCCTGCCAGCATGACAGCTGTATATCAGCCTTCAGTAGTGTAACATGATTACTTCATGTATTCTTAATGACTTAACAGTACTTTGTCATTTGGTGTAGTGCTTGCTGTTGTGCTGCCTGGTCTGGTGTATATGTGCTAATCATTTAAACATTTTTCACCCCAGTCGGGGGGTGGGGGGAGTGTTTTGTTTTTTGAGGGCTTGGGGGGTTTTTTGAATTTTTTTGGATTTCTCAGTGGGTCATATTAATTATCAGGTTTATGAATCTTTTAGAAATACAGTAGTACAAGACAAGATGGGTAATATATTTGAGGTTTTAGCAGCTTTGATGTCACTGTCTCTTGTGCAGTTTTCTAATTTTTGGAATAACCAAAATTGTCCTAGCTGATCTAATGAAGAGCATTAGTTTCCATTTTCTTCTGTTATCATCATTTCTGTACTAAGTTAGTCTTGAAGGAATTCCTGTAAGAATTCCTTCCTTGAAGGAATTGCTGTAAGAGACTTAAAGATCACAAGTACCCCAAACACTGTTAAATCCCCAAAGGACTTTGCCCACGGTAGGAAACGGTGCAAAGAAGCAGCTGCTCATCTGTGACCATGGAATCCCACCCTGCCAGGTATAGTCCTGACTTGAGATAAGATAAAGGTGAGACTATTGTCCAGTTGTCTCAGGCCTAAGGAGAAGTAAATCAGGCTGGGGAGAAGGTACCCACAAGGCAAACCGGCTCAGCAGCTGCACGGAAATGAGCTCTGGCTGGGCCCAGCAGGGGGAGGCCACGGCCCAGCACTGCAGACAGGAGGCAGGACTCAAAGGAAGAGAGATTATGAGATGGGACTAATTTACATTGGAAGCGAGGGAATCATTTAACAATAGAATAAGAGAACTGTGTAGCCAGTGAGCATTGAGCCTTTGCTAAAATGTGTAAATGGTGAGAAGTTTTGAGTGACCTCAGGACACGTACCACGGGGAAGCCAGAGTGAAGAGGACCAGGGGGCACCAGCTGGATCCATGGGTGGTGACTATCTTCCACTTGATCTTTTTTTCTCACTCTCTTTCTTTCTCCTCTCCATCCTCTCTTTTTCCTATTCCTTTCTCTCTCTCTCTCTACCTTGTATGTGCTGTTAAATAAAATCCTGACTCTTGAATTTGGCATATGGTCTCATTTGCACCTGTATTCGGGCAGAGGCATCTCTCAATAATCAGATCTCTGCTCTCTTGAATTAATTTCCTTGTAAACATGTTACTTCTATGTGGATGGCTTTGTAAAACACAAAGTTTTATTTTTACATCTTCCAAGAGCACTACTGTTAGTTGATTTTGTCAGTACTCTGACTTTTCCTCATAGGTGAGCAATATCCAGAATGTCCAGAACTTTCATAAATTTTTAAATCTGCTCATAATATTTCTCTTTAATTGCTTGTAGCTGTTATTCCCATATTTAAAAGGGATGTGTATGTGAATATCTGTAAGCATCTAACCTGACAAATGAATGGCTAAGTTAATCAAAGTCATATGTTTATTTGAGCATGACTTGAATTCTTTTACTCAATTAAAATTAAAAGAGCATAACTTGAAGAATGTTGGGCTGTTCCTTATCTTAAGGAACTTAATGTTCAATTACATGGATGATCCAGTAAAAGTTTAAGAAAGAAAGAAGTCCAAAGGAAAGGCATTTTTACTTTGTTTTGTAAATACATCACGTGATCATGTTTTTTGTTGAATGGAGTGGTTCAGTAGAGTTTAAGCTGTGTCTTACTGTATTGGTTTTATATATGAACCTGGAGTGTTTATTCTTGACAATAGCATCTTGTAAACTTGTCCATGTATAAATGGAATAGAGATAAAATGAATTTTTAAATTGTTTTTTACCTTTCAGCTTCCAGAAATGCTTCATGGAGATGGAGATAATGAAGAGCATGGTTATTGTCCTGTGGGGCAGTTCATTCTTCAGAATCTAGGCCTGCTTCTTGGATTTGCCATCATGCTGGTGATTGCCCTCTATGAAGACAAAATTGTGCTTGACATCCAGTTTTGACCTAATGCTGGTAATCACTGTGGTTCCAATGCGTTGCTGTCTGGCTTTGAGTCTGTACTGTGTCACTGTGTGCGCGTTGCCCGGAGGACACGCGGGCTTGCACTACTTGCACGGGGACAGGAGATTCCTTTCTGCCTAGAGTAGCTTCTGCTTTTCTCTAATCCCATCAGATGAGCTTACCCAATGCAACTGCTAAACTCGAGGGAGCAACGTTTAGGAAACCCTAAATATGAGAAATAAGGGCCAAGGTCAGTGTGCTGTGTAGGGAGCACTCACTGCCTGCTTAAGAAAGAAAAAGTACAGGGAATGATCTTCTCATTTGGGAAAATACCATTCCATTAGTGTGCTTGAACAGAACCCAGATGTTACAGCTGAAATTCACACCTGTGCAAGGAATGCAAGGAAGCTTTTAGTGCCACATGAGTCTTAAGTAGAGTATAGATGTCTCTATCTATATGGATATATACAGATGTGCATACATATACATGTCATTGTGAACCTCTGTATATGTCTCTTCATCCTGTGCTAATTTTTCTGCATAGTGGTGACTTGAAGTATTCAATCTTACAGCAGGACATGACTGGAAACCACAATGCTGTCTTAAAATTTCGAAAAGAACCCACAAACCTAAACACTGTTTAAATTCTTCTAAGATGTGTTAAGCTGCACTCCATCATTCCAAAGCTCCTGTGTAAGAAGGCAAGCTGTTGCCATGTACTCTGCAAAGTGTAACTTCTGTCAAGGGTCAGTTTGCTGATGTTTTTCCCAGCTGAGATTTATTTGATAATTGTTCCTTGTTATTAGTAGGAAAATGCAAAAATGCAGTAGAATTAGTGTTAGCTTGGGGAAATCCCTGACATTGGAGTTATTGAGCTGTTTCTGGTTCTTTCTTACAGACGCTAAACATGTATTGTGTGCCACTTGCAGCAAAAACTACTGAAGAATTGTGGCTGTGAATTTGTGCAAACTCTTTTAACAAGAGAATCCATGTGGGAATTTCTCCATTTTTTAAAGAGATTATTTTGGACTGTTTTCTTCTCTTCATGTTAAAACAAACCAAGGTGCAAGATGCTAGTTCCTGAAGCTGGACACAAGGGTTAAGTTATGCTCTGTGTATGTTGTACTGGTAGGGTATTTACAATACTGTAACAGCAGATCTAATCTGTTCCTACAATGCCTTGATATCAGACATTGTGACACCAGCCATTTCTGGCAGTAAAGAGTATGTAAGAAGATTTCTACTTCCAGTATAAAGGAGTTCATTTCTATGATATTTTTTTACAATTTTGGTATTTAAATTAAATTACTAAAAAGCAGATGTGGTAGAATCAAGGTATGTGTCATTTGGAAGAATAGACTGAAAATTTGGGCCTTAACTTAATGGGACCAGCTGTCCTAGATCAGATTGTGCTGACAGGCATATATTGCCAGACATGAGTTAGTTCTTCTTGTACCCGTCTCCTTAAAAAAAATAAATTGTGAGTTTGTGAGGAGTGCAAGTTGATTCTGTAGTACCAGTCCTAAGCATGATAGTGGCTTTTTTTTAAGACATCCAGTTCGTCTCTCTTCTGTGTATGCCAGGTAAAAGCTGTACTTTGACTATGTGCCGTAAGTTTTAAAGTTCCGGTCTGCTTGGTGCCAGTGTAGCTGCTAAAAACACTAATCCCAGCGCCTTTAATGAGAGCCAGTGGGTATCTGCATTCCATTTCAAGTTCATGTGTTTCCTGTGGCCCTTTACTTTTGAAGCTTCATTGGTCAGTTTAGCTTTTACTGAGAGCAGCTCATGTGTTTTAGAGGTATCATTGGTTGCCAGTATTTCTTCCTAATGCAGTATCAGGAAACAGTATTAAGGGTCCATTTCAAAGAAGGGTGCAGTTTCTTCAGTGAAGAAGCCAAAAGCCCAGAGTTCAGGCATGCAGCCAGTTGATGTTCTGAACTCAGGTTTTCTTTTTTTCCTCTTTAATCATGTTTACTGTAAAACCCTAATTAGCAAACACTGTTGCTAGCTTCAGAATGCTGAATTTCTGCAGTAAAGCTTCTGGATGACATTTTTTGCATAGTGCCCATGTTAGGTCAACGAGACATAACTTTCTGGATACCTTCTGAGGATGAGTTTAAAAAATCTCTGTTTCTTATGTATTAAACTGACTGACTTAGTTTTCCTTTCTGTTAATTCTGTCAAGTGTAAGGGGGTCATTATGCAGCTGAACTGATGTTTTGTCAAATCATTTTTAGAAGTTTATTTCTCTTAATTTTTTTCAAATGAAGATTTCTGTATTTCCGGTAGTATATTTACTATTGTATTAGTTGGAATGTGGTTATAGCTTAATACACTGCCTCTGTAGGAAAATAGTTAACTTCCTTCCAAGACCATCTTCAGACAAGGGAAAAAACATGGTCATTGAAGGTAGGTACTATATTTTTCATGGAATATAGGTTGTTTACTTTTATTTTCTAGTATTTATTGCAGATGTAACAGAGCAGTGGAACAGCTGTGACTTCTCTGTGTTTCCACCAGTATTGAATTCCAGATGATTCTAATGTACACTTTTGAGTAATGTTACAGACAATCTGAATTCCACTACATTTCTACTTGGCTTCAACATTCCATTTTGCTTGAATCCAGAATCTCATTTAACTTGTATTTGTTGGAGGGCATAAATGTTACTTGTATATTACAATGCTGTCACTGTGTGACATCCCATGTGAATTCTGATGTAAATCACATTGCACTCAATCCGCTGTGATTATGCTTAGAAAATGTTGTAGTTGCTAGATGCAGTGTGATTTTTTTTTCTTTCCCCATTAACAACTGAGTCTATGGTTTGAAATGTGACAATGGTCCAATAAGATAATTTGCTGAGCTATTGGTTTTTTTGTTATAACTAAATAATTTTTTAAAAATTTTATAAAGCTGGAAATTATCAAATGCTGTTTTTTTCATTGTCAACAGTGTTGTGTTCATTTTATGTATGTTCCTTATACATAAGGAGCCTTCAGAAAATAAAAAAATTATTCAAGGAGCAGATATTTTTGTTGGGTTTTATAAGGTTTGATTACTTTCATGTTTTAGTATTCTGTCTCAAATGCAACATTGTAAAAAGACCTCCTTTGGATTTCTCTTTTTACATGGCATTGTGGTTAAAATGGCTTGCCAATTTAGTTTTACTTGCTGGAAAAGCAACTCAACATTATTTTCCTAAGTTCTGTTTTAATTAGCTTAATTTCCACCCCCAGATCCATCAGCAGTTGAAGAAGCCTGTGGTACATGCACTGCAGAAGGCCAATTTTGCCATGCAGTGTGACTGCTATGGTGCAGCCTCTGTGAGTTGTGGGGTATGTGGAGAAATGGAGAAGTGCTTCAGAAAAGCTGTGGGGAGCTCTGTGAGTGTCACAGAATACAGTCACTCGTGGTGATGTCACTTGGCATCAAGAGACACCATCCAAGTGGCATTGGACAAATTGGGTAAATGGGGTGAGCTCACCTGTGAGAGCGTCGGGCTCTGAGGGAGTCAGTCATGGAGCTGACTCCGAGGCTTGAGTGAAACTCACTCATCCAGTCCTGCAGTTCTGCCTTTCAGACTGCTGCTTACCACTTCTTTCAGTTCACCACAAGCCCCTAAAAGAAATTCTGTAAAGGAACATGTTAAAATACTTTGCCTAACAGGCTTGCTTAAACAATTAAAAACCAACATAAATGCTCTTTCCAACAGATGTTACAAACTTCTAGGGAAGTCAGATAGGAGCAATACTGAAAACAAGAATAGTGGATCAGGGATTTCATGGAAAGTTACTGCAATCTTCTGGCTGATCCTGTAGTTGTTGGATTGCCTGGGGAAAAGGTCCATGGCCTCTTATGGAGAAAGACGCCCATACAGGAAAATACTCACTCCCATGCTTCAGAAACATGGTCTTCCCAGAGCACTTCTGAGTTTTGCTAACTGTAAACCCTCTTCACTATTCCTGTTTCGAAGTCTGTGGCACTGCTGCAAGTGCCTTACTCTAAAGCAGTAGAATTCCCTCTATTACTGCAGTGGAAGTTACTAGTTTAGAACTAACAAAAGCCAGTTGCCTACAGCTGTTGTTTTTTTTTTTTCCTTTCACCTGAACTGTGCCATCACTAGACTGAACCTGGCTTACAAACTGAACTAGATACATAAACTGACTGTCCATTCACAAAATGCTTCCTCAGGAAGACAGAAAAAATACAAAACCAAAAAAAGCCTTAACGTATTCTTAAGTGGAACAGTAATTTCACCAGAATGGAGATACAACACAATAAAGTACAGTAAAAACTTGAGGGGAGAATGTGAACACACTAACGTGGTTATTCAGTAGAAGCTTAGGGTAAGATGGTGTGTGACTTTACATACCTGCCTAAGAAGAATGTTGACAAATAGTTGTGTTCCTGACTGATCCTTGGTAATATCAGCATTTTTGGTCATTCCAAAGATCTCTGGAGAAGGACTCAGTGGAATTGTCTTTGTATATTCAATACAGCTTTGGTACTGAAAAAAGGTGGGGAAAAAATCCCACTAGAGTGAAAAGAAGAGGCAGAAGCAGCCAATCAGCCCACAAGCTGTACCTCAAAACCACTACAAGCTTTCCTAGAGTGATGAATACAGTAACTAAAATACAAAAGGTAAGGCTGACTGTGCCTCACAAATTTCTTTGGTCCATCCTTTTGCCCTCAAACCAAGATTAAAAGGTAATAACTAATTTCTGAACAATTTCTGACAGCTGATGAAAATTCTCCTAAAATGAGATACCAAGTGTAAGGGGCTGCAGCCCCTCTCCAGGCCCACTGCATGCCAAGTGTCTGAAGGTGTTCTGCTGTTGACTGATACAACTTCTGTGTGATAAATTAAGCTGATTATGGTGGCCTTTCTGCCTCCACTAGATATAATGAACTATTTCTCTTATGCCTATTTTAAAATGCTTCTAACTTCACTGGGCTGTGTTTCTCATTTCCTGTCCCCTGAGTGCTGACTCACATAAAGCAGAGTCAATTTAGATGACAGTAATTGGGTGGTGTTTACATAATGTCCCTTTCTTAGAAGTCGCTCAAACAAGACCTGATAGAAGGTGAGATTAAGCCACCAAAGCAAACAGTGACTGAGTAAACACTGAAACACACATCAATGTCAGTAAAGATACATTTGGGTTTTTAAAAAAAAAGTAAAATTGTTGGTAATTCTGTTGTTTCAGGATACTTACATGTCCTTCAGGAGAGGCAAAATAAACACCACTTGGCTCAAGTATATAATGGACATTTGTAATAATTTCTGAGGAAAATAACATGTTGAGAACACTTACACAGCCAGTCCCAGTCCTCAGTGCCTCTGGCATCATAATTGCATTCCCCAGTCCCACAGTGAGGAGCATCAGCTGGCACCTCCTGCCGGAAAGCAGGACAGTGATCTGAGCAGCAGCCTGGCCCTTCCCTGGGCAGCCATATCAGTATCACTTGTAATTTACTTGGAAGGCATCCAGAATTCTCACTGGAAAGTTTAAAAGCTGTTAATTACTTCTGCTAGTTCATGCTTGAGCCATTTGATCTCCCACTCTTCAAATACTTTTTAATAACCATCCCTCAAGTGACCCAGCCATTGCTGCTTTTGAAGAATAATAGCACCAAAAATTTCCATAGCAATGTAGCTGAAACTCCCTGAATACAAGTTTCTGGAAAACTTTTCCAAAATTCCCTCTATTTGTTTGGCATCTTTCTAAAATAAATATATGTTGTTACAAGGCCATAGCTGTAAGTCTTGGGGTTGGGAGAACCTGTATTTCTCTTCAGTGCAGAAAAAGAATAAACTACAGTGATAACAGAAAATTATTTGCAGGAAGGCAAGAGCAAGTGATACACTGAGAACTGGGATGAAGCAAAGCAGTCAAAAAAAGTATCAAGAAATGTTTACTACATACAAATTATTGTCTTCCAGCAAAAAAAGCTTCCCTCCCTGCTAGGAACTATATATGTCATTTGTTCAGAACATTTGGTCACATAATAGGAGGACATCCCCCCTCACAACCTCCCTCCCCTCCCTCTGGAAAGACACACCTCCACTGAAGTCAGGTGCTTGAATCACTTGCCTATTTATTGCATTATTACTTTGCTTTGCCTTTAACCACATTGATCACCAAAATCACTCCACCCTCAGTGAAAGTTACTCCTCTCTTCCTGCCCATCCATAACTGTTCCAGATTTTGGCCATGGTGGGCTGCTTAGGAAGCTGGAACATAAAGAAATGCCTGACAAATTCCAGAGAGGCTTGTAGGGAATACACCCACCTCTGCAAACAGGGAAGGAAACATCCTCTGCCCCAAGTTACTCGGACGGATCACGGTTGGTTTCCCTCTGCAGCAGTCCAGGGGCTGGCACTGTCCCTGTCACTTGAATAAATCATAGACAGCCATCAGGGCTGGCAGTAGGATATTTTACACCCTTCAGTACCATTTCCTTTTTTTTTCTCCTGTCCTGCACTGTGGTGCCATCTTTGAGTCCCTCAGACCCCAGCTTCTCCTGCTCACACACTTTGTGAGGCAGGGGAAACCTTTTCTTGACAAATGCCTTCAGCAGGAGGTTGTTAAATGGTCATGACTATCAGTTCCAAACTGTTTCTTAAACCCTCAAAGCGATTTTATTTTTTAAAGCTACTTATTCATGTGTATCTAATTAATATAAATTACATACAGCTATATGAATGACCATGCACATATACTTTTTTTTAAACACCACTAGTATTATAAAATATTGCCCACCTAGTATTTTAGCTTTTTTTAAATTCTTACAAAGATAGATTTCTGGCCTTTACACAAAGACATCAGGTAGAAATGTTTGGTTTGGTTTGGTTTTCAATTGAGACCATTTAGCTAAATACACAACCTCCCTTAGATGATCTACATTAACTCTAGAAAAATAATGCGAAATAATGTAGAATGTGATTGCAAACACACATCCAATTATAAAAACAGTGGCTAAGATTTTCCCAGTCTTACCTTTTTTTAAAAAAAAAACACATCTAGAGAGCTGTATTATTAATGCCATAGCAACAAGTTCCAATTGATGAAGTATGAGACAAGCAATAAAATAAAAATTAAATTTACTTTACTATTGCCAATAATCAAAACTATTTTCCTTCCAGTATAAGACAACTATTTAATTTCTGATTTTTTTTTCTCCCCAGATCATATCTACACATTCATCAGGGTCTGCTTTAACTGATTTACAAAGTTGCAACATTACTCACAGGTTTTCTACAGTTATTGGAAAAGTTAGGATCGGATATTGTATATCAGACATTTAATGTACTGTAAAGTTTAAAATACAATTTAAATCTTTTCTTTCATGTCATGCCACCTCTTATCCAGCTCCAACCACCCATCCATTTAATCTGGAACTATAAAATTCTGACAGTTTTAGAACACTCCTGAAATCAATATTATCTCGAAGGATGTAGACAAGCCACTATAAAATGCAGGATACCTTTGCAGCTTGGTGGCTGGAGACTTGAAGTGTATCTGTCATTCTCAACAGCACGGAATTCTGACAGAACAATGGGCAGGAAATGCAAGAAATACATCTTGGAATGTATTATTACATGTATAATCTTACTTTCCAGTATTCTAAGTGTACTTTTCCACATAATAACTGATTTGGGCTGTTGGGAATTTTTTGTTTGTTTGTATTAAGTGCGATAACAACAACAGTCAAAGAAAAAAAAAATCCATATTTTAATTCTGATGTGTAAATGTCACCCAAGATTCCAAGGCCTTATATTACTATGGTGTTTTTGATTAAATAATATATTGCATACAATGAATATTTGAAAAAAAATAGCATTTTCAGATAAAATTGCCCACAAGAAACATTTAAACTATTACGGTTTTGTTCTATTTTTCCATTTTACATTGCGATTACACAAACTCATTAAACAGATCATGACATCACAAGATTATAAAACATACCACAATATTTAACTTACAGTTTCTTTTAAACAATAGACAAATTATTGGTGCCTTCTGTTAAAGAGAAGCATGAGATCAATTTTAACATGTTTTTGGGTAGTTAAAAACAGAATTCGAGTTTACTGTGGCATTTCAACTTTTAGTTAAACAAAGTTCCTTGCTTCTCACATGTGTGTGCATACACACACACACACACACACATCAACTACATTAAAACAGAGATTAAAATACGTGGCTAGAGGGCTCGGGTTATGAATGATAAATTCCTGCACCATTGGTATTATCTTAAAATAGAAAAAAAAAAAAAAAAGGAATTAAAGTGTCCTATTTTTATGTAATACACATTACCCTAAACAACTGAATATAAATTTCAAGGACAGTATTCCTGCATATAAAATTAGACACCAGTCCAGTCCCAGAGGACTCGACGTAGCATTTGTAAATCTAGGCAAAAGCAATGCTCTAAGAGCTGACACTGGATGCCCTAGGCAAATGTTCTTTAATCCTGTTTCTGTCACCACATCTGGACAGAATAATGTGTTGGATTATTTTCTGCATTTACTCCATCTGTATTATGGAGGAGATTTAAATTTTCAAGTCTCATAATGCAATACCTTTCAAAGGTGTTAAGATCTTGGCTTAGAAAGCTGCTGCATGCAGCAGTCTTGAAGATACCAGTGTTTAAACTGCCTAATGAAGTTAACTGGACCAAAATAAGAGAAAATTTATTAATTGATAGCTTAATGCTTTGATCCTGTAAACCCTTACAGATATACGTTTTAAAAATATTATCATCCACTCTTTTCTCTGGACCTGCTCTATAATAGAATAGAATATTTAGCATATTATAAAATAACCACCTCCTCTTTAAAGAAATGCAACAGTATTTACAAAGATAATCCTAAAAATTCATCTCTGAACATGAAATTCAAGAATCACTAAAGCATTCAAGTAGCAATGTTAATTCAACCCCTTTGGTCACAATCAGGATAATATTTTTTAAAATTTTATGTGCCAATTTGCTGTATTTGTAACTAGAGTTTTTAATTTGCAGGGTTTTTTTGCAGACATTTCAATTATAAAATCTGCAATAGCATAAGTGCTTTCAGTTAAAAAATATATAGTGTGACCAAGAACACAAAATGTGACTAACACAAGGGGAAGAAGTTCCAGTACCTTCACTTCTCGTTCCTGTCCTGCCCATAAACCCACGTGTGTGAGGGAGGGACTACCACTCCTTTAGACCTTCCCCTTCTTTCAGGTGCAACGTGTCACCAATTAGCAAAGACCTTAAATGTGAGAGCAGGAGGGGGCTCTGGCTTACTCTGACTGCAGGCTTTAGGGATGGACACACTCCTGGAGGAGCTCACTTCAGCTTCCAAGCTCTTAATTGACTTCAAGGAGATGTATGAATATGAGAACCGCTTAAAGACCTTCACCAGGTGGCCCTTCCAGGGGAACTGCAAGTGCACTCCGGAGAATGTAAGTCTGAAAACAGTCGTTTTGCCTGTGCCTTATTTTCTGTATACTGTGCCTGAATGTGAAGTCATTGTTAAGTATATTCATGTTCAAGAGGAGTCTCCTAAGCCTGAAGAAGTTGAAAAGTGAAATATTCCAGCTTTCCTGTGTTCCCCACTCAGAAATACTGTAGTGGGATTAACTGGTTTTTCTGTGTGCAGTCCACTAGTCTACCTACAGATTTTAATAGTTACTGTTCTTGTTTCCCTTACCTTTTTTTTTTCTTCCTGTCCTGTAGGAATTAATTTATTGTATTATGTAGTCTTTCTTGGAAATTTCTATTAGTAACAAAGCAGCCTACATTAGAGTAAACAAGAACACATCCAGCAGGAAGGATGAAGTACCAGAATGATCACTACTTCAAATTCAGAAACTGAAATTATTTAAACAAAAAATCTGCTTGACTTCTACTTTGGCACGCACATTACACTTCCAGGCTGAATCTCAGATGAGTTACCTGAGAAGGTGTTCGATAAGTGAAACATACTTAATTTTTAGTAGACATGACTAGATATAATTCTAAAGTGGTAGGAAACATAAGTAGTGTGTGGCTAAACTTCTAAACTATCCCCTGCAGATGGCAAAGGCTGGCTTCATCCACTCTCCAAGTGCAAATGAACCTGATGTGGCAAAATGTTTCTTTTGCTTGTTAGAGCTGGAGGGCTGGGAAGCAAATGATGACCCATGGTAAGCACAGATGTAACAATGTCCTTGAAGTATCTCTCCAAACTTTGGTACTTTTACAATGACTTAATGCCGTTGTCTCTTTCCCCCATGGCAGTTCACAAAACTGGAAGTTTATCTTGCCCCGTAACTTTGAAATAGTTCAACTAGCTTTTATCTGAGATCCGCTAAAATCTGTTCCATGTTTTCTGTATGATACTTTGGCTGCTGATAGACAGCACAAGTACTGAAGAGACCTGCTTGCTCAGATTTCTTCATCTCCTGAAATGTAGCTTGCATGTGTTTAACATCTGTTCTTATTCTGGGTTTATATTGCAGGGAGGAACACACCAAACGTCACAGCTGTGGCTTTTTATCCCTTCCTAAGCACTTTGATGACCTGACCATGGAGGAGTACTACATGCTGGAGATGACACGGCTGAGAACCTTCATTGTAAGTATTAACTGCATCATTAAGATTGAAAGCTAGAATGTGAACAAGAACTTCTATCACTAAGATTTCCAAGCACCAGCCAGGCGTGATTGTCTAAGGATAGAACATGACTTATTCTGTGAAATAATGATTTATATGCATAATTGGCTAAAAAATCTGTACCTAAGCACTTCTCAGTGTAGTTTATTGTCTGGCTTTTGAATGCAAACCTGTTTCCTTTAAAGTGTTTTTCCAACAACTCATTACAGCAGAAAAAATATACATTGGGTGCAGTAATCAATCCACAAAGCTCAACATCGAGCAGCTCTATCATTTTTAGCAGGGATGAACAACATATGTGAAAAGACAAAATTTGACCACATCATTGCTTCACATGTCCAGATTTACATATAAATGAGCCTAATTAATCTTTCAAACTTTAAAGCCCTTTTCAGATGTTTTCCAGTTATCCAGTTTTACTCCTCCCCACTTCCAGGGTTTCATACCCTAGGGTTGACACACAAAAAAGCACACAAAACTGAGCTGCTCAGTTGATCAAGATCAGCTGATCTTTGATATATGAACCCTACTCCTATGGATAGTAAGCATGAGGCACAGTAAAAGGTCTGCATCTTACTTGTTGGTGGATTTGCACAGGTAAGATCTTTGCTTTGCTAATAATGTTCTGTATTAAATACACACCTGCTGACTGCCAAGGTTAAGTATTTGAGGACCCTGTGCAACAGATTAAACTACATAAAACTAGGATCGCATGGCACAGTGGGAGCAGTCTAATAGTGGAAAAAGTGGACTGAGAAGGTGATATTACCTAACTTGAACTGTGAATGATTTAGAGCAATGTTTAAAGGTACAAAAGGGGTCTCGGCCGTAATATGATTTTATTTGTAAGTACAGTATCTAAAAAAACTTGAAGCAGCAGCTTCAAGTGGGGACACTGGCCCCCCAAGGATACTGTCACCAATAGGGGGGAGGGCTGTGCACTAGTGCTGATCAGGGGATGTTTACCCTCGTGAAGCACTGATACCCAAATGCAGGCTGAGAAGGGGGATTGGAGTCTGGCTGAACTAAACAGTTAAGCTGATCAATTGAAAAGCTCAATCTCTTGCTTTGATTCAAGTGCAAAATTGGCAGGCGCACAATAAACTCCTTTGAAGAAGAAGTCACGGCAACGAGGCAGAGGCTTGTGGATTACTTCGGCTCCAGACCCCAGTTCCCAGCACCGCTGCCTCTTGGGGACGAGCCATCAACCCAGCAGCCAGGAGGCTCAACTGCCAGCAAAACGAGCCCAGGACAAGTGAACTCTGACTCTAAAAGTGTCTCTTAAGTTGGTGCAAACATTCCTCTATTTAAGTGTGAATCTAAAGCTCAAGAGGTGTGTGAGGAAGTGTATGCAGAGAGTTGCTCTCAGCCTCTCTGGATCAGAGGAGTGAGTAAAGACAATTATGGCCTTTCTTTCAGAGCATGCTTTCTTGGTATGGTTGGGTGGGGAACTAAGAGTAGTCCCACTACCCTGCCAGTGTATGAAAAATGTCTAAGCAAATACTTTTATTCTGGTTTTTAGCAAGTTGCCTTTTTTTGGAATAAAGATTCACGACTGAGTACTCTCTGTGATCTGTGGTTAAAACCTTATACCTAGACAGACTCCTATCAGAACAGTCCTGCTTCAAAACACTCTCCATAGAACAAAATGGATCCATGTGTCTGCAACAACTTTAAGCACCTGCATTACCTACATTCCTGCTTTCCGCGAAGTGATCCTTCTTGATCAGGAAAAGTTGTCACAGATGATGACATCCAGCTAAAATAGCAGGTGTACTGAATTAGGGCAGACACACGGTGTGTAAGAGCAGTCTCAAGGAAGACCTCTGGGGATTTTGGTGTGTAACTGAAACAACACAAACTAAAGGCCTGTTATTCTGTTTTAAAACAAGTTTTTTCATTACAATTTCAAACTCACTGGGTGGTGCAGTGACCCAGCTTGACTTCTCTATGAAAATTATCTTCCCCCTCAGGACAGTGAGCCTGAGGGGGGAGGGTGAAGGCAACGCCGGGGAATTCCCCACATTTCCCTCTACTTAAGTTGTCAGTTAAGGTTTCAGTTACACCCCTTTCCCCTCCCAGATATTTCATATGTTTTAATATGTATCAGGTCTAGAAAGTTCTGTTGTTTCCGCATCCCCATTGGTTCATTTGAATGTACTCCTCCCCTTCTTTAGTTTTATTGGACACTTGTAGTTATGTAATCCCTCCTATTGGACTGTTTCTGTTGGACTCTCCCCTTTTTGTTTCTGTTAAAAACCCTGAGCAACTGTGACTGCTTGCTCTTTTGTAGACTTCCCCCCCTGCTTGCTGCTGATTTCTCCTGCTCCTTCAGGGGCAGGGAAATAGTCATGAGCTACCTCTACATCAGAGCCCCTCTCTCCACCTTTACCTTCGCCGAGTCGCTCCTTTTTCACCATCTGCAGCCAATCCCAAGGGGGCCGAGAGCAAACCTGACCCCTGCGACCACGAGGCACAAGCGGCCCCGCATCGTGACTGGGCACGTGTGTCTTGTTGCCTGCTGGCCACCGGGCGGCAGAGAGGACATTTTCCTATTTTCCTTTATGAGACTGTTTATGAGACTGTTGTACAATAAAAATGCATGTTTGCAAATATTTCTACTTTTTAAGATGCAGACAGACCTTTCTCAATAAGGTAAACGTTTTGCACATACTTTGTCAGGTTTCAGGCAGCAAATGAACAGCAGCTTTTGGAGCTCCCCCAACTTGTTTCTCTACTCTTCAGGAAAATCCTCATACTGGAGATCCTGAAAGCATGTATTTCAACATTCTTTAGAACATTTGTGAATTCCCTGTCTTGAGAGTAAATTATTCCTTGACATATCTCTTGCTGAAGTATATTTTCTTAAGCTACAGCAATGAGGTTGCCATGCATAAAACTTTAAAAAAAAACTTTAAATATACATTTATCTAAGAAGCTTCTCTTATAGTAGAGAAGTTTGGGTTATTATTTTGTAAAGACTTAGAGTAATTTTTAAGTTCAAGTTCTTCTCTAGAAAGTGAAGAAGAAATGATGGCGGGAAATACTAGCATCCCCTTTAGCTCCCTCTTTCTGTTAGAACTATATTCTAGTACCAGTCTTTAACGTTACAATGATAGTCATTGATTACATGTTATCACATTACAGTATTACAAGGTAACTATAAGTTAGGTTGCCGCTGAATGCAGAAAATGATGGCAGAAAAACAAGAATGAGAAAATTAAAGTCAAGCAAAGCACAGGAGGGTGTGGTTTGTAAATGGCTTATGACCAACCCAGCTGTAATATTGTTATTGCAGCTTTCAGAGTGGGAGCAGCAGTTGCTGTGTGGTGTATTAACTTTGTATTAGCCTGGCAGCAGAGTATTCTTGAGTATTCACGTGAAAGTGTAAGTATTAGAGCCACATAAAGTGATGATGAAAAATGCTTTCATCCAACAAGTAAAATGTCCAGCAACTCTCTGCATCAGGACAGTGATAGGTAATGCCATTCCTTTTGATCTGCCATGCAAGGGTAAATTGCTGTTCTCACCTTTGGTGTTACTGCTTGTGAGATTCTTAGATCTCTTTATTGAACACCACTTAAAGGAAAGACTTTACTCCAGTTTGGCTGTGTGAATGCACACATAGCTATCCCACACATTTTGGATCTTTACCGCTGAAAGTCAGCACCTTTCACTTATTTTAGCTACAGACTAAAAAAAAGCTATAAGGGGAGAGGTGGAATTTTTCCCTATTTCTGTTGCTAGGTTACAAAGGGTGGGTTACTTAAGGACTATTAGCTCTTTTTAAGAGACAAAAGAGCTGGCTGGGTCTGAGGAGGGGAGGAGAGATTTGGTCACCAGATAACTCACTCGACCACCGGGAACTGGACAGGCGGGGGGCGGAACTGGGAGCTCCCTTCGCTGCAGCTGCAGGAAGGTTTTGGATCTGTGCTGCTTTCTTCTCGTTGCTGAGTGAGCTTTCATCTGGGAAGGGGGCGTTCCTGGAGTGCACATCCTCCTGGTTGTGCCGGCGGTTTTCTGTGGAGGAGGTCTGGCAGCCGCCGCCCTGCGCTCTCCCTGTTGGAGCAGACTGAGGAGTTTCTGCTGCTCCCGCTCCCTCTTCTGAGCTCCCTGCCCTGCCCACCTGCTGCACGCCCACCACTGCCTGTCTCACAGCAACGCTCGTCCTGCTGCCCAGCTCATCCCACTGCC
>VZTX01020975.1:447969-490055 GCA_013400915.1 Pardalotus punctatus | reverse complement strand
TTTTTTTTATTTATTTATTCTTTTCTTTTTAAAATTTTTTTCTTTTTGTTTTAATTTTTTTCTTTTTTATTTCTTTTCATTTTTCCATTTTTTTCTTTTTTCATTTTTTCATTTTTTTTCTTTTTTTCATTTTTTCCTTTTTTCTTTTTTCATTTTTTCTTTTTTCTTTTTTTTTCTTTTTTCTTTTTCTCCTCTCTTTTTCTCTTTTTTCTTTTTTTCTTTTCTAATTTCTTTTTTATTTTTCTATTTTCATTTTTTCTTTTCTTTTAATTTTTTCTTTTTACTTTTTAATTTTTTTTTCTTCTTTTTAATGTTGTTACTGTAATAATTAGTGGGTTATTATCAGTATTAAGTCCTTTCAAAGTTATGGTTCCTCATCAGTTAACTGGATGTACATACAATTTATGCACAAAATACTGACAAAAAGATGACTCTGGGACAAAACGTAAACTTTTTTCAACTTACAGAAATAAGATAGTTTGCATGAGAAAAGAATGACTAAAAAAATCTCAGCACACAGCCTGTTGTAAAAAGAGTCTGACTAGTGAAGATAGCCCAAGACAAACAGTGTTATGTGAATTATTAATTCACAGAGAGTTTTCTACAAGGCTGCCTCCCTCTGCCTTCACTGGGTAAAATCATCAAAGCAGCTTTCACCAAATATTCCCTGGGAATGACTGGTGTAATCCACACTGGCAGCTTCCTATTTCTGCTTGCAGAAAAGTTCTGAATCCAAGTAAGATGATTTTATTTATTGCTTACTTTAATTTAGGCACACAGGCATACAGGGGTTTTTTGAGATGTAAAATGGTAAGATTTAAAGTCAAAGTGTTAGATTTATCAAACACAGACTGCCTTGATGGTGAAGGTTACCTCAAAGGTACATTCAAATATGATCCCACAATATTAAGCTCTGACTTAAATGATTACTAACAACATCTTTAATTTAACAGTTCTGCTAAACTTAGACTGCCCAGACTGCTCTGTCCCTAACTACACTACAGATAAAAAAGCTTAATGTAGCTTTTGCATGTGAGCTGATTATTGTATTAGGTCTTGTAAACATTTTTATTAAAAATAAAGGTGACTAAATAGCATCAGAAGATGTAGACTAGGAAAAGGTGATAAAAGAAATTAATTAAATAAATTCCTGACTGGATGAAAGAATGAGAGTATTTCATGGTGAATTATTAGACATGAGAAATGTCAACACTTTGTAAGGTGATACCAGCCACCCAGCAGCGTAAAAAAAAATATTGGCAGGGGAGGAGGAATAAACGAACGGCAGGAATTCTTCCCTGGTTTTAGCCAAGGAACCATTTTAAAATTAAACAGAATTGCACATTTATTTTCAAAATTCTCACCTTAACAGATGTTCCAGCAAGATAATGTGGATTTCCCAGCTTAGTTGTAATATAAAAGCAGAATTCAGGAAGAGGCTCAATGGTGGACTCCTTAAGGCTAACACAGATACTCCCTGACTGCTTAAATGTCTGTTTGATAAGAGTGGCTCTAGGACAGGATCAAGTTCTTCTCCAATATTATCCAGTAGCACTTCAAAATAACATAAGAATTAGAAGCACATTGGTAGCCTTTATATTGCTGATTAACTGTTCTTTACAATACATATGGAGAATGTGTGTTTACAGTGTGCAAACAAAAATGTTAATTAAGCAATAGCTAGAGATAAGGAAAGTATTCAGCTGACTGAAAAATGAAATCAAAGAAATGTACTTTTAATTTTTAATCTAATATAAATTTGTAAAAAAGCAACTAAAATGCTATCACTATTACCACTGCCAACGACTAAGGGCAGTAGTTCAAAGCTACTATTCTTAACAAGGGAAATAACAACAAACTAAATGCCACAGAAATAATTTTGGGTAAGTCAGTCTGAACTAAGTTCAATTTTCACTGTAAGCACAGGAGATTGGCAAAATCAAGAAAGAAATAATGGAAAATAAACAATCCATCCCTTTTAAAAATAGCTGTAGTTGTACCTATGTATCTCATTAATTTATTTCTCTTTAGAGGTAACAAGACTACTTACAATCAAGATGCTATAGTGAATACAAGAATCTTTAATGATTCCAGCCTAGCAATCTGGTATTTATTCTCCTGAAAATACAAATTAAAACAACATTACTTTTTAGAAATAATATTATTCCACTATGAAAAAAAGAGAAATAGCAAGTCTCACAAAGCAATCAAATATATAAATTAAACTGAGTATTATATTGTGCTAAGAATTATCTTAGTATAGTATTAAGTGTAACCTGGAGTGAGGGATTCAATTACAATAGTACTCGATTCAAAACAAGGTGGGGTAAAAACCTATTTTCCTTAACTATGATAACATTGGAGACTCACTAGTTTCATTTTTTAGCTAATTGTGCCCCCTCCAGGTCCTTCTGTAATTTATATTTTCATTAGTCATTAACCTTCCAGGATTGCCAAACTGAACGCACTTTTCCAGTGTTGAAATAAATTGAGGATCACTGAGTTTGATTATATGCAAACTATTGGCTTTTTTCCATGTTCTTTATTCATTTGTTTGTTTGATAGCTCCCTAAGGAGCCACCATCAGAGGCTATCTTGCATTACTGAAAGGAAAAACACAAACTTTCAAAATTGAAATATAAGCTCTTCAAATGTTTACCTCAAAGCACTTCTTACGGCAGTTTGTTCCCTTTTGTCATTACAGCAAAAGCACATCATTATGAAATTATAGTAGGCACATACTCAGTACTATCCTTGATGAATTTAAGAGGAGATAGGTGAATCTTTAAGTTCTTTGCAAAAAACAATTTTCCTCTTTTAAAGAATGTACTTAGGATGAGCTCTTACTTCCTAGAGAGTTTAATTGCATGTAATTTTATATTTAATTCAAAATAATAATATCACACTGAAATTTTGAAATTTTTAACAGCTTTAATACAGTTACATGCATAAGTGAGTATTTTCAAGTGAAAACAAAGGGAATTTTCCACTAATGAAAATGGATATTGTGGAAGAAAGCAAAAATTTAGGAGAGGAAGTTTTGGTAGAGAAACGAAACCTGAATATCTGTCAGATGAGGCAATAGCATCAGCAGCAATAGACAGACAATGTTACAGTACATAACTGTTCACCAGTGGCCCCAAAACATACTGGAAGAATTGCTGAGCTCCCAAATTTCTAGGTGGCTCAGCCACTTCTGACAACCCAAAGGGACACCCAAGGGAGACGGAGCCAGGTTACATTTTAAACATAAGATGATACCAGGTGATACAGCAATTACAAACTGTAAACTGAACACAGTAAACCCGGGTGTTAAGCACAGTCTAGACCAGACAATACTTATGTTATTTGTTCATAAAAGTTTTGTTGGTTCTTATTTTAAAACAAGAATTTAACATTTGAGAAAAACTCAGCTAAAACCTGCATTATTTCTTTCCCTACTTCAAAGTTTCAATCACATATTATTTTCAGCATATCCCATTTCAGAGTTACTATTTCAATAATTAAAGAATAGTTCTCTAATACCAGACAAACACATACAGCTTTCATCATCTATAAAATTCTTCCTCATTGATGGGAATGTATAAGCAGTTGCTGTGTATATTTGCAAATTATCCTGTTGTTACAAAGAGCTTGAGTTGCATTTTATATGGTTCCTGTGGTCCTAATATCTAGCCATAAACTCATAACTATGGGCATAATATGTATCAGCAATTTGAGGTAGATTCTATCTCACCTTTCAAAATTAAAACTATCATTATTTAGTTTTAAAATGCCTATCATCTTTTCATTAGTTCAAAAATAATTTTGATCAAAGCTATATAAAAGTGAAATGGAGAATGAAACATACAAGTGTTGAACTCATTAATATTTGTCAACTGTTTAGACTGAGTGATTGAATTATTAATACAGTAATTATTTGGGAAAAGTTACATATACAGTCATAATCCCAGCATACATCCTCTAATTTCAACAAGTAGTTTCACTTGCAGAAGTACAATCAATGCCCAGTTTTAGGGTCAAATGAACATACATTGAGGCTCTTTAGCTAGTGCATTATTTTTGTCTTACCTGTTTCATTTTTCACTTTGTCACCTTTGCAGTTGCCAAAGCTGAAGTGTTTTCCATACATCTGTACTTCCAAAGGTTAACCTGTAATGTACAATTTCAGTTCTGTATGAAAACCCACCATTCACTACAGTAAAAGAGGTATTCATTCACAGTGCCATACAACACCAGACTCCTCAAAGGGTGAGGAGAATTTTCATGTGAACAGTAGCAAAATTTAAAGATTTAGATCCTTGTGTTTGTGCAGTAGCATACTGTAAAAGGGTTTATAAACATGAGGTCAATCTTATCATAGACCTGACAACTAACCTGCCTGGGGAAAAGAATTACAATAACAGAAGGAACAGACATAAAGTAAATTTGTAGCAAGTGAAGAGCAGTTAAAGCAACAGTCCCACGGTCAATTCAGCTCCAGCTGTGCTAACAAAGCAAGAAGGCAGCAGCAGTGCCTTGGCACTCTGTGCAGAACTGAGAGGTTCCTTGGTTATGGGCATGACAAACACAAGTCCAAATGAAAATCTGAACTGCTCATGCACAGTCACAAAGCTAAGCCTATTGTAGGCCATTTTTTAGCAATTTTTGTTAACCTGGACCTGATTTTGAAACATAAATGGACATTAATTCTTCAGCTGAATTCAGTGGCGGGTTTCAGTGTTCAAAAACATTCAAAGTCAGGGTAATCTTGACACCCAGATCTTCTTACAGATAAAAATCATCTGCCATGTCAAAATTTTTCTGTATTCTGAATTTCTGTATATTTCACTGAGAGTTCCAGGCATAAATCATAGAGTCATAGAATGGGCTGGGTTGGAAGGGACCTTAAAGACCATCCCATTCCAACTGCCTGCCATGGGCAAGGACACCTTTCACTAGGCCAGGTTGCTCAGAGCCCCATCCAACCTGGCCTTGGACACTTCCAGGGATGGGGCAGTAACACATTTGCTGTGATTGAGCATCTGCTGTTCCTGAGCTACTGTTGCTTTAGAAAAGAAAATCAACTAAAAGAGTCTATGTTATACACACCCAGAAGTACTGTACAGAACAGTAGAAGAAAAGAAGAATATTCCCCAGGAGTCTTATAAACAAAACTCAAAAGCCTACAACAACACAGTTTCAGTTCCACTTATTAATTGTATTAAAACATAATTTAAAAATACATTTATATTAGAAGAAAAATTAATGAAATTTAGATTATTTAAAAAACAGAAGGACAAAATCACTGTACATACCACTGGCCTCTATCTGGATGTAAAGGCTCCTAGGTAAGCTTCAATTCCTGATGGAATAAGTAGATCTCCAGTCAAGTTGATGTACTGCATTCCCAGCTCGAAAGCAGGCTCCTGCCAGTGAGTTTTCTCACCCCAAGGCCACCATTCAATTGTTCTGCTCATTGCAGTTTTTTGCCACATAAATCAACATCAGAATAGAAAAAATTGCTGGTTATATTACAAGATCATTTTTAAAACACTTTACAAATATTAAATACATAAAAACATTCACAGAGTATTTTCCTTTGCAGATGTTTTCTTAAGTAATTTCAGCAAACAGAAAGAAAACACCTTTTTCTAATGGAAATGTTTAAAGAACAAAATCTATTACCAGGACCAGCACACCAAAGCCTATTCAGTTACGTTTTCATCCAAATAAAGGAAGAAGACCAGTATAAAACATGCGATTTGAAATAGCTCTGTGTGAGATACAGAAAATATTAACAGTCAAGGAAATTATATACAAGAGAAACAAAAACACCTAAAAGAGATCACTGTCTCGTAAAAGTAGGTACATTCTTTTCTGCCAAAAGCTCCTTACAAATCGAAAATCTGCATTTGTTGTCAGTTTCTAACTAAGCCATCTTTTCAGGCATGTTTATAATATAACAAAAATTATGCTTTAATAGGAATTCAACCCATCTCTTTTAGAATGCTTTACTATCTAGTACAGACATTTCAGACAAGGATAGGAGGAAAATGATGCCAACTCTCACTGCAGTTACAATCCTCTCTCTTCTGGTAACCATAGCAGCCAGTTTACACCACAGTAACAAACTACTTGTGTAATTTAGCCCTCCCCTCTACTTCCAAACCATATCAAAGTGCAGAAGAAACACACAAAGAGCTGACTTGAAGAGCTGACTTAAGAGCTGACAAGGCTTAAGACTCCATGTCAAATTCTGATTCTATTTTTCTAAAAAAAGCTCAAGATGATATACCACAAATCTTTAAAAAATACCCAAAATCATCTTCTAAATGTTGCCTGGTTGCCCATATGATCAGCTACTTAGCAGTCAGGAACAGGATTTACCCAAAACAGTCTCAAAATTGTTTCTGCCTTCTGTGCTAATGCAAACTTTAAAAACTTCTGATGAACTAACTTGCAAGTTAAGATATTAATCCAAACTCTTGGTAGAATCATTGAAAATTTACCTCCTTACAATAAAGCAGGTATGAGTGAGGATGCAGGAGAGGGGTATCAGCTGCTAAATTAATAACATCTACATTTTCTATTACTTAAAATAATTTCTTTCCAATCCTTTATGCACTTTTAACTTCAGGACAATTACACCAATGTAGAACAGTTGTTATCTAAAAGTACAGCTTGCTCCACACATTAGCAGTTAAAAGGAGAATACCATTTGATAAAGAAATAAATTTTAAATAACTTCTCTGGCTATCAGCAGAACAATAGTTCATCTTTTGCATCATACATCTGATCTTCCAAGTTAGCTTTCACTTGTTTCTTGGATTCCAGTGTCTGCTGGAGTACAGCAAATTTATCCTGAACGTCCCTCAGGTCTGTTTGTTTCTTTTTTAGACCATCCATAGAAATCATTAACTTTTCTTGAACTCGATTCAACATTAGCTTTTTGGATGCAATGTGTGACTGTAAATAAAATCAAAATAAATAAAACATCTGAATGATACACCCTTTACTCTAGGGTTATTTTTTTTTTCTTTTTTTAAAAAAAAGACGAAGATGAAAGGAAACCTCAGCAACTCAGTAGCTCATGCAATATTCCGTTTTATAACTTGTTATCTGAAGACAATTGGGTTTTACTTAATCACTTGTTTCTGTGCTGATCCTAATTTATACAGTTTCTACATTTTTTTACTGTAATAACACATACTGATTGAAAGCAAAGAAGGTTTATACTTCCAAACTGTGTCCCATTTGATCACAATTTAGAATCCATTATAGTTTTGTGCCAATAGAAACACATAAATAATATGTATTAAGTAACAGTTAACACACACATCCAGCCAAATATGTGCACAAAATAAAAGAAAAATTACCAGCTTTTCACATCCAAGGATCTGTTTTCCAGTTTTGAGGATTTCACTCTTTTATTCAGATATTTTTCTGAGGAATATTGGATGTAACGTGCACCTGAAAACATGTTCTTCATCTTTCCAAAAACAAGCATGAAAATAAGCTAAAATGTCCCTAGGACCAGCTGAAGCAGAGTTTGACAAGTATTAGCCTCATAATGAATGAATCCCCCCACATACCAGTATAAGTTGCAGTTCTCCTTTAAAGTCCACGTTTTAAAATAATTTTCTAACAGTTGGTACTTGCAAAGTTAGTCACTGTTCCCAAATTGAGAATTCCCCCAAGCATGCAGTAACCAATCTTTAAGGTGAGTAACAAAATAGGTTAGCCACATGAAGGCATGCACTGCCTGCCAAGACTCAGCTTTCAAGGGGCACATTCACCTCCGTGTCCAGAGCAGATTTACTGCTGAATTGTCAGCTCCAGATGTTTCAAATTAGAAACGGCATCAAAAATAAGCACACTTTTTTAGCGCATCAAACACAATGCATAACAAAAAATATCCTTTGGGCTTGATGGGAATACCAGAAACCTCCAAGGACATTTCCAGAATGCCCCAATTTTGTGCAACACTCTAAAAGGATGTTAACTTTGTTGCTATCTAAAGAGAATGTTGCTTCCATGACTTGGCAGAAAAATTCACAGGCTCTACACCTTATCAGGGATCCTACATGAATTGATCTTTATGATCACTTTTTTGCATAAGTATCCCACTAGTAACTTCACATCTCTTCTGGTGTGAAATTAAATGGGTAGACTGATCCCTTTAGTCAAATTTATTTTAACTTTTTTTCATACGTACTTACATATCATAAAACTCCATGGTTATGGCCCATTTAAAAAGAAAACAACACCGATAGCTCAATACTATTTCTCAAGTTCTATCAGGCCCAATGCTGTCAGAAACAAGGCAGAGTAATGAGTACTTTGAGACAATTTTTTCAATGCAACCCAAATAATTACCAGTTAATAGATACTAAAGTATCAAACAAAAACACTGTTTTTTAAAGTAACCATTAACTAAATTATAATCTACTAACAGTATTGCAGAGTAAAATTGTCTTGTCCAGCTATTAAGGAAGTTAATGGACTTTCTAAAAGGTAAACAGAAGCAATCGTGACCAATAGCTGTAGTTATGCTCAAGGTATGACCCCTACATTTTTTTATATTTTATTTTATATTTCACAAAAATTGTCTTTTGTATTGCAGGAAGTCTTGTCCTGATGAATGTAAAACATTGTGTCTTACCACTGTCCAGCAAAAGCATTCATATTTTTCCAATAAGTATTGTCAATATTATTTCATTTGTGTATTATAAGTCAATTAAAAATCTCTAACTGAAAATTGTCATCACTATAGCATTCTCTGTCCTGCAGAACCACAAACCCAAAATACAGTCTTCGAGTGAACAAATTCTATCTTATAACATTCCCTGCAAATTCAGCAAATGCACTGAGACTCTGCAGAGATGAAGAAAGTGATTTTAATTAAAAACTGTTTACGTCTGGCTACTGGCCATTCTAGTTAGCAATCCATAAAATGACTGTTACAGGTATTCTCTTATCAGCAGAAATTCTCACTGTAGTGTAACCATTCCCTGTGTGAGCAAGCAAGCAGAAATTGAAAAACTGTGAACAGAAATTACCTTCTAATAGGATTGAGAGGTATCACTTAGCTCCCAGTAGCACCTAAGCTGACTTAACCATTCAAAGTGACTCTCATCTTTGCCTTTTTTGCTTACTAGAGATGCAAGAACATCCCCAGCATGAACATCCAGCTCAACAAGTGCTCCTAGAGTCACTCAGTTCTGCTTAGACAGCTTTCCTCACACCAAGGTGACAATGCCCTCAGTCTGTCTATTATTCTGTTCTAGAAAATCCTCTAGTACCTGCAAAACATTTTATAAGTTAAGAAGTTGAATGTCTGGTCTAAGGCATGATTATGTTTTCTTGCATTTCTTATTTTTTACTATATTACTTTTATTTCTCTGTATTTAAAAGTTCCTTCTCACTGTAATGCTAGATCAATGTCCTTGATTCACCGGTAGCTCAACAGGGGTTTGGGATGCTTTTTTCTTACTTGTACAAACCCAAATGTAAAACATCAATGACGCGTATCTGCAAACACAACAGCAAATACTACTGAATTCCTGCAACACAGTCCTTGTCTTTTTACCATTTCCATTTTATTATTTCCAATGCTACCTAAGAATATAGAATTAAGGAAAAAAATCTGAACAACTCACTTAAAAGACCATTTTAAATTGGATTTTAAAAAATAAACTTCAGCAATAATTCTTGTGTACTACTTCCTCAAGATGCTTCCCACAATATTTATTGAAGATCAGTTTAAAGATGTAAAGCTTTACTTATAGCGCTGTAACATATAAACTACGGATAAACAAGCATTCTCTCTTCAACTGCTAATCCACTTACAGTACATAAAAAGTTATTATTTATACCTTCCCAGCAATAGGAAACATTAAGGAATTTAATTAAAATTTAATTAATTAAAGCAACCAAGTACAACCTTAACACAATAGTTTTTCATGCTTAAAAAAAACTAAACAAAACCAACACCTTTAAGAGTTTTTTCCTCAAAAGATCTCTTGTCCTGTTATTTGCACTGTTTCTCTGTGACTGTACTGGTATTTTGTTTTTCATTTTTGTATGCCCTTGCACTGCATTCACTGCACATTATCAAGTCTGTGTATTGGGACTCAAACCCCAGTTCTACTTATAACAAAGATTATATTATTTAGCAAGACCCCTTCAGCAGGACTCTTCACAGATTTAATTCCACTTAGTATAAAGAAGGACTTATATTGAATTTTTTTGCAGTTTAATCCTGAATGAGGTTGCAGGGTAGAAATCCCAGCAAGTGTTAAAACACAGTAAAAAAACTTCTAAGTTGTTTAATTAGGACTGCCCCTAAAAAGGTAAAACAGTATAAAGGTTACATCTCATATTCAGTTTTCTACTGGGAAAAATCAGGTATGTTCATTTCACCGTTAATTACTCTATGGAGCTTCTGATTCTACTGAAAAAAACAGTGTATGGACGGGCTACTAGTTCAGAAAAGAGAACTAAATTTAATTACCATTATTAAAAATTGCTCTTCATTCACCTATCATAAAATCTAACCAAGTAGATACCTAATACCATAATTGTCGGTGAGATAAAAGAAAGTTCTGGGCTCAGAGAAACAACATGACAATACCATCTGCATGTTCTGAGAGTCACAAATACATCTATTAAATACTTCCATACCAAGTAGGATCTTTGGACTTTGAAGGAATTTCAAGATGTTTCTAATGAGACTTTAAAAAAACAAATCAGGGGAAAACCAGATGCTTTTTCTCTAAGCGTTCATTAAGCCCCTTGAGAATTATTTCCAGAAATCCATTGCACCTCCTCAGTTTTTCCAGCATCTTGTGTGTTGTTACTACTGTCAGTACATGTCTGTTCTGGAAAAGAAATTATTCCAGATAAAAATATTATTGTCTTTTCAAGTGAATCACCACAGAGCACTGCAGGAAGCCTTAATCAAAATGAATCTCTATTTCAAATTCTGCTTTACTTAAACCATTGTCAGGTTTACAATTTACTGACCTTGCTCATTGCCAGAGTTTTCACTGGAGAAGTAGCTAGGCAGTTTGTATGAAATTATTCAAAATGTGAACTATTATTTCCAAAAATAATTTCAGAACAGGGTTAATTGATCAAACAGCACAACTCCCATCATTCTGTTGGAGCAACATCAATTTACACTGGCTATTTAACTGCATTATGTAATTAAGCAAACATGTACAATTAAAACATTTTGACAGATTTTTGAAAGTGTACTTTTATGACAACAACATTATCACACATTTTAACCAGTAATCAAGTATCACAATTCAATGCAAAGAATAATCCTTCCTTCCATATAAAATATATAAATATATACAAAAGATATAAATATTAATATGGCAAAGTTATACATAGGCAACACTGATGTTTCAGCGCTAACTAGTAATGTGATCTAAAGAAAAGTATTCCCTGATCCTGATACATTTCCTAACTAAATACATGTTTAAAGAATCTTGTTCTCAAAACATAAACTTCTATTTGTTTTAAGAATATGAAATTGTATTTGAATTTCTCTTTACAACATCACTGGAATAACACCTGTCAAAACACTGTTGAATAAACACTGCGTGTCTTATATTTGTACACTGTACAGATGACACAATATACATTAAGACAGAGTGCTTTCCAAATCCTTTCTAGTGCTTTCCAAAATAACCTGTCAAATTAAATTTATGTAAATTATTAGAAAAGCTACTGCATAAGATGAAAGTTATCTCAGTTAATAAAAATGCAGAAAAGGTTTTGAGAAGACCTAAAGCTAAGAACCTTTAAAGAAATACAGTTGTCTGAACATCAGGGTCTGGCATTTAATTTGCTTTATGACCCATTTATAGCTTAATCATCCTTACAGTTTTTAATCTTGCTCACCAAGTATGGGGTTTGGGGGACAAAGACACACTGAAATGTAGGATATTATGCAGATTTACAATGAGGAAATCAAACAAATGCTTCTACTCAGTTCCAGTATGGGCTTGCATTTCAACCATGATTGAATTTCTTCTAGTTCAGTGCCATGCCAGGAGATTGTGAACTGATCCAAACCCCTCATGTTGCAATAAAAAATGTTCTATCATGGCAAAGTCCTGGCAAGGAAATGGGGAGTGATTAGTACGAATCCCCTGCTCTGCTTCCCAAACCTTGGAACACGGGTTTTGCCATGGCATCTCCTCTCCCACCTGAACAAGACTGCACTCCCCTGAACTTGAGTGAGGTCGGAATGGCCATAGGTAAGTTGGAAACAGAGGTCACCAGAAATGCCAACCAACCCTGAGGTTCCTCTACTGTGCCCAGTGTCTGCCTCAGAAAGCACCCAGCCAGGAACACAAATCCAGGATTAGAGCAAAAGACACAAGTATACCCATCAAGAGAAACTACAGAGATTTGTAGGGAGAATTTCAGCCTAATCAATCCACTGAGGGCTCGCAAGAACTGATGGACACCAGAGAACAAAGATGTTCCCACACTGTTTCCAATAGGAGTAGATTTGTCAGGGCCCATCACAAATGGAGACTGACCCTGGCAGGAAAGTCCCTGACGGAGCGTGCAGAACAACCCTGTGANTACACACAATGAATATCTGTGAAAAACCAACACTATATTATTATGTATTTGTCACAACCCCATCTCACCGAGCACAAGCTGGGGTTGTTCACATTGCAAGGTCACCTAAGGAGAGAGGCTGCACTGCTGTGCCAAGTGTGCCTGAGAAACAAACTCCTCACAGGGAGCTAAGGCAGATTTGACCCATGACCGCTTCTCTCAATTTGGAGAATTTAATAATAAATTCCTAGTTCAGCTTCAGTCCAAAAGATCAGAATGTTTTGATGCACATTTACAATGTCCATTCAGCTTTGGTTTAATCCCCTGCCCGTGTTACACAAATACTTCCAATCTAGTGACAAAACCAGACCCATGTGCTTATCTAAGTGATCTTCACAGGGTGCTGCTCCCCAGTGCCATAATCACAGTGTTCCTTTGTGCAGGAAACACATTTTCCTTGGTCTCCTGCCTCTCACATCACACCAAACCACAACAAAGTGCATAGACTTCTCACCTATACATAGACAATCAAGCTGTCAGCATGCCAGCAAAGTTCATAATTGGGTTTATAAAATAGATTTAAATGTACAATTATATAATTATACATTGTCAAGAGAAAGTGGGTTTTGTTCACTTTCTTAGTATATTTATCAACAGTAAATGGAATAATTGCAACTGGTAAAGCAAATTAAAGCTGTGCTGTCAGTTTTATAAATGAGATTCTTCCTGCTTGTTTTTTTCTTTCATATGAGAAAAAGCTAGGGAAGAAATAATTTACGCTTCAGCATAGTTTCCTACTTACAACTAAGGCATGAAATAAAAAAGGGAATGGCATCATTCCCAGTCATTCAAAACATCAGTGAAACTTATTTTGTCAGTGACACTGCCAGTGTCAATTAGGGGGGAAAAACCATATCAAGAAAAGCATATAAATCAAGTGTACAAAAATAGTCTGAGCACCCTGTTAAAAGACCATCAATAATCTAGTTTCTAAGTATAACTTTTAGTATATTACAGATTTCACCCTGGGATTTTTTTTACATTCAATTCTTTTTTCTTGCTTTTTTTTACCTTCTGCTTTCTTCCTGGGAAGATAGAAAAGCTTCTGTGCCCAACATCTTCTTAAAATTTATGGGAAGTGGAAATTGAACCACTAAGTAATTTAAATCTCATCAATACACTTTGTTTAAATTAGATATTTATAATAAAGGAATAATGTATGATTATTCAAATTCACAATTAAAAACTAAGCCAATAAAGCAATTTTATTACACAATTTCATGCAAATGCAAAAAATAAGCATGAACAGACTCAAATTAGTTTTACGATGTAAGAAACACTGTTCATGTAGTCTGGGAAAGAGCATCCTTTTAAACCATGAAACTCAAACACTGCATTTGCGGAAGGAGAGTGCCATCTTCTGGAAACTGATGCCATTTGTTTAGCCACAATCAACTTGATGTTGAATTTCTATTCTGGTATTTACACTTTACTGTACAAAAAAAATTTTTTTTTTCCTGCCAGTGATAGCACATAGCACATTAAAAAAAAACACTTTGTAATTGAGTAGCACAGAATATCTGAATTAGATGATTTTATCAAAATGGATCATTCAGTACACAATATTCAGAAATACCCAGCAAACTTCTCAATTTCTTGCCTTTTTTTAATTTTTACCAGATTTCTTCTCCAAAATGAATACTATTGATTTCAGAGTTCTATGGGATATATTCCTGATTTTCTTCTAAGTCAGAAGAAATAAAAACAAAGTCAGGGGCAGGGATAGGGAAAGGATAAGGCAGAAGGAGAATATGAGAAAAACAGAAAAAGGGAAGGAAAAAAAGACTAAAAATAAAATTTAAAAACCCAAACAAAACCAAACAAACCACAAACAAATCATTTTATACTTAAGTGATCAAGATGAATCTCCAGGAAATTAAGCAAATGCTGTTTTTTTATACTACACACTTTGTGCACTCCTACATTAAGAACAAAACTGCAATTTGAGAAAAGCTGAGACCAAAAGTTTCTAGTCTGAATGAAGATTTCAGCATTTGTCCTAATGACACCCTGGATCTCTAAAAGTTCTGCAAACGCATGAGATGGAGGGAAAAAAAAGCTCCTAATTTTTTCTTTCAAACAACCACGCTATGTCCCTACCCTGGGAAAAAATGAACCTCATAAATCTTCTGATCTGTTGAATAGTTTAGTAAGCCCACTTACAAATACATTAAAAATGCAACATCCTACTAGAAATCCCTCGATACTAGTGAACTTCTACAGAATGAAGGCAGTTTTTTTGAATCATTATTAGAATTATATAAAAGGATTACCAGAATCACAAGGTAGCTGGTAATTCCCTGAGGAACAGAATTTGCAGAGCACACATGAGAAGAGTTTGGGAGGGCTGGACTTGCTCAATTTGAAGTGGAAATTAAGGTAGAATTTAACTGTAGCCAGCAACAGGTACAAATCTTTGCTTGGGAGATTCAGCTTGGACAGCAGGAAAAAATTATTCCCTACTTGCCCTAAAGCCTCTGGAGGTAATCTGCAAGAAATCTCTGTTTGTGGAGATTTCTGAGATTTGGCTACGCAAAGCTGTACCTCACCTGATGGAGTGTTGACAAAACTTTCTGCTTTCTGAAAGGAGTCGGATTAACTGCACTCCAGTGCCCCTCCCAGCCAATGTTCCTCTGATTCTATCTGAAACAGTTCTGCAAAGCAATTTTTTAAAGAACCTAAGTAAGGGAGCTAAGATGAAACAGAAAATGGATTACTGTGCTATCAGAAGAAATTTTTTGGGGGTACATACCACAAGTTCTCTCTGCACTCTTAATACAGCAGTACTTTCCTGAAAAACTGATTTCATCAAATCTTTCCACATCTTAGTCAAGTATTGGCTTGACATCAGAGCCATGACATCAGAACTGAAAACTGGCTCAAAATAAAGCCAAATAGCCTGAACCTTCAGCCATTCATCCAGGATCTCCTGTATCAACAACACCTTCCATGCCATGCCATGCCATTCCCTATAAAGGGACATTAGCTCAGATGCATTAACTGGTGCTTCCAGTAAAGCATTTTCAATAGGTTGCTTAGATCTTTTGGGCAATTTGCATATTCAGCAGCAAGTGCCACAAGAGTAAGTTTTAAGATTTCAGCAGGTATCACCTTGCATGATTTCCTGCAATAACAAAGGCCACATTTATTTCTGCCACTGGCTCATTTGTAAGGTTGATGGCAGGATTTCCTAAATTAGTTCAATCCAATAAAAAGACAAACAGTACCAGTGAATAAATTTGGCACATGCTTTAGTATGTAATGGTGTATGTGGGTACACATTATTATGATTCAAAAGTTATTCAGTCTGTCCTTTTGAAAGCAAAAAAATTCAAGGTCCCTTAATCTATCCTTTGTTCTAAGTAGTCTCAATTTTTTTGCATCATTTAAAAATTATTTAGCACCACCATTTGACACTTCTTACTATCTCACCAGTAGCAGACAGATGTGATATCAGTTCTCTGTATTCACAATTCACTGACATAAGCAATTTGCAAAAAAATATAAAAATAAAATGCTATTTATAACTCTGTAACAAGAACCTATATTATTCTTTCCCATATAGAAACAAGAAACATTTTTTTACTACTCTCACACTACTGGGCGGCAGAGACAGAATTATTATAAAAAGTGCATGCTGTTAAAATATGTGTTGTATATTTATACAATAAACTCATTTGTAGTACAAATATACAATTTATTCAACTTCACTGGAACCATAGCAATAATTTTCTCAACAGCATGCTCACACATGGACTGCACCAAGTCCTGTTAAATTAAACATATGAAAACTTATTTAACTTCTTCCTTTATTCACTGCCATAGATTCTGAACAATAGACCATTGTACCAAATAAGTACCAGCTCTTCTAAACAAAGTCCCTCTCTCATCTTTAGGTTCTGGTACCTCATCTCTAGTGACCTTGCTTCTACCAAGAGCTAGAGAAAAATGCAGTTTCCAAAAGGAAGGTTAGGCAGGTCAGTTAATTCACTTACACCAAAATGAAGATAAGGAATTTGGAATTCTCTCTGGCAGCAGTCCAGAATTCTCCATGCTTTGTTAGGTTATTAAGAGAACAACCATTGAGTAATTGCCTAGATGTGGCCGGTCTCGAGGGCTGGAGCAGCTGACCACCAGGGATGGTCAGCAGCTCGTCGGCAGTGTCTGCTAGCGTCCCTGAGTATCAGGTTCACTGCAGTCAGGGACGGTCTCCCCTAGCCGGGAGCTGCGCTTCCCTAGGACGGCAGCCACGCTGTCCCCAAAAGCCGGAGTGCTGCAAAGAGAGTGTTCCCTCGCCTGGACCCCCATCAGACACGTGGTCACACGGTGGTCAGGTGCTTGGGGTCAAGGGTGAGAGACCCCGGCCTCAGCAGAGCATCAAACTTTTATTCTGAGGGTAACAACCAATCTCGGAATGGCACGGGGGAGGAACCAGGGAGGGACAAAGGGACAGGGACCAGTCGGGAAGGAGGTAGGGAGGAAAGAGGGAGATACGAAAATACCATTATGAACTGAGGGACAGGGGGAGCTCGACCCCTCTCTGGGGCAGTCTACCTTCGACTCTACCCCAGGGGGCTTTTATTCTCTAGGTCTCCACAGATTCCTCGGGGGGAAGAAACTCTCTGGGCTTGAACCACCGCTACACCTAGATCTCAAAGACTGAGGCAAAGTCTTGTGTTATTGAAGTAATACCTTGGATTATTAAAAGTGCTGTCAGTCACCAAAACACTGAAAATTGAAATGATGAAATTATCATGACAAGCTTACTCTTTTTAAATCAGCAAACCCAACTATTTTATGCTAACAAGGAAGGAGCTCTTATACTATGGGACAGCAGCAATTAGAGAATTAATACTTATTGGAATGTATATGTATGCATATGCACATATGTAGTCATATTTATTGAATATGTACTAAAATCTGAAATAGCACTTTTGCAGCTCAGTGGGAATTTTGAGGTATCCATATTAGCTAGATACTTATACCCAAGCTTTCTAGGAAAAACTTCTGGGTTTTCACAATATGGCTACATTTGGGGGATTTAAGAAGTATTTTTTTGAGAAAAGAGACAAAACCAGATCAAAATCTATGCTGAAAGATGGAAGTACAGAATTTTTAACACACAATGCTAAATGTTAGAATTCAATTTTCTGGTTTAGAAAATAAATATAAATCTTTCCTCATGTCCTTGAAATTTGTCTTGTCTTCAGTTTCTCATCTCCTTTACATAAGCCCTAACATTTTTAATAGTTGAAGAGCTAAACAACTCAGTAGCTTTATAGTTTAAGTAGAAAGTTTAGACAATATCCTCTTAGTTTTCAACCTTTCCATCTCTACTTCACATATGTCTTATCTGGTAAAACAAAGGTATTTTTATAATGCATCTGCTGTCTTAAGTACCAGAGTGTGTTAAAAATGTTTAGGAACATCTCCAATGCATTAGCAGTCCCAGCATTGTTAATTAGGAGTAAAAAATCACCTTGAAGGGATTAAATAGTGTGTAGCTGACAAGGGACAAAAGCTTTATCCCTTTAAAACAAGATTAATTCACTGCTTGAGGAGGATAAACAAAAGCATTTGAAGTCTCTATGCTTTAGATTAAGCAGAAGAGACTTCTTGTTTGGTTACATTACTTGGTGATGTTCTAATAGAGAAAAATTACCTTACTCTCTTTTCATGTTTATGAAGGGAGACCCTCTCATAGTCTGAATTTTGATAATGCGGTCTTCTGAATATCATCCACAGACAAAATATGGGTTCCTGTTTCTCTATAGGCAAGAACTCCATTTAATTCCATTCAGAATTCCTTTCCATTAAATCTTTCTCAACTGAATGTTCTTTACTGGCTGTTTCACTAATAGGCTCAAACCTGTGGTGTGAGGAATGGTTCAAGCTGCAAGTTAATGTGTGACAAAACATTTAAGTCTTCAGAAGAAGACAGTGGTAAACCCACAACTTTGGATACCTTTCCCAGTGTCTTTCTTGCAAACCAGGATTGTGAATCACCTGGATTAGAAGAGTGTGGCATCTCAGTTCTTCTACTTTGAATTTAACTTGCCTTGTTACTGCTGATGCATTTGGGGAATTCTGGAAAGCTTTGTCTAGTTTATGCAGCCCACGCCAGTAGTTTTCCACATCACCTCTACTTCATCTGGATTCACTTCTCTGTCCAGTCTTTTAGTTTTGTGTTGAATTCTACAGTCATATCATTAATATGACATATTAACTCGAAATCATACAGGAACAAATTACCATGCTCAGTAAATTTGCAGTTTAAATCTCAAATCATGTTAAAATATTTTATAGTTGAATTAAGAATAATTTTGCCACATCTCACTAACTGCATTACTAAGCAAACTACTACTGACACTGATAATAAAAATACTAAGATGTATAATTTATATTCTTGACTAGGTTAGACTACAATCTTTACCTTATCAGCAGCAAGATCCAAGTCTTTATTTAATGCTTGTGCCCTATTCAAATACTCTCTGAATATCTCCAAGTGTGCCAAATTCTTCAATCTGCTACAAAAGAATCACAGAATGGTTTGGGTTGGAAGGGACATTAAAAACCATCTGGTTCCACCTCCCTGCCATGGACAGGAACACTTTCCACTAGACCAGGTTGCTCCAAGCCCCATCTAACCTGGGCTTGAACACTTCCAGGGATGAGGCATCCACAGCTTCACTGGGCAACCTGTGCCCAGGTTGTGCGGTACCACCCTCACAGTTAAGAATTTCTGTCCTTTTAACAGCAGTTTTTATGCTTCAGAATCTATTCATTGCTATAGATCTAGAGAACATTGGGCTATGTAAAGAATACACCAAACAAAGACTGATATATCTATTTAGCAATGAGATGGAAGAACTATTAGAAGGGGTTTCATGCCAGTATAATATTACATGCTACCCATGATTAAATGCAATTTGTTTAGTTGCCAACACAGAATTATAGAACAACATGCATGCATCTTAAAGGCACCATATTCCCAGACAGAACATCATACAACTTGCAAACATTTTAGTTTGCACTTGAAAAAATTGCTCCAATTATACCTGATATTAAACTTCAGTGTAACAAAAGTTCAAATCATTCAGACCTAAATTCAGCCCACCACACAGGCACCCACCTGTATTCCAAACATTTAATGCCAGGCACATGCACCAGAAGTTTGCTGAACAGCAAGTGACTAAAGACAAGTTACATTTCAAGGTGAATCTAAGTGTTTTGCTGAACCGAAACTTGAATACATCAAAGAAACAGCAGGGGGTTGATTACAGAAGTGGTATTTGTGAGGTGAGGAGATGGGATTTTACAGTTCCCAAACTGCAAACTCTACCTCTGCTAAATTTTTAAATGATTGTTCAACAAAGGCTGTAAAGGCAAAATTACTTCACTCAACTTGCCAATGAGTGCTTTTTAAAGTTTTCTTGTGAAGAAGTAAATGCATACTCAAGCTCTCTACACCTCAGGTTTCAAGTCTTTGATTAGTTTAGGGTATTGGGAATGGATATTGAGTCTTCCACAGCTAATTCAATTGCTTGAATTTAATTCAGGAGAACCAAGAGATATTCACTGTCTGACTACACTGTCTTTCAGAAGCCTGAAGAATATGCACTTTAATTCTACTGGCATGCTGCCCACACTACACAAATTACTTGTTATCTGCTTACACTGGCTAGATGGGGATAGAAATAAACCCCTGAACTTTTTCCAAGCCATCAAGTTTGAAATACACACTACTTTCTGAAAATTGCTTTAAAAATGTCCAGGTAATGCCCATATCACTAACTAAATACCTACATTACTAACCAGCCATGCTGCTTTCTATCATAGTCCTCTACATCAGTAGCCTCCAAATTTTCTTGATCACACATCCCTATCAGCAAGAAATTTTTAAGCACACCCCTCCAAAATATGTATATTTATTTACAGATTGTACATGCATGCTACTGTACTAGCATACTATGTACACAATAAAACATACACAAAAGTCAGACATGAAAACAAGAATAAATTAAGATTAAATTAACAATATTATAAATAATTTTATTAACTTTATATAAACTTTTTTCTTTCACTAATAGTATTATTAATACTATTTTAAGTTAGAACTATGTGACTGAATATGCTTCATTAGTCTTAGTTCACTGCTTTGAGATTCAAAGGTCTAAGTTCAGTTTATTTCAATACTTTGTTTTAATGGCTGTCCTAGATAAATAGACTTTGATGACACAGATTCAAATGGAACAATTGCATAATTGGCTGGGCTTAATAAATCATTATCCCATCCACGAATTATTAGATTCATATAGTTTATTTTCACCTTCCTTGACATAACTGTATAGTTCTTCCAAGTTAACCGGAAGATCTTGCATTTTTGTATTTTTAAAATTACAAAAAAATTTTGGAAGAGATTGTGCAGGACCTTGTCCTGCTGAGATTTGAAGTTCCCTGCCTCTCCAGGCTAAGTCCTCCCCTGCTTTATCATTCACTGAGAAGACCGTCATCCTTATGCCTGGTCAGAATTCCCCTCCCTGCAAACTGAGGGAACTGCCCCTCCTGCTGCTGCTGCACAGCACCAAGAGGAATCTGGCACCATTTTCTCTGTAGATTGTAACTACATCCCTCCACCACATTCTTTTCCCCAACACACACAGTTCTGCCAAGATTCTTTTCACACACCAAATGCTCCAGCCCCGTAACCATCCCATGGTGATCTAATGGACTCAGGTTTATCAGCAGCTGACTTGGGCAAGATCACCTGAATCAATCAGGTGACTCTGAACTTTGGATATGCTCTTTGTTCTCCACATCTTACATAATGAAACTGAAATATAAAGCTCAAGTGGCCTTGATTTGGGTAAGCACTACCTAGCAACAACCAAAACATCAGTGTGTTATCAATGTTATTGTCATACTGAATTCAAAACACAGCACTGTGCCAGCTAAGAAGAAAATGAACGCTATTCTAGCTGAAACCAAGACAATGACATAATGCTTTGTACTTTGCACCAAGCTGAAGGCTTGGTACGCAAATTAATTTCTGTGGTTTCTAAAGGGGTGCCTCTAGGAGAGAGTCACTCTCTCTGGAAACACTACAGGAACAGCAGCCTAAACCAAAAGCATCTGTTTTAATTTGCACTGCTAAACTAATTAAAGGAGATCTGGGCATCTTTAAGGAGTACTGTGCTGCTTGTAAAACCTTGTTTTGCAGAGTTCGCAGCACAGACGCCGCGGTTTGATCGTTGAGTCCTCCCAACGCCCTCAGGGGCACCGAGCCCTGCGGCCTCTGCGCCACGCCAGGCCCAGCTTACACCGTGCGAGGGCGGGGCTGGCAGGGAAAAAACCCGGCATGGCAGAAACTTAATTCATAAACCTGAGTTAATTTAAAAAACAAAAACAAAATAAAAAACAAACAAACCGCACCTTTCAGCTCAGCAAGCCCCTCCGGCAGCCCCGCGCCCCNCCCTGCTCCCACCGCACTATCCCAGCCGCTGGAAACTTGCGGGAGCCTAATTCCGAGCGCGGGGCCTCGCCCAGCCCGGGAGCCCGGGAGCGGTCGCGTGGCCGCGGCCGGGGCGCAGAGCCCGCGCCGGACTCGCCTGAGCCGCGCACGGCGCACAGCTGAGGCGATGGGGGGGTTCAGCTTTCACAAAGGACCTGCAGCTGTGCCAAGCCGGAGCTCAGCCGTGCTCTTACTGCACCGCGACTTTCTGCCAGTAGAAAAAGCTTTACTTTTTAACCACTGTGCCAGCCAGCTTCAAATAAGGAGTTGGGAACATGGCTTTGAGCAGCATATGCAATTCACTACTGCCTAGGCAGGTGTCCTCCTCACCTTTATAAATTAACTGATGTGTATCAATGAATGAATGCAGGTGCTCGTCTTTAGGCAAAGCAGGGGGACAGGTGCATCAGATAAACATGCAAAAGAACTCAGCTGTGTTTGCAAAACCATTCTTAGCAAGATACAATGCTGGGCTGGCTAAGCCAAAACAGCAACCAAAAGTTTTCCAGGTGCTGCGCCATGTATCAGCCCATCTTGTGCACAACAATTTAGGTTTTAAACAACATCCCCCACACTCCTAGAAAATTACAGAACACAAGAAAATATAAACAAAAATCTCATTCAGTTTCATTGGTAGTCAATGGGTGTTTCCTCCACTGAATCCAATTCTTTGGCCAATCTAAATCAACTACTGACACAGCTGGTATGACTTCTAACACTTTGCTGTGGCCAGGTTTGGATTTCAGTGGGATATGAAACAGCTGTTGCCATGTTGGGTAGTTTGTGAATTTTAAATGAGAGGTTTTGCTATGTTTTCACAGCAACACAGAAAAAAATAGCACTACATTTTACAAAGTTAACCTGCTGGAAAACCCTTAATAAATGAACTCCCAGCTGAGGCCTGTAACCAGTCTTGTGAACTGCACACAGAGCATTATGAGTCCAGATAGCAAGTTTTAAACATAAAACCCCCTTTATTAGAATACCACAGGGCAAAGGACCACTAGGGTATTTCTGCTTTGTCCAGCTGTAGAAGGCTCAACATCGCTTGGAATTCACAGTGCATTTTCTAAATCCAAGCCAGTACCAAAGCCTGGTTTTGCTTTTGAAATGAGAAATACCCTCATACTCAACCTAGCACAGGGAGATTCAAACAAGTTCTACTCTATAGTGGTTGTGATATAGAAGAGTCCAGGGGGAAACCATGCAAAGGGAACTCCCTGTTATTCCAACTATCAGAGCTACACCTACAGCAAGCAGCGGCACATTCAGCAAGCACTGCCATCCACTGCTGGGCATGTGAGCCCTTTTCCTAGAACGTGCCATTTTGAGGTTTATTGCCTGATTAGGAAACTGGAAATAGCATACCTGCTTGTGTTCTTCAGAGGAAGAAAGACAGAGATTGCTAAGACTAAAAACATAAAGGAAATCCTTATACATATAGTATTCTTCATTATCAAATGAACTTTCTTCTTACAGAGAACTAATAACATCTATATTGCTGTTTATTCACTACATGGGCTACCAGATAAGAACTTTGATGTCATAATTCCTGTACCTGCTTTTAATTATTAAAAAGTTTCCTTATACTCTCATACCATGTTACTCACAGGTAGATGACTTGGCAATTCAGCCCTGCAATATTACCATTAAGCTCGGTAGACTTCTGCATACTGATTCATTCTGTGTCTTGCTCACTTCTGCAGTGCTGACTGAACCAAGCAGTATTTTCAAGCCTGTCAGCTGCCAGGTTCTTAACACCCAGGAGAAGTGGTTTCTGAAACAAACACAGTAATTGCATGCTTATGTCCTGCCCCAATTTCACAAAATATTTTTTCAAGCTTAACTTGCCTTACTTGGCAAGAATACAAGTACAGCTGTCCCGGTAAGAAGAGGGTCAGCCATTATCATGGAATGGGTTAGGTTGGAAGGGACCTTACAAATCATCCATTTCCAACCCCCCTGCCATGGGAAGGGATACCTTCCACTAGACCAGGTTGCTCACAGCCNTGGCCAGCAGCATGTCCATCATTTTCAGAGCCAACAGAGAGTGGCTCTGCTGGACAAGGTGAAAAAACGTCCAGAACCTTCGCACAGGACACACAGGAGCCATCTTTGTGCCCCTCCCTACCCACTAGCAAAAACTGGGCCAAGTAAAACCACCACACAGCCCCATCCAACATGGCCTTGAACACTTGTAGGGATGGGACAGCCACAGCTTTTTTGAGGAACATGTTCCACTGCCTCAGAACCCTCACTGTCAAGAATTTCTTCCTATTATCTAATCTAAGCCTACGCTCAGTTTAAAGCCATTGGGATTTATTTTTCTAACATGTCTCCTTCCTTAGGAGGCACTTTGACAAGACAGAAATTTCAAGTTGTCTCAAATCGCCATTAAACTGAATAGTTTGTTTTCCTATGTGCTAAACAAACAGGCATCATTCCTGATAAGAACCCTCTCTACAAATAGTATCAATATTCAGATAATTTCTGAACTTAATGCTGCAACAGCAAAGCAACCCCATGAATACACTGTTTCTTTCACTAAGAAGAAAGCCCCTTTGTGCATTTCAAACAACGACAAAGCTTTGGTCAATGAAATGTGCCTCTGGAAGAAACACACTGTCCAGGCCAGCAGGAGTTAACTGCCTCTTTTGAGTGCAATTCCCTTTCTAAAGGACACTTGTTTTGAGGTTTGTTTTTTTTTAAATTTCAGCCGTCTACTCGAAAATGAAACAAATGTACCATTAGTGCCCTAGGAGGTTAATATGTATAACAAAGATTCCATTCAAGTTGTCTTACAAGGCCATTCTGACAGGGCACTAGAATTTAACACAAAAAGTGTCACCTCAGTAAGTACTGTAAGATACAACCAGATTGCTACATAAAGGAACATCAACATTTTCTACATAAAACCCAGATACATGTAAAACAGTTCCAGGAAATTAGCTGCTACATCCATGATTCATTGGTAGTAGTCAGCATGGATTCAGCAGGGGGAAGTCAGACTTGAGCAAGTCTCTGCAGTGGAGTGACTGCCAGGAGCTGACGGGAGAGCAGCAGACACTGCCCGAGACCTCAGCAAGGCCTCCGACACTCCCACAGAAGACCCCGGCTAATGATGATGGGCAGAGGATGCCTTCAGCGAGGCTGCAGGTGACACAAAACTGGGAGGGGCTGAGACACCTGGGGGTCATGCTGCCATCCAGAAGGACCTCTGCAGGCTGGAGAAACGGCTGTGGAGGAACAATCCCCTACACTGGTAGATGCTGAAGCAATCCAGCTGGAAAGGATAAGAGAAGGCCCTGGTGGAGCCCAAGTTGAACAGGAGCCAGCAGTGTGCCACAGAACAGGCTGATGGCACAGGCGGCAGCAGCAGGCTAACAGAGGTGATCCTTCCCCTTACTACACACAGGAGCAGTGCCCAGTTCTGGGCATCGGGCACACAGACATAGCTGGGAGTCCAATTAAACGCCACACAGTGATTAAGGGGCTGGAGCAGCCCTCCTGAGGAAAGGAGGAGGCAGCAGGGACTGTTTAGCCAGGAGAAAGAAAGCTCAGGGAGCATCTGATCAACAGGTATCATCATCTGAAGTGAGGGTGCAAAGAAGACGGAGCCAGGGTCTTGTCAGGACAAAAGGGAGCAGGTACATACTGGAACACACGAGGCTCCATCTGAACACATGAACATACTTTTACCGTGAGGCTGGCTGAGAACTGCAACAGGTTGCCCAGAGAGACAGAGGTTCCTTCCTTGGAGATCCAAAGCCATCTGGACATGGTTCTGGCCAGCAAGGCCTAGATGGGATGGCTGAGAGCAGGAGGGTTGGACATCACTTCCAGAGGTCCCTCCCAACCTCAACCAGTCCCCAATTCTGTGAACAAACAAAACCACAGAAGTTTAAAAAAAAATGGCAAAGTTGTTTTTATTGTTCTTTGCCGACGGTGAGGGAAGCAAGACATACAAATCAATATGATTTATAAGCAAGCTTCATCTTTATTCATGGAACTCAGTGCTTTTATACTATTACAGTTAGTTATGCCTACTAGTCGTAACACCATTGGTTAACTATATAAAGCTACATCTGCATGTCTTTCCCACAGGTGGCTCTTGTTTAGGGATTCTTCTCATTCCTCTAACTACAACTCCCTTCCTTGGTACTTTCCCAATTGCTCAAGGATGGCCCTGGCTGTTCTTGCTATCAGTACAATTTTGCAGTTCTCATGTCCTGCAGTTCTCACGGCCTACAGCCCTTCTGCTCTAAACCTTACTTTGCTCGCACAAGGCCTCTAATGTGCCATGGCCTCCATCCCCAAGCCATTCTGCAACAGTTTTTTAATATAAAAAGGTCATGAACTGCATAGAAGTATGACTTCAGTCATCTGAAAATGTTACTCACCATTCATTCACACTTGGAAAGTCCCAATAATATGGCACAAAGCAAGACAATACTAACAGTTGCCAACAATGTATGTATTTACACTCAATTGGAGTTAATTTGCACAACAATATTTTTTAATAAATCAAATGCACTTATCCAAACAAAGTCTAATTCAAGTCATACTTGAAGTTTATATAAAGAACAAATAAAGTCTTCAAAACAAATTCTTTGGATAAAACTAATTTTCATTTATTTAAAAAGAAGTTAGCTCTAAAGTAGTAAGAAATGTAAACATTAGATACTGTGATAAAAATCTTAATAACAACTTTGTCATAAAGTGCTGGCATATGCTTTCAGCTTTATTTTCCAGACGCTAAAAAAGTTGTAGTTCAATTCAGTAATATTTTTGCAGAATTTTAAATTATAACTATTTAATAAACTTTCTTTCTTACCTTTATCTTCACAGCTTTTTGGCATCTTCTTTATCTTAAGTGAACTTTAACTTCTACACATGTATCTAATAGTTTTTTTTTTAACTTACCCAGTTCAAACTGGACTCCTTGCTGGTGGAAAAAAATCAAAAGGTAAGACTCCCACTAGGAAAAGCCAAGGACTTGGAAAAGCCAAGGACTTGGAAAAGCAAGGGTGTAAAGAACCTGAACACAATCCAACAGCTTCCTCCTACAAAGTAATTCTGTAATTCTATATACAGTCAGTATCACTGAAAAAAGCTATGTGGGAATTAATACACAGAGGAGACTCAGTGTGGTTCATTCACACCCATGCATCAGAGCTTTGTCTCTGCTGAACGTACCTGTTACTTCATTTCACAGGAAATTAAGTCTTGGAAACCTTTTACTTCTGACACACACAAGCTGAAAAGTCTTACATGCCTTACACCTCAGTCTGCTTTCCACTTATGAACGTGACTGTCACCCCAAATCAAAACAGCCCTGAATCCCCCCCACACATTATGGTGATACCTTAGATTGAAATCTGTGTGGAAAATATCTGCTCTCTCCTAGTGTGAAGAAAGATAAAATACAACCTTTTACCATTCATTAGGTTCACCTTTCAATCATATGTTATTCCAAAATGCCACTCTGTCCAACTACTGACAAATCCACAGGCACACTTGAAAAAGATTATCAGATTGTGGTATTTTATTATACAAAGAATCCAATTCAAAGACAATTAAAATTTAAGCTCTGAAGAGTGGAAAACCCCAAAATATTTAAAAGTGACATTTACTTTCAAAATATCTGTAAGAATTTTAATAAATTCACTGCCCAAAAGGACTTCCAGCCTCTGTTATTATTAAGGGCTTTATTTTATGAGTATTAGTTTCAGGCTGTTAAGGCACAACTGGCATTTGCTCTAGGCCAAAACCTGACATAGGCATTATTACCTCAGAGCTAAAAACAAGAAGTTGAAGGCACAGAACTTTAAAAAATACCACTACACAAACAAATTTTAAAGGCTTAAAACAATTATTAGGTAGTTTGTCTTTAGATAATAACACACTGCAGTCCATTTCTCAGAGCAGGCAGGAAGCCGAGTAATTATGGGCAATAATAATTGACAGCAAGATGCACTTCTACATTACAGGGGCATAGAGAAAAGTTGTTAATTGCAGCTTCACTGGCAAAAATGGTTATTTTCTGCTTATTCAGTTACTAACTTTTAACTAGAGGCTTTCTGTTTTGGGGCTTGTTTGTGGGGGGGGGGGGGGGTTCATTCATTTTAGGTTTTTATTTTAAGATAAGGAGGAAGTCAATACAGGTAGATGATACTATTTCAGAGGTTCAATGAAAGCAAACCAGCAAGTTCAAATATTCACATTAGCATAGGAACCTCATCTTCTTCGAATGTAATTTATGGTAAGAAGCCAAGGACCACTAGCATAAGGACTGACAATCTACCTATTTCCTACGCCAAGTATTGCAGAGATCCAACGCAGCATAACCACACAGAATACGCATTATAATGCCCAAGTGGACCAGATCTATAAGGCAGAACTATTAGTGATCCTAGAGAGAAACCAGCTTTCCAAATGGCCCCAACAGATGTACCACAGACCCAAAACATACCAGCTTTAGCCTCTATTTAAAGTGGTGAGAATGGTAGTAAGCAAGTCCAGTAAACCAGCAAGATTCAGTTTCCCTGCTTCCCTTCCCAATTTCTTACAAAGGCTAGTCCTAAAAGCATGCATGTGTTCAACCACTGTTTGGCAAAGGCCGTGCTTAAACAAACTCATTTGCAGGTTTCAGTTTGTTCATTCTAGCATCATCTTTTGACTAGAACTTGAAAAGTGCAAAAATATTTAATTATATCTTCTTAAAAAAAAGAATTCATTTTATTGGTGCAGCAACTCCGATTCCTCAGGAGTTAAATCCACTGCCAGCAATGGATAGAAAAGGAGGCACCAGCATAAAAGAATCAAAGTGCATTTCCAGTACGCCAATGCTGCACAAATTGGCAAGCCAGAACCTTATTTTCACCACTGGAACAGATTAGGCTGAATTCATTTAATAAAAAGTCTATATTACACATTAACACACGAAGTCTGTCATGAAGTCTTGGGGATACTGCAATGAATCATCAAAACGGAAACGTTTGGAGACTGTACTGCTGTCCTCTGGAATGTTTTCCTTGTCCTCCTTGTCGCTGCAGGTACCATTGCAGCTGGATTTTACACTCCGCTCTTCTGAGCACCTTGCAGTGTGTCCTGGCAGCTGAGAGGAACAGCAAGTTTCTTCAGGGCTGCACAGGAGTGTGAACTCCCCCTGCTGCAACCACGCATGGGAGAGACAGTCTGCTGCTGTGGGCCTATCCCTTCAGAAAGAAAAGGGGAAAGGTGCTTAAGTCAAGCTCTGACACATGCTAAAAATCCTAAGCAAAATTGACACTGAAGAGTCAGTATTGTGTTCTGCATTGATAACTTCCACAGAGCTTGCTGGAAAACTGGCTCTAAGGCAATAGAGCTCACTACTTGTCCCTAACTACCAGAACATGTCAATGTTTTTCAGTCAGAGAAGTGTAACTTTGCAGAGTTGACTGAGAACAAACTTTTCCTCTTAAAATTTGAGGAGGTATAGTCATCAAGAGCTGGAATGGGAAAAAGGCAGCTTATTGAGGATATAATGAAGACTCTTGAGATGCCCAGGAGAGAGAAAGTGAGTAGTAATTGTGACTGAATGTCAAATATCCCACAGGTTCACACCAAGAGTTATCAAAGCAGGCTCTTCATCACTGATTCCCTTTTTCTGGGTGCTCCACACACATGAAAGATAAGATTCCCTCACGATACTGGGTTTTGTGAATTATTCCAGATCCTGACAAGCCATGTACGTGAGATGTTAAAACAGAAAGGACTCTTCAGACATGACTTTATATGGAGTCCTTATTTCCTCAGAGCAGATGCTTTCCAAGGAATCATCTGCCATCATCTCCTCCTATCCAAGAGCCTTTCCCAGCCAAGCAGGGTCACTCCTGCTTGCTGAAGGCTCTCTGAAGATGACAAGGACTACTGTCTCACCACAAGTGACAGTATCTAGCACTGCAATTGATAATACCCGACCAGGCCACTTCTCAAAGCTCAGCTGTTTTGCAAGGTCTTGATTAGAGTCTGAACTCCCTAAGAACGTGCAGTTATGGGAGTGTGCCTTAAAAACAAAAAGAAGTTTTCACTTTGGATTGAGAACATTAAGACTGAACAAGGCAAAACAGTGCCAAGTATAAATATATAATAAAAGGTGTATTTAAGTAGAAAGATAAAGGTAAGTCAGGAAACAAGAAAGCACTGCAAAGAGGTTGCATTTTGTGTCTCCAAACTGTAAAATAATTATAGAAAAGAACGTGACCATTCTGCAGTGTATTTTTTATTAAAACCTGGAAATAATTTCTCTGAATGAAAATATAAAGATACTCAAAAACCTCAAAGAACAAGCCTAATAACATTATTTGTAATGACAACAATAATATCTCACAATAATAGCCAGACAGAAAATCAAAGATCCTTTTCATACATTATGGAAAAGCATAAACCTGTACTTTTTAAATATCCAATTGAAAATACCAATGCATTGTAAAATATCCAACTGATCACATCAGTGGTATTAAGTACATAAAACAACATTCACTTCTAGGTGCTCCACAGATTTAGGATTCTTGCCTGGACAAGTTTGTTACTTACTCTGGATTTTTTATGAGAAGTTTCTGAATGAAGTCTTTTGCAGGCTGTGAAACTGATGAAAATGTTTCATCTGAAAAATCCACATTAACTTGAGATATATTAAAGTAAGTTTCTTGGACATCAGCTCCCACAAATGGAGACTCTTGTGTCAGCAGCATGTATGAGATGACACCGATGTTCCTGAGATGAGAACACAATGCATAAACCTACTAGAGAATCTAAACAATACACCCTGCATATTTATTGTGCTGCAGATCAAACTTCCTGACATATCCCACACTCAGAAGCATCATGCGGCATCTCAGTTTTATGTGATTCAAACATGACTGCACATACACAAGGATTTTTGAAAACTATTTACTTTCAATATATCCTTTTCTTCCTATTGAGATTGTCAGGAAAAAGAAATATCTCTCTTTTTACACAGTCCACTGTTGGGACATGGCAATTCTGGATGCTAAAACTGCAAAAAAGACAGATTTTCTAATCTGCATGTAAATAAAACCCATCATTCACTGCAATCCTGGATGACAGAGCAAAGACAGATTTAATCAGTCTCTGTGTACATTTGACATCTGAGTTGTGTCACAATCTCCTCTTGCTGAGATGTTTCTCCCAAGAACATGAACAAGAGTACCACAGATCATGCAGTCTATTACAAATCTTAAGATGGTTTCTTGATGCATAATAAAAACCTCTTTGTGATCTGATAGATCAGAATTTAGTACTCATTACAATGTGGAAAAATGCAGCTGTTGGGTTTGTCATTCTGAGATCAGTAGGGGGTTTTTTATGTCTTCCCAAAAAAGCAGGCAAAGAATAAGTGATTAAAAAACATTCATGAACAGATTTAGTTATTGTTATGAGTTGAGAATTTCAAAGCAGCAATTAGCAACTTTTAACAGTGAATTTAATTAAGATGCTGAAGATTCTATGTTTAAAGGAAACATTTCAAAGCTAGTCTTTAAACTAACATAGCTTATAATGTGAAAAGCCACAAATAAAGTTGTGGGTCGTCAGTTCAAGATACTTGTCTCATTTTTTTATTATTCATTCTGCAGATATTTCTCTAAAAATAAGTAGGAAATTTACATCCTTTGACCATTTCTATAAAAATTATTTTACAATAGAAACAGGGGGAGGGAGGAGTATCCTAGCATAGCTAATATCTCAGGCATGTCAGCCAGGAGTAACTAATACCTAAAGTATGTTACCCGGCAACTGTTATTATTCCCTTAGAACAAACACCTATATTCCACAGGCTCAGAAGCCACCTGCATTCCCTACTAAGTGTGCAACAGACCCATAAACAGTATCCTTTAAGCCCTGAGTTACATCCTGAGGGCTCCTTCCCTCCCATCTCTCCCTCTTTCAGGCAGCCCACCAACAGAAGGGTATTCTTGGAAGCCAGAGGAAACTGCATCAGGCCCTTAGACTGTTAAATGGCCCCACCAAACCTCAATAAAATGAATTAAGATTAAACCTACCACATGTCTGTAGCTGTAGTTATAGGATCGTAGTTTAAGATTTCTGGAGCTAAAGAGATGAGGAGAAGAAAAATGCTTTAATAAATACATTACCCAAACGGCCTTGAATAATACACTACATTTCTGGCATTCTTTTGCCAACCATTATTATGAGACTAAACATGTAGTTTCAATAATTAAGTTTATTATTTTCAAGCCACAAGGATGGCAAAAACTTATTTGTTTGACTAGAGACGGATGTTTACTTGGTTCACATCAAAATGACACTACATGGCCAAAAGTTTATCCAAATTTCAAGATGTGTTCTAATCAGTTGCATGCACATAAATTTTTCTTCTAAGAGGTTTTGAAGTATACAGCTTAAGGGGAATGCATAAAGCCTTTAGCATGTCAACACTGCAAAACAAGCTGACCAAGCCAATTTTAGGACCAGTGGCTGTTAGCACAGGCTAGGTGGCAAGTTATTCACTGCAGAATGAAATGCTCTTAAAATTGAGTGTTGGCAAATCATGAAGGAAACTTGCCCTCAGAGAGGGCCAAGTGTTAACAGCAATCTTTCCCTTTCCAAGGGATATTTTAATCTCATTAAAACTTCGTATTAAACAACACTGCTAATTCAAAGAACATTTCTTCATGCATGCTAATATTTTATTTCAATTCTAAGCAGAAGAATTTAACAGCCTGCATCACAGCAAATACTACAGCATGAAACTGAGAGGTGCACTTACTGATATAGTTTGGGATTTTTTGACGCAAATATTTGGTGGCTACTCTGAAAAAAGAGCAGCTCAAAGCATGCTGCCTTGTCCTATGATGTTCTTTCTCAGAAGCAATTTGTTAGTTGATAAGCATATAACACGCGCTGTTCCTGTTTTCTAAAAACCCCACATGAGATGTTGTGAAGCAGCCCTTCCATACCAAGATACTCTGTTGTTCCCATGATCTGCCGCAGCTCACTGGAATTCTCAAGTTTCCGGGACATCCCAAAATCTACAATTTTTACATCACCAAGAGGATTGACGCTGCTTAGCAAAATATTTTGAGGCTAGAATAGAAAATACTGCATTACTAATTAATAAAATACAATCTGAAAAAAAAGCCCAATGTACTAAATGACACTTCAGGTTCTATAATGCAATACTTATTGCTAAATGTTTTTAAAAATATATAATCTCTATCCTTTTAACCTCATTTCAGTATTCTTTAATCTCCTCTTCCTTGTCATCTTTTTATGTATTTAACAAATTACTTTGATGAACATAATAAAAAATTGAAGATAAAATGCTAAAACAAAGTCTGCTGCAGCCTCACCTTTAAATCAAGATGAACAATATTGTTTTCATGCAAGCAGCAAAGTCCTTCAAGTATTTGCCTTATAAGCCTTACAATATCCCTTTCATCAATTCTGTCATCCAGATCTGGGACACATAAGTCAAATATTTCTCCTCCAGCAGCACTGAAACACATTCAAGAACACCTATGTATTAAGTTTAAATTTTGAAGCTTAAGTGAGGAAAAATGTTATCAATAGCACCTATTTATCTAATGTATATCTGTAATATCAAAAAGGCTAGGAATTTTTTTTTTTACAAGTTTATGCTAAAACACTTAATACAAACACTTAGAATAGGAAAAAAAAATAAATCTGATTATGCTTTTTCTTTCCTTATGCCCTGAAACAGCAGTTGAGACAGCAAAAAGCACTTTGGTAACCTCATATTGCTCTGGTCCCTCAAGCAAGTGGAGAGCTGCTTTCCTGTAAGCAAACGGGAAGATGCCTTCCAGAAGTTGAGTTCTATCATCAATCCCAATCAAAGAAGCCTTTCTTTTCAAGTCAAATCTAAAATTTCTTCCATGAGACCAGTTCATAAATAATTCAGTGCAGTGTAAAGCAGAATGGAAATATCTGTGCTCATGTGGTTTAGGAGTTATTCCTACACTTGGCTGCACTGTCAGCTGTCTTCTTTCAGGCTGGGTTTGAGAGCATTACTCAGCCTGCTCCGAGTGCCTGAAATTTCTCTCTCCAGGATGAAGGGCTACCTCAAAACTACAGATCACTAAGCCCAAACTGCGAACAAAATGTTAGATGTCAGTTAAAAAGGTAGACAATGCACAAAACGAATGACTGCAGTCACCAACCCTGCTGAAGTTAGGTGAGGTGTCAGTAATGCCTCCCCCAGCTGATTTTATCACAACACACGCATGAGGGGAGGGGCAGTGGATGGCATGATTTTCAACTTTCACAAGGATTCCAGCAATGGCTCCCACAGTATTCTTGTACTCAAGTTACATTACAGTCTGGATGGGTGGACACCCAGATGGGTAAAAGAGCTGAAAGGTCTGCAGAAAAGGATTTGCAAAAAAGCCTTAGAACAATAAATAATATGTTAGGGGCACGTAGTTCCAGGAAAAACAAAGCTTTTAAAGATAGAATATAGCTATATTCTTTGGAAAATTTGAAGGGATTTATCATGGTGTATGCAGACCACCATTAACAGCACTTGAAATACTTTGTATATGAAACTTAAAGTTTAGAAAGTAATTTCACAGGCTGCAGTTTTGTTCCTTACAATCCAAGTAAAAATTTACACATACAACAAATATGATAGATAATTCAAATTAAATTCCCAAACCAGACTTATTTTTCAGAGCTAATGAGAAGCTTCAGGGACATGTGTAAAAAATTCGGGAATTTTTTCGGAAACGGCTCCAAAAGCCAGTTTTAAAACAACAAATCCACTGAATTTAGGAGCTCAAAACATACAAAGTAACAGCAAGTCTTCAGTCACCAAAAAATGCCAAGTGCTAACTGAAGTTCACAGGGCATGGATGTGCTCAGCCTCTTTGAAATCTGTGTATATGGTATCAATAACTTTTTTTTTTATTATTTAAGTTGCATCAAAGCACTCTGGACCTCCTATGGTATGGCAAGAACATTGCCTCCAGTCAGCTTGCCTGAAACATTCTTAAAGGAAAAAAATAGAAAGTGTATTATAACGAAAGATTAGCATATTGTATACAGGGTATTATTGTAATTCTTCTGGGCATTCAGGCAACTCATGCAAAAATTAGTATTTTCACCTACATTTTTTACCTACAAACATGGAACATGTGATGAAGGCATACTTACTATTCCAGCACTAAGATGATTTCATTTGCTGTTTCATAAACTTCATGGAGATTAACTATGCGGGGATTGGATTTCATTAATTCAAGGACAGCAATTTCATGCAGAATCTCTGCTTTGCAGTCTTGACCTCTTCTCCTTTTCTTTAAAAATTTAGCTGCATACTCTTGGCCTGTGGATTTAGCTGTACATTTTCTAACCACAGCACATCTTCCTCTATGAAATAAAAGGGAAAACATTGAGGCTCAGGAAATAAAAAGTACACAAATTAGCACTAGAAATATGAAGACAGCAAATAATTGGAAACAAACAAACAAAAAATATGTATTGGGAAATGCCATGCTGGGCCTGCTCTTACACTATTTCCTGAACATTCACTTGCAGCCACTGTAGAAGGATACTAAGCTCAGTGAAGCTTTGGCGAGACCCAGTAACATTCCCTTTACACAGCCTAGCTAAACTTTAAATCAGAGTATCAGGTTACAGGGACATTCTCACTGTTGGGTCACAGAATAATTCGGTGGGAAAGGACTCCTGGAGGTCTCTAAAAGCCTCCTACTTAAAGCAGGGCCAGCCATGAGGTCTTACCAGGCTGCCCAGGGCTCTGGTTCAGGTTGGCAAGATATTAAAAAACCCTCAACCTCATTACAACACCTACAGGACAGTAATAAACAAAGCAAACCCCTGTGAAATGCAGAGAATGAACAGAGAAAAGAAAGCATATTCATATGCATGGGTGGGGCAGGAGGTTTTCAGTGCAAAAAATTCTAGTCATAAAGAGAATTTCCTTCCATAAATCATATAGTACTGCTACAAAATCCCAGGTATCTGCAAAATGTTTCAAAACATCTTAATAGAAAAGCACCCAGTACTTAGTATTCTCTTCCTCAATTACAGTCAGGCAAAGTGTACTCCTTTATTTCCCAGCCAACTGTTTAGGCATGGAAACAAAAATATATTTTGGCAAAGAAAAGCTTTTAAAAGAAAACCATATACTGTAGTTAAAACACCAAGCTGATCTTTTAAAAAATTAGGAGGAAAAAACGCAGTTTTTTAAGCCAAGTTATAAACTCAAAAAACAATTTTATAACCACTAATGCTACATTCCTAGGAATGCCCGGTTGCATACATGCAAAGTGTTTTCAAATGATACAAAAAACATTATTTACAAAAAAACAACTTGAAAGGCTGAAATAAAGTGTGTGTAAAGTTCTAAAAACTGTATAAAGCTGTGTACAAAGTGTGAGATCTACGTTTATATCTTCAAAAAAAGCCTTTCCACCTCCACCACCGCATGCTAAGAGCAAACGTAATGAAACAGTTCAGTACGAGCTATCTGAGCTGGGTTCTTTTAACTAAATTATCTCCTTTAATAGAAAAGACCACATTGCCCTAAAGGCTTTGCCTTTTTTTCTGGTGCAAAAATCCCAATGCTTAAAAGGAACATTTCTTAAAAAAAAAAAAACAAAAAAAACTTTTTTAAAAAAAAAAAAAGCTAGACTTCGATATTTAATCAAAAAAGGGATGAGTATCTCATGAAAAAAAATTACTTTTTGCTTGCAAATAACTGTACAAACATGCCTAAATTATTAAAGATTTAAAGACAACTTTTAATCATACTATTATAACTTACTTAAAAATAAATTCAACAAAACAGGTTCTCCATCATCATTTATTTCCACATCAATTAGTTGTGGATTTTCTCTGTCCTTTTTCTAAAGCACTAAATTTTAGAGGTGAAAGCTATTTGATGAAAGTCTGATACATGCACACTCTTCACTTTAGCAACCGTTTGTAAGCCCAAAATGGCCACTTTCTTTCCCAATTGTTAAACCAGCTTATTATTGCAGAGCATTTGAAGTTACGGAGCCAAATTTCATAATATACCCAAGTTGAAAACACTCCCTCCTGCAGCTTACATTCCCTTTTTAACATCACATCACCCTGTCAGCCATGAAAGTGTCTCTAAAATTAACAAAGAGGAACCAGTTTAGTTTCATGAGAACAGCAAGATCTTCCCTGATAGTTTTGGCACATCTTCCATCTGGTTGCTGCGGGTTTAACAACTGTGAAGGGTCAGTGATATCTCCAGATTTGAGATGTAAGAGTTTCCACTTGTTTATACTCCATTAGTAGTGTGCCAATTAAGGCAAAAATTAAGACAAAAAAGTCTTTTAGAGCAGTGGAAATTGCTCCAGAAACTCAGAAGAGTCAGCTCGGAAGTGCTGCACTGACGCAAGCAGAGCAGTTCCCACTGCTTGCCTGCAAAGCAACTGCATAACCAACCCCCTTCACAGCCCAGCTTTACAAGAAAAACTGATTTCAGGATGTTTTCATATCTCAACTTAGAAACCACAGAAATTTAACTACTTCAAAAGAAGCCAAGCCACGCACACACCAGGGACAGAACTACTTAACCCACTAAACAGAACCTAACCTGCCAGCTTTGTGAGTCAGTGTCTTAAATACCAAAGGACCCAACAGATAAGGGTGTGGGAGGAAGAAATGGGGCTTGGGAAGCTTAAGCAGAGAACAAGAGAACTATTTACTACATAATCTCAACAGGAAAAAGAAAATTGTAAGTGAGAAGTAAAGTATATTGAATCTTTAAGGAAGGCTACAAAGAAAGATGGATTTTACATCACTTAAAAAGCATTCATACATTTAAAAACACGAAAAAAAACACACACATAGGCCAGGAGAAGTCACAAGTATATTTGTAAGACACGGTCCTCTGCTTCCATTTTCTTTGCATTTTGGCACTTATTTTGTTATGCCTGGTTTTGCATGCAGAGAAAGCATAAAAGACTGTGTTCTGCAATTCACACAAAACCTACACTTTTGTTTGCTTTAGACATCATCTCACAAGTACATATAGTCTGAAAATCCAGCATTGTAACAATACCTGGGTTCTAGAGGGTGCTGCATATAAACTGCTTCTGTAGAGCTTAGAATTCAAAAGCAGAGCTGACAAAAGTTAAGAAAAGAAGAAAGTTATGGGCTGCAACGTGCACTTCTACAAAAGTGTACCAGACAAAGCACATGCTAGAAAACTAGAAAAAACCAAGGAGGACAATAAAGGCTAAAGAGCTCACAAACCACATTCAGAAGAGCATCTCTGCTGACAAAACAAGGCTGCAGGTGCAGCACAGCAAGGCACAGCTGTGACACTGACCTGGGACACTTCTGTTCAGGGAGCTTGGAAACATGATCAAGGCATCATGTCTGCATGGCTTTACACCCAACTCCCTGAGTATTTTCAAGGTATCAATCAACCCAGTGATTTCAAAACACACATTCACTTCTATGCCTGAAACACTGTCAAAAATACCAACGGGTTGGGTGTTTTGTTGTTTATTTCCTATTTTACTGCTGCAAACACAAGCAGGGGTAACAGGCTGCAAAACTGCTCTGAAACAGCAGGTTGTTTGAAACTTAGTGTAACTGCTTGAGGCTGGAAAGGGGAGAGAAAAGGTCTTTGTTTTGCGGACTTCAGAAAATTCACCCAAAACTTGGAACAACCAACTCAAAATCCTCATTCTTTGTCTTACAGTATTACCCTATGTCATCTCTTGCTTAGGCCATGCACCTGGAATCTGATGTGTGACTAGGCAGGGAAAGGAAGATAATCCCAAACCTGCATGCCTATGAAAACACACCAAATCTCTCTGACGTGGAAAAGGCTGGCAACTCATGCCTCACTGTACCTTTCCCTCGTCTCTGAAGAGCCCACTGTGATGCAAAGAAGGGGACAGGGAAGGAGGGAGCACACTTCGTTCTCCATCTGCTACCATAAAAGTTTGCCTTGCTGTACAGAGATTTTTCTTGCAGCAGAAATTCCTCTTGCTAAAGTAAAATAAATAGTAGTAATCTTACCTTCCTAGCTCTTTTGATTCAAGCATATAAAAATTCTGGAAATTATCTGTCCTGATCGGTGTGTGGAGAGATGTGGCCAACAAGCCAGAAAGGCTTTTATTCTCCAGCTTTCTCCTTGACATTGTCAAAAGCAGGTCTCTCTCTTCTACCAGTCACCTGCTGAAGCAAAACAATTGAGAGTTTTGAAAATTCCATGGTTACAGCACACAAAGGTAAACAAATATTAAGAGTTCAGGTCTATAAAACCAAAATAGCCATAACTGTGTTCAGTAGTGACCTGAAAACAGCACATTTAATCACTGTAAAAACAAAACCTGAAAGGAATACTAATCAAGACACACTAATTTAATAATGTGAACACTTGAGATAAGTTGGGGTTTTTATTCTCCCTGGAGCATATCCATAAGATACAAGGGATAAGCTTCAGTTCTAATAAAAATGCTAATAACTACTTAACTATTAATGAGATGTACCCTTTTTTAGTCTTTCTGAAACTCTTCTTTGTGTTCTGGGTAAGTTCCAGGAGCTCCTTTAAGTTTACACTTTTAACTACACTTTTACACTTTTTACTCCTGAGAGAATTTACCAAAACGCCTTCCTGTTTGTTAACTGCAACACAGCAGGAATAGGTAACAACAGGACACAGTGGGGTTTTTTTCCAGTGGGAACATTCACATTTCTTATTAGGCTTGCTCATAGCTCCTCTGAGTTTCCTTTTTAAGGCTGAGTTAATTGTCAGAGAGAAGCATGAATGGACAAGGTCCTCTTTGCAAGTTCAGATCATTTAGAATCAAATGATGTAGTAATCCTGATTAAATTACCTTAATAAACCAGTAGAACAGCACATTATGAAGATGCACCCACCCACATCCTTCTACTACAGTTAAAAAAAAACCCAAAACCCAACAAAACCAAACTGAATTAAAAATACTAGGGCTTGGCATTCACATTTATAGGCCTGAAGCATCTCTTCGGGTGAAATGAAAAAGAATGCAGAAAAAGGTTACTGAAGGATAACAGAAATCGTAATTGATGGCTTTTTAAAGTTAAAGAGTAGGTTTACTTTAATTACTGAAGAAAAAAAAAAACGTAAGGCAAATTACAATTCAGAGACATTTTGCAAACTCACAAAAATACACTTGCAGTTTTTAAATTACAGAAATGCACTATCAGACACTTCTGGGGAAGCACTCGAACTAGTTATGATCCAAACATAATCCAGTACCCATCCAACATTGTTCACATTCCCATGTGGGATGGAACATGGATATTCATATTAGAACTATTTTGGATTCAAATCATTGCACATACTTTAGCAGGCAAAAGACCCAAACTACACAGTTTAAAAATATCTTCAAAGTATCTTTGACATGCAGGAAATAGTTTCTTTACGAAATTATGAGAAGGTCACAATACAATCTAATAAACAAGTCTTTGACTCACTCTGTAACAAACATGCATTCCTTCTTCCCCAATTATATGACAGTTTACCATTTAAGAGGATGATTCTGATGTCTGAAATTTTACATGACTATCCTTCAGGCTGTGCTCACTCGGTAACTTTAACTGCTAAACTGTATCTTCTTACTGCCGTACTTCAGCACAAAAACATTCGTGTTCGATAAGTGGCCTCATTGATTAAGAGCTTACCATTATCGAGCTTATTACGTAAGCTTTCATTTTATATGCTCATACGTACATAGCAATTATTAAGAAGAACTTCTACCTCACGTTGCCTCGACTTCGCTTTTCTGGTAACTCAACACATCTCCTTATTCTAGCTCAGTATCATCAAGAATAGTGAAAACCACGTATCCATAGCAAGCAGAAACCCACAAAAAGGCACACAATCTACACAGGAGAATAAGATTCAACCAGCCGTGGAAAAAAAAATGGCACGAATTTTAATAAATGAACTATTTCCCAAATTAAAAAGTGATACCTGTGTTGTTACACATTGCACAAAAAGCTCCGAGAAGCAGACATTAGAAGTGTGGCTCACACAGAAATCTACAAGATTCTCGTTAAAGAGAAAGCTTCCCACTAAACTAGGGAAGTTTAACCGGGCAAAAAGTCAGCTCATTTAACCCTTTCTCTAAAGACGCTGAGTCCCCGCTGCGGGCCGGGAACACGTCTGGCAGCGAGGGACTACGGAGGGCGGCAGCGACAGGGCGGAACCCGGCCCGGTCCCCGCGGGACAGCCCCGACTCCCCTCACAAACGCGACCCGGCACCGGGCGGGGGAGGCAGCGCGGCGCCTCCACCGCGCCCAGCCACCACCGCTCCGGAGCAGCCCCCCGGCTGGGAGCACCGAGCGCTCCTCCCCTAGCCGGGCACACTCACCGCTGGCCGCCGCCCGCCGTCCCTCACGGCGCCGCTCCCGCTCCTTCGCTCTCTCTCGGCGTTTGAAAGGCGCAACCCGGGGGGTGCGGCTGCCCCGGCTGCTCGCGCGCCAGACCCCGCCCACTCGGCAGCAGAGCCAATCCGCGCCCAGCCGCGGCGCGCAGCTGCCCGGGGATTGGCGGGAGCGCTCTCCGCGCGGGCAGNGCTCGGGGCGCTGCGGGGCGGCCGCTCGTGTGCGCGCCTGGCGGGGTGCGCGGGGCCGCCGCTTCGGGCCACAGGCACCGATGGCACGTCACGGTCCCGGGACTGTGTGCAAGCCAAACCCGCAGCTAAGGGTCCTCGGTGCGCCCGCTTGCTTCCCCGAGTGCTGGAACAGCGGCGAACGGTCGAGGCAGCGAGGCAGCGCCAGGTGCGCGGGCAGGTCCCGGTGCTAGGCCGCCATCCCGTGCATCCCCCGGGATGGGGAGCCGGGAACATGAGCCGCGTCTGCAGCGCTTCTGCTCCGTCCTGGTGCGGGATGTGGCGGGGGAAAGCCGCAG
>VZTX01020975.1:289716-447952 GCA_013400915.1 Pardalotus punctatus | reverse complement strand
TGGCGGGGAAAAGCCGCAGCCACAGGGACAGAGGCGCTGTGGGGGCCCCGCCGCCGCTGTGCGAGTGACGCAGCCGCCAAGGCTCAGCGACCACAGCACCGGCCCAGTCCAGTTAAAAACCCAGCGATAAACCAGTTCTCACTGACAGCTGCTGGGAACACAGCGCTTTTAGTACTTCTCTGTAATTACACGTCTCGCACGGAGCACGTGTGACAATCTCTTTTTCGTGCATGCAAGTGGAAACAGGGTCTTCAGAGCCTCGTGAGAAGCCCACAACAAAAAGAAAAAAAGTTAAAAGACTTTAATCTGTGGTTTCAAAGACTCTTTCCAAGGACTCAAAATAGCCTAAAGCATGGTGCAGAAATAAGTTAAGTTAGAAAGAGTTCTAAAATAGTTGCAATTTGTTTGTCAAATTGGTTCCCTCTGAGGCAATCCAACCAGCTAGAAATTTGCAAACATCCATTTTATAATAGATTTGTCATGAAGGCAGTAATAGTAATGTAGCATAAGAGTTTAAGAGTTGTATATTTAATTTTAGCAGTGCACCATTAGAGTTACTGGGTTAATTCTGTTTATGCCATGGCACTGCCAGTGAAATGGGTAATTGCTGTGTTTATTACAGTGCCTAAGTCATGCTGTCACAGCAATGCTTGCATTAAGATGAAAGTAGTATAAATGAAGATAAGATAGGCAGTTTGAGAAAGCAGAAAGTATTCTTGAAGAGTCCAGAATATGTCACACCATGTAGTTGTGGCACACTGATATACCTACTAAAAATATCTGTAACTTCTGCTTGCTTGAACTTCCGTCTGGGTTTTTAGCACTTTGCACTGTGGATATTTTTGACAAAAGCAGTCCAAAATCTTTACTCTCTCCCACAGTTTCAGGTCATAGCCTTTCTTCAGTGTAACATGATTTCAAATACATCTGTCAAATAAAAATACAACTTGTGGACAGGATTGGTTTTGTTGAGAAATGCTCTTTGTGCTGTATGAAAAGCAGGCAGCATTCCAAACATACCAAATGAGCCACAGAGTGAAATTAAATGATGCCCACAATTAAGATGTTTCAGGTTATTATAGCACGTGGTGCCAAGAAAGAAATGACAGTACTTACGTTTGTCTCCTTAGTTGCTTGTGTGTCTTTATTGATTCTTTTCAGGATTTGCTCTACTCTCCCTTTAAATTTTGAAAACCTAGTAAATACCAAAAGTGCTTCATGACATGCATGTTATTGTAGTCTTGGTTATCTGTTTATATAATGCCATAGAAACATGAATGGCACTTAGAGAAGGGTATAATTGACAGGACTCCACCCTGAGGACTTTGGAATTTTACTTAGATACACCACAACTGAGAAGGACAAACAAAAGGTGGAGAAGGGGAAATGGGTAGGCTGAAGGTCACAGCACTACAGGATCATGAACTATTATTTTTCCTAATGTATACACCTGGTCTTTGGGATAATTAAAAAATAGCAATTAAAGGTGTTAGCTTCATAACTCCCATTCTTAGTTCTTCTCTTCCTTACCTTGATTACCTGTCCATCACAAAGCTGGCTCTTTTCAGCCTTTAAAGGCTTTCATGGAAAGAACTTTTTCCCCTTGATCAGGAGCCGTTTGGCACAGCTGTGATGTACAGCCCACGGTGATCCAAGCCACAGGTGTTTTAGGGAGCCAGACTTGTGGGAAAAGCTCAGCTCCCTCAAGGAGTGCTGATTTCAGCTCAGGTCTGGAGCGGGTTGATGCTGTGTGAAGAGTTTGCAGCCTACCCTTCTCAGCTGGGAACTGTGTCACTGAGGTTGGGGACAAGCACATGACATAAAGAGCTGCACAGCTGGAAGCTCAGAGTATCTGAGCCTTCTCCAACTAGTTTTTATTTAACACAGGTTATTTTAAAAAATTCTTATTTTTTTTCTCCCTGCATGCCAAAATCTCTGCACCACCTTCTTACACAAGGTGATCCTGAATGCAGTGGGAGATCTCTGGGCTCACCCAGGCACTGCTTACACAGCTGCCTCAGTGTCACCCAGTGGGGAGAACCCTTGCCTAAAAGCTGATTAAAGGCCAGTCTCTCTCACTGGAACTAGTACTATCTCTTAGAAAAGTAGAAGGAAATATTTGGTGGGTGCCACTAACTTTCATTAAAGATAAAAAAATGCATTACCCCTGAAGATATTTTCCTGTGAAAATACAGAGCTCTCCTGAGTTTCAGCCACTGCTGTGAAGTATTGCTGCCAGCTCTGATGCTCCATTCAAAAGCAGAGACTCTTCCACGAAGCCTGGGCCTCTCCAATGTGTTGGCAGCAATATCTGGTGCTTTGTTTGTTTGTTGTAGGAACATTTTTTTCAAATGTAGTTCTTATTCAAGTTATGTTGCATATGGCTGCAGAATCTTTACCTTCTCCACTTCCAAAATGATGATTTGTAATATGCCAGTCTCTCTAGGCCACCAGAAATCACTCAGCAAAGGTGATGTCAGAAGGAGTATCTTGTGGTTTCTGTAAATGTTTTCAAGTGCTGCAAAGGACATAAAATGATCTGGAGATGAAGTTACTAAAAAAAGGATGTTACAGTATATTCAGAGGCACAATAAAAGAGATTATTTACCACATGGATTTTGTAAGAAGATTTATTTTAATTAAGTGATTTCATGATGAAACATGGTCTTAAACAAAATAGAGATCAGTATGAAAATAAAATTATACACAGAAAATTATTTTCCCCAAATGTTTTTGAGTAACAGGAAATACAACACAACAGTCCTGTATTCAAATTATGTAGATCTGTGAGCAGTCAAACATTATAGTACATTCCTTGAGGCCAGGCACAATGAAACACATTGTGTGCCCTTGTAACATACTCAACACATTTTCTATCTGTTCTCTCTGCCTTGAAGAAAAAATCGTGAAATGTAATGCAGTGTAAATGGGGAAAAGGACAGAAACCATCTTAATGCTTGAAGCACGTATTCCCCATTTAGTGTTCTGTGAAAGACATGTACCAAATTGAGATGGAACTTAAACTGGCTTGTAGAAAGATAGAAAAACTTGGAATTGTATTTGATATACAGTCTTGTGAACTCTTAACTGAAAAGTATGGAAAGGATTAAAAAATACACCATGTTCTACTTAAAGCACTCCATATTCTCAGTGCCTGAAATTCTTTAAAAACAAAGAACTTGGTATAAAATTATATCAAGTAATTGTCAAAAATGAGGAAGATGCAGCTATAATCCTGTTAGATTCTGGATGCCTGCATCCCCACTACAAAAACTTGTAAAACTCTACACACTTTCAAACATGCTGAATAACCCAAACTGTAACCTAGCAAGGGCAGGAATATCGACTGACTTGGCGGTAGCAGTATTCCACACCACATCCCTCGTTACCTTCTTTTCCTCTAAAGTTCTCCCTTTCCATACTGTACCAGCCCTTACAAGTACAAATGTTCAGTCACTTATTCAAAAAAGCAGCCTTGCTGATCAGGATTCATGGATGCCCTCAAGGCTATGTCATTCCAAGGAAAAACAGAGTATGAAGAAAAAGCATCCTAATATGATCTATGTAGTTAATATTGTTATAATTCTCCTCCTCCCTGCAATGCTGATAATAAACAGCAGACTCCTGAGTTTGCAGACTCATTGCAGAAAAATGTCCTGCTGTATGGAACTATTGAACCAGTATGGTTCAACATGGGAGTTGTCTTCTCATTTAGGACTTCAAGTTTATATAAAGTCCTACCATCTCAGTTACATTGAAGAAGAAAACTCACAAGGAATTCTTCTTTTGACTCTCATATTGACTCATCCAATAGTTTTGTCTTTTAGGTAAAGAACCAGGTCAGCTTTTAGGTAGAGAAACCCATCCTGAAATGCTCCCACCCTCTTACACAGTATTTTTTCTGATAATGTCATTAGAGTGTCAATGGAATCAAGACTTGCATCAGCTTGGCTAAAGCTACCTGGGTCATTGACAATACTCTAATTACATTAACTAAGCTTTGGAAACACCACATCAATCCTTGTCTTTGTGGAAATGCATGGTCCCTACACAACCATAACACAAACCCCACGCATCTCAAAAAACCAAAAAAAAACCCAAAAGCCAAAAATCTGCATTTTGACACAACTAAACATTAGGGATTTAGTCCATCACATTGAAAAGGAAAGTCACCATTGGTTGTGATGATTTAACTTCTTATCAGAAGTTGTATCTCTTGCCAAATACAGATAGTAATAATCAGTCATTACTTGTACAAATAGAAGAGGGCTTCCAGACACTACCCTTGTTTAATTTAGAAGCTTTTGTTTTCCTGAAAATAGCCCCAATAAAAAAACCCCAACCTAGGCCCAATAAAACAAAACAAAAAAGCCAAACCACATGGAAGTAAATTTTCTGATTGTGTACTTAGTTTTTTTCAAAACCTAGTTAAAGCACATCTTGCTGTTGCAGTAACACCAACATATTTCAGGATAAACAGTCATTTTCCTAAGTGCATTACCATAGCCTAATTTTCAAGCAGAAAGTATCCTGCTTTGTATCCCAGGCATCATCACAGCTCACTGTCATGCTGCCTATCCTTGAAGTGCAGTCCTTTTTCTGTGCCTACTCTCAGACTTGTCTTCACTCCAGCACTATTCTATGGCTGTGTCTTCTGTGCTCTGTGGAACTGCCCTGTCTTATTACAGCACCTACAGCTACATTCCTTCTTCGAATTATTTGTGAGGCTTCAGAGATTTATTTTCTTATTCATACAGTAATCTCCTTTAAAATTAGTGAGCTCCAATGTCTGACTGCAGTCAGCATGGCAATCAAATATGATGTCTCCGCAAAATCTCCTTTTATTGACCTTACACTGCTGGATGGGCATTTCTAACTATGAAATATGTAATCATTTAAAATGAAAGACATTGAATAGTCAATGAAGTGTGTCATGAGGTACTTGTATTGCAATTAGCAGGCATCCCAGATAGAATGAGCTTTTGGGAAGAATCCAGTTCAAGGGCTGACAAAACCTCCAGCTGTGGAAGGCACAGTCCTCACTAACATAACAGATCTCCTGCTGCTGTGATTTCTGAATCAGCATCATCTGCCTCACTGCAAAGTCTCTGCACCCACCTGGCCAACAGCCTGGAGCAGCCCATGGGGGATCACAAATTCTGGCAATATAAAACAACATTGCAAGAAAAAATCCCCTGCCCCATTAATTTTGCAAGACCAAAACCAAAAGACATTTTACTCTTGGATACCTAATCAACTATTTTCCAAAAGACTTTTATGACTATTTTTATTAAACCGCCCAGTCTTGATGTCAGAGTAACAGTGATCCTATCGACTGGACTGAGGGAGCTGCTTTTGAAAGAAAAGACAAACCCACAGTCTTAACTGTGACACTACAGCTACAGTCAGTGTAGGTGGTCAGCAATTGTCTCTGGGTGATTGTAGGATTATGTGCAATCAAAAGGGCGAGGACAGACGGCCTTTGGAAGGCAGCCCAGAATAAGGGAGACCGGAGTCCTGTGGAGTTCCCTAGCTCTATACATTTAAAAGCTAATTACATTGATGTCAGCAGAAAAGTATGTTAAATTAGTTGAACAATATACCTCCTGAGTGCTTAACAAAAGCCTCTAAGTAAGCAAGGCTTTTTCTAATAGGGGCTGAATGAGAAGTTTCTGAAAGTTCTGAAAACAAGAAACAACTGAAACCCAAAAGATAAAGTTTCATTATTCAGAAGTTTTCTAACAGGTTGAAGGATTGAAATCAGCATAGCTCAGCTCCCTTTCACATTCATCATAGCTTTAAGAAATTTGTCAGAAAACATCTCTAGTTAAAATCTCATTAATTATTATTATTATTTAAATTATTCTGCAATGTAATCTGAAAGGAAACAGGTTCAAATTTTGAATAATTGATTTAGAAAGGAGCTAATCAATGAGTGTAGCAATTATTTCACATAGTCCTCCAGAGGTATTTTTAAATACATTTTGAATACATACAGATACTTCAATGGATTGTAACCATTCCAGGAGTCCTTGACTGCCATCCTTTTACCTCCAATCAGGAGGAACCTTTCTAAACAGTGGCCAGAAAGTCAGTTATACAAATCATCAAATCAATCATTTTACCTGAAAATACCTACAGCATAATATGGCTCTGAGCAAAGCCTATGAAGTAAGGCCCTAAAGGAAATTTCAACCTGAACAATACCTTTCTTTCAGTAAAATTGTTTTAAAAAATACTAGAAATGTTTAACTAAATTTTTTTTCATAGCAATGAACACCCTAAATAGTAGTAGCCTAGTGCCAAAATTAGTTAGTCTAAAACTGAAAGAAGCATTATGAAGTTTATGGTCTGAGAGACATGCAAAATATAAACCATCTTTCATTGTGAAAATTCTGTGTTTGGAGGGTCAGCGTTGTAATTTTGCATACTGCAAACAAAAGTGGGTTATATTGGCTTTACAGCAAAGTTCTTATTTTCCTTACTATTTAGCTAACATATATTTATTTTTCCAGTAAACAAGTAATTTCAAATTCAACCTCCCAAATTCTTTTTTATTGTAAAATATTTAGGCAAAAGGTTAGACTAGTCCAACAGCAGCCACTGTGGTCATACTAACAAAATTGTACAGAATTTTTTACTTAAACTGATGAGCCAGTCAACCCATAGCACGTCTGCAGTTCTGTTTTGCATCACATAATTGAGCCAAAAAGCAAACAGTTTAAGAAGCCAGCTTTGAGTAATTCTTCTGAAATTTTGCTTGGAGTTCATTTGCTTGCCCAGAGAGAAAAGGATGAGAAGGGGAAACAGCAGTGATGGTAGAGTAGTATCACCAAAGCTACATCTGCAATCTTATAACTAGAGACCAACCTTTTGCTCAATTCCCATTAGTGCTGGCAGGAATAAATTAACCCTCCACCTAAAAACAGTGGCAGGAGAAACAACACTATTTATACAATTTAATGCAGATAAATTTCATTCACTGCAAAGAAGTAACTTGCTTTATGCTATGGGAAATGAACGTACACTGAGCCATTCAAACACAGCTGCTGCAGATTTCCCTGGTGTGAACAGGGATTGCCTCAGTCCAGAGACAGTGTGTTTCAAGGAGCTCCATAAAACTCTGCAGCTACCACTGCAGAAAGTCAGTAAACATCTGCAATTAATACTGCTGAGATTACATTTAACAACCAGATGATACCATTGCAAATGCTTCAGACGTAATTTTTTTTAAAACTTTTTTTAAGGAATAAAAATATATAAGAAACCACAAACATCTTCTCTTTCCTATAATTTTAAACTGAGCAAACTACAAGTCCAGTGCTCTGCCAGTTCAACTCCTGCCAGAAGCTGTGTGTGATGTCCTGCCAGGATGCTGCTGCCTAGATTTTCAGTTTCCCTGAAGATTACAGATATTGCCCCCACCCTGTGTGACCCAGGGTTAACTGCTGCCATGTGGAGCTCATGTGGTGCCCATGAGCAGGGCTGTGAACACAGGAGATTTCACCCCACATACTCTCTAAGCCATATGAACATTTTTTACGGTAGGGTCAGTACAAGGATAATGAAAATTATGTTTAAAAGCAAAAGTAGGCAAGTATTTGATGAATACCAAGTGAAAACGGCAGGCAGGGAGGGGTGGGGAAAGAGGTCTGGATTGAAAGGCTTTCCCATCCTGCCCTGCCAGGTGCTGCTGGCAGTGTGACAGAGGGGGCAGATGGCTGTCCCCTGCCTGCTGTGGGCAAAGGCACCACTCCCCTCACAGCTGCTGGCCTGCAGGCTCTGAATGGGTGACTGCTGGCTACAGCAGGTGCTACACTGCACAGCTTCACAGATTCCAAGCTTTTCTGGTGTATTTAGGAGTGTTCTGGCTATAGCCTGACTGCCAGCAGTGCCAGGTGAGGAAAGCACACCTCTGCTGGCATGCAGGGCACAGAGGCCACTCTGCTGCCAGCCTGCCCAAACTGCAGTGACCTGTGAGCTGCTTTTTGGCTGGTGATGTGTGGCTCCACTTCCCAGCAGAGCAGAAAACATGGGCACCTCACTCAAATTCCTGCAGGGACCCCCCCAGCCAGCCTCTGTGTGATGGAGATGCTGCAGGTTAAGTTAGCATGAGCTGTCATTGGCTGAAGGGATTCTTCTAATTTTTCTCTTCCTAAATGCAAAGCTCCTTAGCACCATCTGGAAAAGCTTGGAGGAGACAGAAAGCTTTGGAAAGGCTTCTCTGCCCTTCTCTGTGTGGACCCTGATCCCTAGCACACAGCGTGTCATAAGCGATAGCATCGCGGTCGCCTGGTGCAGTCAGCTGTAGGACATGAAAGCTGGCTTTGGGACACTTAACGGGAACGGCTTCCAAAGCCAAAGGGAGAACATTCCAAGCAGCTGCCAGGAGATGTGGGTATTTGACTAAGCTCAGGCTTCCTTTCCTATAGACTCCCTCCTTGCTAATCCCTTTAGAGCAGCAGCATCACTTATACAATCACAAAGAGCCAAGTGCTCCAGGGAGCACAGGGAGTTGTATCCAGCTGACACCTCAGCCTTCACACAGAGCTTTTCTAGAGTCCCCCAGGGGATGTTGGCAGCAGAGGAGAAAGCAGCAACTTCTCCTTAGTCTCTCTTGTGTTTAATGTTACAAAGATTCTGAATTTTTAAAAATTTATGTATCTATTTTCTAACTGGCAGCTGCCCCACTGGTGACCCTGTCACATCTTTACAGAATACCGGATCATCATTGCTGATTTCAATTGTTTTTACATGCATAAATACAGAACAAATGGGTGCAGTAGATATATTTAAATAAAAATTGACAAGATGCATTTATTGTTTTAGTTTTGTACAAAAGCATAACTTAAAAGGCAAACTAGTAAAAACTTCCTTTGTGCCAAATATTTAAACTTTTCATTCCAAAGAGTATCTGGTTCAAAACTTGTAGATACAGTTTCCACCTGGGAAATTCTTTTTTAGACCACAGATAACACAGTATTGTAAAATGAAAATTCTGTAGTCCTTCAACCAATCAGAAGTTGCATTCTGCTCCGAGTGCCAGAGTTTTAGCTACTCAGTGAATGGATCATATGAAACATGAGCCATGCTGGAGTGACCTGCTGAAAAGTCAGTTTGCCTACTGCTCATTCATGTTATGAAAAAAGATGTGCATTAGGACCTGTGACATGCAATCTTAGCAAAGACTGATAAATATATGTGTAGAAACAGGGTGATGTGTTTGGATTTTTCTTTGCTACTTCATACCAGCCAGAAGTAGCCGAAGAAAACCTAAGTTACATAAGAGAGTCCCAGATGTCATGCAGAAGCTCAACTATTCTTGAAAAAAAAGAACACTTTCCTTCTGATTTTGCTTTTCCTTTGCACATGTAACATTTCCTCAGTCAGTCTGAAGGGTTTTCTCAGTCACCACCACAGCTGCACCTGCCTTCTGCCTCGGAGAGCGGACTGGCAGTCTTTGCTGACGACATCTCCAGGATGCTCACCTCCGCTGGGAAAAACCTCCCCACAAGAACAAGCGGGATACCTCCCTCAGATGCCCCTTCAAGAGCCAGAGTGAGAACATTACTTCAAAAGCTACTTTTCCCACAGAACAGGGCTTGCTGTGCTGCGGTGCTAGCAAAAGGGCTAGCACTGAGATTCACATTCTTGTCATCCAGTACCCAAGCGCAACTTCTGGAATTTTAAAATGCGGTGGATGCAGTGCATGAGAGCAGCTGTGCAAGAAATGGGGCGCAGCTGCACAAGTGTTCCACAAGACCATCTGGAGGAAAAGTACCAAAAATAGATGCAAGCAAGCCTTGTGTATTTCAGCAAAATTAAGCGTAAAGAAATTGGTGTCCATGCAGTGTCTGATATGCCATAAAAACTGCTTCAAATAACATTTGATAAGAAAACTATTTATCAGTGAAAATGCAAGCTTGGACACTATGAACAGTTTACATCTTGTAGGTGTTCACTGAAACAGGACAGTGGCATTATGACCAGTGGCTCACCTTAAAGTAGGTTATTCATGGTTTTCCAAATGAGCTAGTGTTTTATGGTGCTGTACAAATAAAAAGTTGTGGGGAGCATATGAAATATCTGTATTAAACTCCACTGCATTAAGTTATCCAATGCATGAAAAATGACCCAGATGCATTTAAAATAAATGCATATTACAATATTACATATAGTATTAGAAAATTATTACTTATGTGCACAGTCCTGATATCTATAGACATGGCACTGTGAAGAAAGCCTGGTTCCTAAGCATTTTTATAGATATTTGATAGTGATGCAATTTGCTATCAGTCAGATCATAATGTCCCTTCAACTTTGGTACATTCAGTGCAAAATATTTTCTGGAGTTTTTTTACTCTTATAAAAATAAAAGGCATTTTTTTCCCTGGAGAGTGCTTAAAGAATTAACACTAGCAGAATGTCTGTTCAAGCATGGAAAATGACAAAACAGAAATAACACTTTTGTTTGCTTATTTCCTGTTTACACTCTAAGAAACATAATATAATGAACCTATAAAAATAAACAGAAGTCACTGTGTTAGGGTTTTTCCTGATATGCTGTGATAAATTGCTAGTTTCTTCTTAAAATAGTTTCCATGCAGTATAAAGCATAAAATCAGTCTTATTAAGTTATTAAGTTCATTGTAACAGCTCATACTTTGTCATACACACCACTGGCAAATGCAGTCCCACAAACCTCCTCAATGCACAAGCCGTTGTTGTTACATCCTTTGTTGCTGACTTTACTTCCAATTCACTTCTGCCCCAGGAACTCAAGCTCTATGGTGCACCCCATGCAGGCACTCGTAGTCTTAGGTAAATCAAGTGTTGAATATGCTGTTATAACATATGGCATAAAGTAATGTACCTTCATGAACTATAAAAGAATTTTAAAAAGTTCATATGTATGCTTTTTTGATAATTTACTGGGTAGGTAAAGGGCTGAATGATTTCACATTTCGACTTGAATTTTCTGTTCAACAACTTTGATGAGATCCAGTTCTTGGGTACATGTCAGTTTTGCAGTATCCAGATGGATCACAACATGGCATCACGTTTCTGCTTTGCTCAGAACATAAACATAAGAAATGTAGCCATCGCAAAAAACCATGGATTGCAAGACTTGGCTTTCCCTGCACACCAGGCACACTCTAGTTTCACTGTCAAGAATTCTGCCACTACCACAATGCTTTTTAATTGCTTCACAAGCTCTTTCATAAAACCTCATTATTTGAATTGCACCATGAAACAATTTTCCTCTAGGAAATCCAATACAAAAGTTCATTCATTCCTTGAGAAGACAGATCCACAAAAGTCCAATGAGCTGGGCACTGTGGTTTGTGTATCACTCAAGTCCAAAAGTACTTGTCTCTTCTACTGCTGTCAACAGTTTTTCATATAACATAGAGAATGATGGGTAAGGGGGAAGGTCCAGACGATTGAAACAAGTGTGAGCCCTGAGGGGGAAAAAGAGAGAGGAGGTGAAGAAGTGCATTATTTGAAAAGTTCAAAAGAGAACACACAGACTGGTATGTGCTTGAATAGAGATGGGCAGATAGTATTCTTTTAGAAGACTTTGTTCTGTCAAATGATGTTTTCCAATTGAACAGGTAGTGAGGTTTAATCTACTTTCTTCTCATTAAAATAAGCCAGTAAGAAGCATTTATGAAGGTCTTTAGAAACACACTTACAGTCCAAAAGGCATGGGATAAATTCTATCCATCAAATATGCATGAGAAAAAAAAGATTTGGCATGGTACAATTCAAACAGTCTGGTCTGAAATCTTGGTTTTAAATGTGTCTTCTGAGTCGCAGCCTTTTTTTTCTGTACTGATGACACTTGAATACTGTATTTGTAATGACAGACAAGATACTTCCATACATCTCAAGACACAGGAAACAATCCCACAGTAGTAAAGGACAGACAAATTAGATGCTCTTCCTTCTACAATTTCCTTGGCATATGGATGGAGTTCTTGGGATGTTACTGCTTGTGCTGATACTTCCAATGGACATATCTGCCCTACAGGCCAACAGCTTTTGGAATTACACAAAACCATGCACAAATCTCTAGCAACCACCTTGCTTTCTTAAGAGGGCAACCGTGAGACTTATTTCTCAGTTCTTGGAGTCCATCTACCTCAGGTTGTTGACATACTTGGAACTGTCTCTCAAAACCTCATCCAGGGAAAGGAGATAATAAAGGTTTCTCTTCATAGTAGAATCATGGCTATCATTGCCTGACCTCAGAGCATGCTAAGGATAGTATTTTCTAAAACACTGTGGTGGACAAGACTGCTATAATGAAATAAATAACATAACTATTACTGTGATGAGTTCTTGAGGATGAAATGATGCAAAGAGAAACTGGAAGAGGCATCTTTTCTGCTCTAAAGCTTTGTAACAAAGCCTCAGTTTAGACTGGTTTTTGTATTTTGGCAGGTTTCTGTTTACAAATACTTCATTATTTTGCAATAAAATACATCATGGAGTTATTAAATACAATTCAGCTGAAAACCAAACTCCTCCTGCAGTGCCCTGCCCTTCATCAGTATGATCTGTATTAAGTGTAAATAGGTAACACGTTAATGGAAGGACTGAACAAGCTCCCTCCTCATAGCAAATGCAACTCCTCATTTAACCTAACCAATCCCAGAAATCCAAGTGTCTACCACAGCCCTGTACAGACTTCCTCTGAGCCAGAAAGTGCTGCCTTCCATGTGAGCAAATTCATTAACTGCCACTTTAAGTGTCTCTCAGCTCCCAGCAATGAGAATGGAACATTGTTGCAGAATGGCTTGGGGATGGAGGCCATGGCACATTAGAGGCCTTGTGCGAGCAAAGCAAGGTTTAGAGCAGAAGGGCTGTAGGCCGTGAGAACTGCAGGACATGAGAACTGCAAAATTGTACTGATAGCAAGAACAGCCAGGGCCATCCTTGAGTGATTGGGAAAGTACCAAGGAAGGGAGTTGTAGTTAGAGGAATGAGAAGAATCCCTAAACAAGAGCCACCTGTGGGAAAGACATGTAAATGTAACTTTTTATAGTTAACCAATGATGTTACGACTAGTAGACATAATTAACTGTAATAGTATAAAAGCACTGAGTTCCATAAATAAAGATGAAGCTTGCTTATAAATCATATTGATTTGTGCGTCTTGCTTCCCTCACCGTCGGCAGAACATGAAGTGAAGTGGCTTAATTTCACTTGTTAAAAAACCTAAGAGTCCATTATCAACCCTCATTGAAGCTGAAACACTCAGTTACAGCCTTGTAGTGTTATAAAAATATCAGGCTGAAGATATGTGTAACACAGCACACAAGGTCAAACTATTATTACAAACACAGTCCAAACACCAAATATGCAATCACTTTAAAAAGCATTGACTTTAGCACCCTCCCCAAACACAGTACCCTTAGAAGTACATGTACTGCTAGTACATCTCTGCTGTACAGCAGAGATGGCATTTCCCCACCCTGTATTCCAGGAGCCTGGTAAAATTTCTCTATCCAGCCATCTCTTTAAGGCTCCTGGAGGAAAGCTTTTTTTTTCACTCCTCCTTTGCCTGTCCAATATCCTTACAAAATAATATCTGTGATATAGATTTAAATTATTCAATTCCCTGCAGAGTACTTTCAAAAAAAAAAAAAAAAGAAAATATTCTCTTCTGAAGAAAAAGACCAATTTAAGCCCAGCAGCAAATGGAACTCCGTGATCCCTTGAATTCAGTGTAGAGTGTTGAAGAGTCTTAGGCAATTAAGAAAGAGCCTAACCACATGCTTCTGCTGCATGGGGCTGACAGCCACTCATTAGAACTATGGATCATGCTGTGTGGGCTGTAAAACCACAAATCATAAAAGGCACAGTATATAATCAGCAAGGGATTAATTACAAACTGGTTTAATAGTAAGCCGGCATGTTGTTTACATTTATTAAGAGAATTGAGTTTTATCTTATTTTGAGGGCAATTTTGAAAATGGAATCACTTACTGTGGAAAACCAAGTAATTAAAAAAGACAAAAACAAGACCTTTGTCTTCTGAGGCAATGCATGCTTTTCTAACCCCAGCAAACAGCTTATTCTTAAGTCTTTGAGAAGAAAGTGGGTTTTTTTCCTTCTGGGTAGTATTTTCCCATTAAAACATTTCAATCCACATGGGCTTAACTAACTGTTCGTCTTCCTGGGCTGATGTCGTATGACAACATGAAAAACCATCTTGGTTTCTAAAGTCTAGATTCCCAGATTCCCAATTAAACTCCCCTTCATTTTGATTACCTTAGTAAAAGAGAGTGACTTAGCCTTAAAATGCAGTAGTCAGACATAAATATTGTTTTCAAGTGAATCATCAAACACATTAATAAATAATGTACAGCAATAAACCTGGAACCAATTTCTCAGCATGTAAGTGAATTGAAAGAGTAACAATCCCTTCCCTAAATTAGTCTAATCTGCAATACAGTGCAAAAGAAGGAAGTAGAAGTGGCATTGAGGTAGCAACAGTTAAGCTAGACCTGTAATAAATCAATCTTTTCAGGGCATTTTACCTGCCATCTAGTTAGTGTAAAAGACAGTGATACAAGCTTGGCAACCTGACATGTGCCTCACAGAAATCTCACTATTTGGATTCAGCAGAACTGATTACACAGCAGTAAGAACAGTGGGAAATAGGCAAACATCTAGTGAAAACTTTTGTGTTTACATTCACAGCTGCTTAGGCCACAGTCACATACCTAAGTAACTATCCTAGCTGCCCTTTGTGTCTCAGATCAGGAAGAAGAGGTGGGGATGGGTATTCTCATGTGTTTTCAGCACTGCAGTAGTGTTTTTAGAAACAGAGGAAGAAACAAAGTCCACTGACTTGTTAAATCCTCTCTTTTGCCACCCTCACACCAAGCACTATCAAATTTCACAGGCAGTCCTGCTATAAGGGCAATTTGCAAAGTACAACACGGCTAGGAGTGAGTGACGGTGCCTTAACATAAATGCTTTAGTTATCTGAGAACCAGTAAGAGTCACAGAGCCCTATGGCAGCATTCCCAGCAGATCCAGTGATGTGTTTACACATGCTGGGCTTGTTTGGAAACCTCTTGGAAGTTGCTACTGGGGTGGTATTTATCGATCAGTGTTTCACCTCCAAGCCAACACTACCCAGTGTCTGCACAGTCTTTGAGGCTGGTGAGTCCCAGGCTGAAGCTACACTGCACCCAAGAACTACACATGTGAAAATGCAAACAGTGCTTTCGGCTTGGGGCTTAACCCATTTAAGGACAAACATGGAAGATGTTTTATGTTTTATGAGATCAAGGTTCCCCATGAGTGAATACCAGGAATTGCTTGCTCATGACAACTGTAGATGTTTGTCACATGCAGTTGTCTTTATTTTAATTCTCCCATTCGTATGGTAAAAGAAATCTAGAAAGACAAAAATCAAATGGTTCCTAACCAAGGGAAATGTAAGTGAAATTTCAATGATGATACAATCTATTAAATGTGAGGAGTTGGCATTTCCCCTACACTTGATGAACAGCCTATGATTGCAAAGATTCTTGATATGTTTTTCCATATTGCACTTCAGGAAGCAGTTTTATTCTGCAGTTTATTACAACCAGGGCTCTCCATAACCTTTGCAGAGGAAATTCTGAACATCCTGTCCTGGCAGGTCCTGACCTTTTCCATGCTTCAAGCTCTGCTTGCAAGCACCAGGAATTGCAGCTTCAGAGAATATATGGAAAAATTCACATAATCTCTTTTCTTACTTAAACTCACAAAAAAAAAACCAACAAAAACAAACCAACAAAAAACCCCCTTCAATTCTGAAGTCAGAAATCATTTTTTAAAAAGTCACAGCTTTTTCTTTTTAAACAGAATCAAAGCTAGTCTGTAGGCCAATCATAATCAAACTATAAAGGAGACTTATTGGACTACAAAGTATTACTAGGCCCCCAAAAGATATTCAAGTATTTGATTAGAAATAGCAATTTTCAGGATTTGGATTTCTTTAGTTCTCAGTTGCCTGGCTCTCATTTGTGCTGTAAACAGGAAAGACAGCTCTGTTTAAAGGCCACCCGCTGTGAATTTCACAGCACCACTTCTGTGCCTGTGACCTTCTCCATGCGGTTCTGATGGCAGGAGCCAACTCAAGAGCTGTTTCTGCCTTTGACCTTGTGCTGGGAAAAAACGCTACAGGTTGTTGGTCAGGAGACTCTGTGTCTCTGACAGCCACCCTGTGTCTAAGAGGTGACTGAATGCAAGTAATTCCTAAGGCATCTTGTTTATGAGGAGTGGATTATGATTAGGGTTGAGTTTCCTCCACGGATCAGCCCAGCCCAAAGCCACCTCCAGAGGCTGTACCTGGCACACTAAAGCTGAGATCTGATTAAGCAGAGTTAGGTTGCCCACACTCTACACACCAATCTGTGTCTAACCACTCTTACACCTTTCTAGAGGCTACAGAATTACAGAACTGGATGAAAGAAAATCTCCCAGCTATCAGTCTGATCACAGTAGAGAAAAGACAAGAACATGTCATTTTGTGTCAATGAAGAAACCATGCTGAAAGTGTTTTTACCATAATTTACATGTTATTAGTCTAGTCCTGGCATTGTTACCATGGACCTTTGAAGAGAACCTTTTTTTCTGTTTAAAAATTGGAAAGTTTAGAAAAGCTTTTTTAAAAAAATCTTTTCATCCTACTCCTCTAAACCTGCCCTACATAATATAAATTTCAAAGGCTTGTACAACTCAACTCCTGCTTTCATATCTTCGTCTCACATACTGTTCCTTTACCCTCTTCACCTATTTGAATTGATCCTAATTGTTCTCTTAGAAATCCTCACCCTCTCTTCTCTTGCTGCCTGTCAATTGAAATGACTCCCTCCCACCGATTCTGCACTCACAACTTGCCTCTTCAGTATTTGTTAACAGTCGACACCAGCCCAACCATAAAAATAACATCACTAAACTATTCTATAAAGCCCATGTCTGATGCAAAAAATATGACAGTAGCTTTCAGACAAGTGCTATTTCATTTTAATTCATAATAATTTTTGCTCCTAACTAATAAACCGTGTGTTCAGTAAGTAAATACTCGCACATTTAATCAAATATAACAAAAAAAATCTGAAGTAGCTATCATTCTAATATAATTTTCCATGAGAAAAACACTACAATATGGATGCCACTGTTACACTCTCTTATCCCTCTTAAGAGAACAAAACTGAGTTAAAACCAAAATGGATGCATCAGACACTACAACAATGGAGAAGGAAATGTTCATGTAAGGGAAAGTATATTTGCATATTCAGTTAAAACTTGTTAATGTTTGTCAAACAGCTGATCTGTACCCCAGTAAGTGACACTGTGAAGCATCCCTGGCATTAGTGCCCCCAGAGCTGTACCTTGGAAGAGCAGTGATCTTCCCCCACTTCTCCACGCAGAAGCGCCTGGGCCCATTGCTCCCCCGCAGAGAGGCAAACCCTTCGTAGGGAATGCTGGACGTGCCTGTAACAAACTGCGAGCACAGACACATCAGCACGGAGCCTGCACACATGGTGGGGCTTACACACTGACATCAGCACGGCCACTGCGGCCCAAATGCTTATGTCAAACCATTTGCAAAGTAAGGAAACTTGTGAGGCACAAGCAATAAATGCTACTTTACATGGAGGCTCAAGGCAAACAGACCATTTCCTGGCAGGGCTCTAGAAAAGGCAACTTAGCAGATTAATTTCCTCCAAAGGTCTCTCTGCTACATAAATACTGCAGAATAACACACTATCAATATCCAGTTACTTAAATTTAAGCCTAAGTGAGTTTTTTGCTACCATTTCCTGCCTTAAAAGGAATTAATACAAAAAGAAGTAATGTCTGGTGGCTTTGTGTTATGCCTTTTTGTCTACGTGGATTTCCATAGCTTTATAAACCAGAATTAACTACTGTAAGAAAAGGACTAAATCCTGAAGGTTAGGTAAAATGCCCACTGACATTTGCTGAAATATTGTCTGGTGAGCAGTTTTATTTACAACCTGTCATGAACAGAACAAACATAGTTTTTGACAGGTCAGAGACTACTTAATCCATAATGATCTGGGTATTATAAAAACTTTTTACTAACAGATGTGATAGGAACATACACACAGACATTTCTGTCTCTCCATCAAATGAGATGTCCCACCCTGCCTTTTACAGACCTTTTTTAAATACTTAAGACTTTAAAAAGAAAATTCTTCATAACTCAGTGATCAGATACAAATTCGGAATTTTTAAAAACAGTGGATTTCATAATACATCAAGAACATGATATGGTTTGCAGTGGAGGTTTGTCTGTTTCTTTACAGACAGGATGGATGCAACCTGAATTTAAAAAATTTAACTCAATAGTTAATCCACGTGTATAAATATTCCTCTGTTGAGGTATTTTGTCCTTCAGCAGCAGGGTGACAGGAACCTGCAGGTTTAGTGAAAATGTAATTGGACTGACTTGAAGGTTTTCCATCATTATTTTCTAATTTAAGGCTTTGAACTTCCATCTAAGCTTCTCCCTCCTAAGCTGTATAAATACTATTAACATTTCTACCTAATGATATAACCCATTACACAGTTTTCCTTTTCTATCTTTAGGAGTCTTAATGCACTTTTAATCAAATAGTAAAGGATTATTGACATCAGCCATTGTATCTTAAATGTACTTTTTAACTTAGAAATCTATTAAAATAGCTGTGAGCTTCAGTCACTTGAAATTAGCCTCTGACTCAGGTTATTCCTACTAGCAAACATAACCAGCAACATTTCTGGATATCATAAACCAGGATGGGACTGGTTTAGCATCAGATGTTAATGATATACACTATTTTTCCACAGATCAGCTAATTTCTTACCTGTAAAAGTCTTAGTCGTTGTTCATTGTTGAACCTTTCCACAGCAGCCCAGAACCACCGAATCACAATGTGATTGTCATGATAACCTGTTAAAACAACAAGAGCCTTTATACTTTTAGGTGCTATGAAAGTGGTTGAGGGAATAGTTAGTAAGTTTTTCCTAGTTTGGCCCTAGTCTCAATAATGCTATATTCTTTATCCAATTACATCAAAAGGCAGGAGGTGAGAGAAAAATACTCCTGAAATTCTTAAAAACCCTAAAGGCAGAGAATGACTATCCTATGACAAAAAGAGGTGAGATCCCTTATGCAAGTACTTCTTCCATTAATCAATCACTAACAGGAATGCCAGTTCTTGAAATATTCCAACACTGTGCTATTTATCTACCTAAAGCTACAAATGATGCTGCAACCATCTCTCCCACAGTAGCCCCCAAATCTGTTGTTCTCAAATTATCTCAACTATCAGCCTGCAGTCACTGGGATTGCTTCTAATTTCCTGTCAACTTTGAGTGTGTTAAAAAAAAAAAGGGGAATATCCGAGTAAGAATGGCTACCATTCCCATTTCTCTGCCAAGGCTGGGTGGTACCCTTGCAGTGTGCAGCTGACATGGTACTTTCTGTGGAGAAGTGTTCTGTCATGCTGTCCAGGCAAGAACAGCCAGGGAAAAGCTGCATGGGGATGCAACGAGGCAAACTAAAATGGACAAATTACCTTATCCTAGCACTAACTTAACCAGAGAAGTTCAGAAGTTACTACAGATGTATCTCATGGGATGGGTCTTTACTGGCTTGAAAACTGGGTACTTCCAGGGCCCTTGACATTCTCACTGAAGATGTGAAAATTCAAGTTACCTCCTCTGTACTCTGTATTATTTCTCCAATCACTCAAGTCAATTTCTGCTGTTCCAGCTATAACCAGTTCAAGTTCTCTGGCATCAAATACAGATACCAGTCTTGCATCAACCACCTGTGAAAGCAAATAAAATGCATAGCAACATTTCTTCATTTATTGATTTTTGCCTTCCCATAAAGTCTCCTGCTAAGGTATTTACCAGGTATCATTTCTGTCACAAATAGAAGTCAGGTTTTGTCTTTTTAAACAAAGAAGTCTGAGAGACCCAAAGCAGAAACAGAGCAAGCATTCACTGCTAATCATACAGTGATCTAAAGTATTGTCCAGTGCAAAGATACATAACCATAGTCTTCACATAAATGACTAAAAAATTTTTTTTCATCTACCCTTCCTTCCCTTCCAGTATCTGCAAGGGCACTTCTGATTATATTTGGGACCCCGTATTTTGGAAATGTGTACAAGGAGAAAAGTATTTTGGAAGGAGAAAGAAAGTAAATTTAGTTTTGGAGCTTTTTACCTCATAGAAACCACGAACTAGACTTTCTGTTTGTTGTACAACTCCTCTCTCAATTCTCCATTTCACCATTCTTTCTATGTATTCTTTCTTGTTCTTTTCAGTGACTGGGATATTGGCACCTCCCGGTTTTAGTTCCCGTTCTGTGATCTTAGGACAAAAATGACCAAGTAATGACACAATGTTATAAAGACAAAAGAAAGAATTGTAATAGTTTAAATGTTTACATTGAAGTAATTCCTCAGAATCACTAACCGAGTCTGACTTTAGCAAACTGGAATATGTGAAGTAAGAAAATATATAAAAAAATATTTTTAAAATAATATTTTAAATCCCATTTAGTCTGAGGAACCTTCATAATTAGTATTAAGAAAAATTTGAGAAGAAGAAACAATCTTTACAGTGACTAAAGTTTTCTGAATAATATCTTAACAAAGGTGTTGTAATACCTTTGAATGGCAACTTTGCTGCAATCAAATTCAGGTAAACTACCTCTAGCAAAGCAATCCTAAAGTCTGATATTTCAAATAATCTCCAGAAAATTTCCTTAACCAGAAAAACGTGTTTGACAAGTTACAAATAATAATTCCTCCTTAGATTTCAACATTAGTTTCACGAGTTGGAATTTTTAAAATACAAGGTCAAAGCAGCATGGAGGGACACTCGTTCCTCTGTCCAAATAAATGTTTATCTAGCAGCAGAATACACCAAGGAAATTAAGAACCTTGCACACCTGCCCAAAAACTTCTTCATTTACAGTAAACGTGAGATCTAGGATATCATGTATATCATTGTCTTTCATCCATTGCAAACTCTGGTGAAATTCCTCATCCAGATATTCCAGGTCACTCAGGTCACAGAGTCTAAGAGAAGAAAGAAGAAAACACACAAATACAGATGATGGCAGTAGCTTGTGCTCATAATTAAACTCAGATAGGACAGTCCTGAAAAACAGACTGTGAATGGGAGCCAAGAGAAACATCAATAAAGACGACTCAACTTCAAATCTCTGTTTATTTGCCTGGTAACAGCAGTTACGGTGTAACACAAAATGATTCTGTAAATATACAAAACTCCAGAATTTAATTTGAAGACACATTGCTTCTTAAGCTTATGGTTAATCTGCCCATGTTTCCTGGTGAAGTATATTTAGGAATTATGAAAATACATACATTGAAGAGACAAAGAATTCAAATAATAAAAGAAAATTTAAGGTTTTTTAACAAGTGGTCAATGTTTTTTTTTAATTTATGTGGCTACACTGCCTCATCCCTCATCATTTGTTGAACTGCTCAGATACCCAGCTTACCACACAAAGATCCTTTTATCTGTTGCCATACTTTCCCTTACCTCGTTCTTTTATAAATCCAGCTTGTAAGCCAACTGTCCCTTGCTGTCTCTAACAGTTACTATTTCAAACTTTGGACATGTCATCTGTTAGTAATATTTAATATCATGGTGGCAATTTCTGCCATTCTTTTTAACTCCTTAAATCCTGTCCTGTGAAACAGGACACTGGGGCTATTCATGAAGTAAGGTGCAGGGTTACCTGCCTGCTTCATTCCTGGTCAGTATAAAGGCAGAAGTAAGTCCTGCCTTGCAGCTGGATGCTCACGTGTACTTTTACGTGACATCCTGCAGTAAAGCCTCTACATCCAAGCTGATGGATTGGGCGTCATGTGCCATCTGCAGAGACAGTCTGGATGGCTCATCAGTTCTGAGAAAAGCAAAGGTGCAGGGCTAGGATGGGGAAGTTGCATGAATTAGGCTACGTTCAAACGTGCCTGCCCCTCAGTTTTAATGCTACTGTTTAGAGAATGAAGGTAAACAATTTAATTCGGCAGCCAAAGTCCACCTGGGGTAAGTCCTCATTCTTGCTAAAATGTTGCTGTTAGCATTTAGGTATTTTTAAAATATATGTGCAGTAGGAATGGATGAATTACTCCCCACTACTGGAATATGTGATGTTTTATAGAAAAAAATAAATGCCTCCAGACTTCTCAAAACCAGCTTTCAAATAAAAAGTAAAGCACTTTAAGTTCATTAGGCCTTAAGTTCCAGACATGCTGAGCAAGCACAGCTCTCATTGTTTCAGCCAGAACAGGAGCAGTAGTTCTGGAAACCAAGTCTGAAGTACATCAAAATACAGCTCCTCAAAATGGAGATTGCCAACAATCAGTATACCTCTGAGAATGGATCGTGCAGTCTAAGTTATGAAGTGATTCATATCCCATCCTGTGAGTCATAACATGACAAACGAATAAGAACTCTATTAATATCTGGAATAAGCCCACAGCATTTCATTGTCTGTCTTCAAATCTAAGATTTTGTGGAAGAAAACTGGTAACAGGGCTAAAACAAACATGAGGATCTCATACTGAGCAGAAACAAAATTCTGAGGTAGTGGAAACAAGTAATTTTTTCTTAAAATTCATGGATTGAAATCAACTTAGAAATAAATAGATTAGAAATAATGGCCTGTTTTCTTTGTCAATAAAACATCATAAAGAATCTGTACACAAAATGGCATCACTGATGGGGAAGGAACCAAACAGAAGAAGAGACAGAACAATTCTACTCACATTCTGAGAAGGGCTTTATAAAAGGGTCTTGTAAAAAAGGCATCCAGCAAATACTGATGTATCAGAGCAAGACCAAGAATTCGACCACTAAACCTGAACCTGAAGAGAAAGAGTTACAGTCGTGATACTGAAACTTTGTGGTTGGTACACTGCTCTGTCATCAAAACTTACATGTATTTCCAAACAGCATTATTAAATCAGACAGCTATGTCTAAATTGTGGTATTTTTTGTTTATTTCTCGTGTTTCTTTAACATTCTCAGTAAGGCACAGGGAAAAAAAAAACAAAACAAAAAGGCAAGTCTGCAGGGTGTGGAAAATCCCAAATACCTCAGTTACAACTGCTCAAAAATGTCAAATGCCTATTAACCCAATCAGCCCCTGCCAGAGCAGCCACTTTATAAATGCATTATCTCCCAAAATGATAGCCACTGTCTATTTTCATTTCACACCCCTACAGGATTAACTAGTTTTCATGTTACTGAGACACCAAAGGTTTTTCTACTCTTTGCCAGCCTGACAGTTCTTGCTGCCTGTCCTTCCTGCTTATGGTGGCTCCTTGCTCCCTCTTCTGACTGTGGTTAAGGAGTTCTATATATATTGTCACAAACACTGGTTGAAAGCTTTTTAATGCATTGCAGCACTCTCCAGCCCTATGCCAACAGGATCCAAATCTCCTTCTCTCACCTCTCTCTTTCTTCCCCTATTATCTTCATTTTGTTGGGTGTGTAAGGAGGAAGTTTGCCAGAGTTGAGATCAGATGGCAGCAACCCTGAAAATAGGAGGGTCTTTGCAAATATTCCTATGAGAATCAAGGCCCATTGTGGAAACTTTTCCACAATCCTAGAACTAGATTGAAGTCTAGCGTTTGTTCTCAAATAAAATGTTTCTTGAACTGTTTATGTATCCTTTACAACATTTTTCTTGGAAAAATTAGGGCTTCATTATACTTGCTTGTACAATGTTTGCAAGATGAGGATGTGACATGCAGAGCCTTCCCCTCTCCATGCATAAACTGCTTGTCACAGCTACATTTTCTGAACTCCCCCGGGGGCTGTACAAGACCAGCACTCCCTGAAAGAGATAAGGGTCATGCCTCCTTCACTCCCAAGGTCTCTGGTCCAGCACTGCCGAAGCTAGGGATGAACACAAAATGTTGGCAGAAGCTGCGTAGCACAGAGTTTTCTCTCCTCTTTCTGCCAGGCTGTTCTGCCTTTCCAAAGCAGCCTATGCCATTTATTGTTGAAGTACTGGAGTTCAACAGGCAGGTTGCTTCAACTAACTGAACTGCCAATCATTTAATTTTCTGTTAGTTTGTAAAATTAGTAATGAGATTCCCCTCCAATACTCATTCTTCATAACTGGCTTTCAAAAAATAAGAACTCTGTACCTGTCTGTCCTACAGACACAAGCAGTTGTCATTCCACTAGTAATGTAATTCAACTACTTACAAAGCAGAATTCTCTGTTAATAGTCACAGCACAGCTTTAGAGATTTATGGTGATGCTGTGGCTTAAATCAACTGAGGGTGATTTAAACTGGCTTATAATTGTGAAAATGGGATTATGCAAAAATCCTCGATAACTATTTTAGAAGCATGCTTGTATGTACAGACTGTTTCAAAGCTGTGCAATCAGCAGTCTTCCCCCTACCCCCAATTAAGATATCACCACAGATTTCCTTCCGATAGGCGTATTGGGGTTTTTCCACTGAGGAGATCTCTGTACTCTTTAGGAAGACTCAAACAAATTACATACAGTAATACATGCCTGAAATCTCCCTTAATTTCCTTAGCTGACAAAAAGTCAATGTGTTATTTTTTTTAAATTTTTCTTAATACACAAGAGGTTGATACTGCTTTCATGAAATGACTGCTACTGTATAAGAAATGCAGGGAGTTGTGCTGTGAGACAATCCCGTAGTACATGTTCCAAATCATAATTTTGCTGACCTTGTGAGAAATAAGATCATTTAAATACCACAAGAGAAACCAAAATCAGGGAAGTCTAAAGAAATGCAATTATTTTGCTGCTGGATAAAAAGAACAGATTCTGTGTTACATGTCTGAGCAGATTTGAGCAGTTGTTCTACAAGGGGGAATAACAGAAAATGTATCTGAAAAACAAAAAGAGAATAATTCTTACCACTCATGGTGATTGTCTACGAAAGCAGACATAGGACTTATTTGTACTGTGTAGGTATCATTGGCTGAATATTCAAACAAACCATAATACGGATTGAAGAGCTCCCTGGACACCAGGAAAAAAAACTCTCTTGATGGTCCACTGTAGTCCAACCTTTAAAGAGAAACCTGACATTACTATGAAGTAAGAAACACTTTTTTTAATCTACATTTCTTACACCATATCTTGATTAAAATTTCATAAGATTTTAACCAGAACCCTTAACGTTGCAGATTGCCTAATGCCAAAGTATGTGGAACTCTCAAGGGACTACTCTAAAATGGAATGGCTTGGAGGATTGGAATGAAGTTCTCCATGTGGGCTGTTCTCAGAAAAAAGTTCTGGCTCCAGCTGTAATGACCTCTTTGCCACAGGAATATAACCAAATAATTGGGGGTGGCTGGGGTGGGGAGGAAAAAAATCATGAAAACAGCCAACATTAGACTTATCTGCATCTGACAAATTAAGAATGAAAATAAACAGTGGTCATACTTTGTCTTTGCAGACTTGTGACCATAGGACAATTTGAAGCACAATATTTCTGTTTTCACTAGCAATATAATCTGAGGTTACTTCAGTGATTTATGTTTCTTGGTCTAAATTTTCTTGTCTGTCTTCCAAAGTTGAGTGCATTTAAATATCTTTTGGAGAGTGCACTTCCTTTGTTGGTTTTTTTTTGTTTTGTTTTGTTGTTGTTTTCTTTTTTTTTTCCCTATTTCAAGATTCCAGTACTAATGAATCTAAATAACCCCTTCTTCCTGAATGATAAACAAATACATTGCTGACAATGCACTGAGACTGAATTTTGACATTACACTGCAGGTCACAAGTGAAGTAAGTTAAGTATGCCGTTAATGCTCTATTAAAGTTGGAAAACTGAAAACTAGGGGTTTTCCAGTGGGAACAGAGCTTATTATAACCCTAACAAACAGATACAAAGATACATCTTTTATAGATAGAAGGTTTAATATTTGACTCAAGTACGATGATAATGCACAGACAGAAGTATCACAGAGGTCAGCTTTCGCATAGAACTTCTGCTATGAATGTTCTGGCCCATCAACTTTTACAGAAGACAACCATAAATGAGAGTTGTTTTTGAGGATGAAGTTGTCAGGAAAGCAAAGGCTAGGTGCCATTATCAAGCTGAGGACAAACCTCTTTCGTCAGTTGAATAAAAAACATTTTCCCTTCAGTCACTTGGAAGCATTTCACTTCTGTTAAGTTTCAGCAGGGAAGTACTGAAACAGATCCTTACCCTGGCAAGAAGGGCTAGATTCCATCAACAAATTACAGAAAAAATTAATCAAAAATTGTTTGATACCATGGACAACTGTTGGATCCTAATCTTGACACAAATACCAGGATCAAGTAAAGGGTCATCTGGAATAATCAGACTCACTATGAAACTCTAAGATAGAAAGGAAGCTATGTACTTGACTATCAGCCATTTCATACAGCTCCCTTTGTATGCAGTTACTGTGAGTCATGTTAAATAAATCAATCATGAGAGTCCTGCACTGCCAGTCAGATTTATCCTACAATTAAAGGCTTGGCACAAGGGTGAGAAAACTTCATACAAGAGGTATGCAACCACACAACAGCTGCAACTGTGGGGCATTTGGATATTCAGGAGAGTAATATGTTGTTGGCAACATGACTCATGTCTCCTAGGAAGCACCACTAATACTTCAGATTTACCACTCTTAAATGCAAAGCAGCTTCTCCTAATAGTTCACAGAACTTGGGAAAAACAAGGAACCATATTCTTTCTATATAATTTTTCATAATGTATCACCACATGACGTATGAGTGTATAAAAACCATTAAATGAGCATCACAATTGCATGATTCTAGAAACTGAAGGTTCAAGGAAGATAAGCATTATGAGACTTAAGACAGAAATCGCATGAACAGTAATAACCATGTCTGAGTTGCCCTGCCTACTATTTTATACACTAATAAATTAATAGTTACTAAAATGCTGCATTATGGGAGGGTTCCCTTACCCATTACTTTACGGCTTACATCTCTTTACCAAGAGGAAAAGAAATGCAAAAGCAAACTCCTACTTAAAACTTTAAAGGAGGAGCAAATAGGAAACAATTAACTTTCAGTTAATTCCTCCTCTCCTCCACCCTGACCTCATCTTTCTTCACCCAGCCAAATGAGTAGTTTGATGTGATACACATCCTTGCACCATCTCTGATGAAACAATACTGCTTGCACACATCCCTTCTTCATTAAAAATACAGACTTGCAAATAAAGAACTGACGTCACTTTCATTTGACTTTTCTCTTAATTAACTGATTCTTTTCCATTAAGGCTAGAGTCTTGTGTAAAGCTGGATATAATGGGGACAGGATGTGTCACCCCCACTTCCAGGTCACCCTTCATGTTGCTGGGTGGTGAAATGCAAAATCTGACATCTGATGATAGGACATGGTGTATTTGGATCAATCTATCTCATGTACGATTTAAAAAATTTCCCCTCCATTTTTAAATCTGAGTCGAGGTTGTAGCTGTGGAAGTCAAGGCTGGTAAGGGCTGTGTAAAACAGGCCTCGCTCCTCATCCCCACCCTCCTCTGTCAATACAGTGTAATCTCATTGTGCACCAGCCTTGCCATTCCAGTTCTGAGTTTTCCCTCACACAGCATGGTGATATTATTTATATGAACAAGTCCACACTTGGCTCTCAGCTGTCAACATTCTTTATTTTAAGACTTCACTGGGTCCTTATTAACACTAAGTGCTTCGGGGTGAACTTTTAACAAACAACAGGATTTAGGGGTTTTCAAAGACATATTAATTTTATCTAATCTTGTAAGAGATGTTTCTATTACAACTTTGCATTTTAAAGACTCACATTGCATGGCAATAGCACACACTACAGCATTGCAAGACCTGTGCTGCAGTTTTCTAAATAATACAGAATAAAAGTTTGAATGTATTTACATGCACATTCATGAACTATATCAACAACAGGAAAAGGCAGGTAGGCTTTAAGATCTGACAAAGGGGGCACAAATCAAGAGACAAAAGCAGAAAATAGCACATTGTTTCAGTTTCACTTGCAAGAAAATCTAACCAGATCTTGCTTTGCAAATCACATCTCCCAACCTGTAACATACTAGACTTTCATTAGACACAGACTGAGCATTCTCTGAATGTGATTTTGAAGTTCAAGAATATTTGTGGTTTTTTTGACACTGGCAACAGCCCAGTTGCTTTTATTTGTGATGTAGGCCCTGGCCTGGAGAGGCAGTGAGCACCTCCTGTAGCACTGAGGGCTTTCAGCTCCCAGTGCCTCCGACAGGAGCTACACTAAGGATTGAGCCCACAGCCTACTCTGGAAGCACTCTCCCTCCAACAAATGGCAGCTGTCTTTTAATAAGCCCTGGAGACACAACAGTACTGAGAAAAGAAATATGAATAACACAATAAAGTTGTTTGGTTTTTAATTTGCTTTCCCAGCAACATTCTGAAACACACACCAACTATTGGGAAAATTCATATAAGCACTCACATTACTTCTGCAAAGGCAGGATATGTTACATTGCAAAATGCTTAAGAAGCCATTTTGAACAGCTGTATGTTCTAGGCTTGTGTATGTGGCATTTCCTGACCACAGTCCTTCCTCTTTTTACTCTGCACAAGTTTGGTGAAACAGGAGCTGCAAGACACTGAGTTCTCAAACCACAAGTACTTCCCTGTTGTACTCACCCTTCTTCCCCAACGAATGTGACATAGAGTTTATTTCTCTGCAGGTCTTTTCTGGAGTAGCCCATGATCTGGTTAAAGGCATCTTCTAGCAAGTGATCTCTCCTGATGATTAATCTGAAGGGCAAAATTATTTTGAAACAGTAGTTTGTGAACATGAACCACAGTTGGAAACATCTATTTACACTACAAGATAGTAAAAGGGTGACTTCAGAGATACATATTTCTGCTGGATAATTTTATCCAGATCAGGAAGCTCCTGTTAGTCAATCTCCACCAATGCTCTCTTTTGGATTTCAGTAAAATGTCCTTTCTATAAAGAAGTGTAGTTTTGTTTTGTCTACCTTAAATTAAAGTCTTAAGGAGAAAGGTCCTGAAGCTGGCATTTTCATTAAGTCTGAAATCTTTTTGTAAGGCTGGGCCCCTAAGTGAGTTTTACTGTGAGCAAGAATCTAATATTTTCTGTAAAAATCAATCTCTTAACACAGGAAAAGATAAAACCAAGGAAAATCACAGTATGGTAAACCCAGAAACACATATCCCTGCATTGAGTGTGTAATGGTATAAAAAGTCTAGAATGGCAATTATTTCTACAAAGTCCCACTGAAGCATCACATGTGAAAACGCAATGAATCTTTTGAAAGACAAATTGTCAAAGTGAGGAAGTTCATAAAGATCTAAAATAAGAGGTGAAAGAATCCCCCTTACTTACACATTTTACCCTCTGCCCAAAAAATGTGTTTAATTAGTTTCCTGAAACTTCACTTGCTTTATATTCAAATACTGCTTTCTGAGTGTGCCTGTCAGACAGAAGCTGCTGCTGCCTGCAGGAAGGCAGCTGAACCCACCCCCAGCCCCTGCAAAGCCCCTGCTGGCTCTGCAGAGCTCAGTGGCTACACTGTGCCATCCTGCCAAGGCCATGGAAGGGGAGAGCCCAGGGACTGAGCAGGTACTGGACAGCAAGAGGACCCAGGCAGCAGTGGTGCTGTGCTGGGCCCTGTTGGAACAGGTCAGCACTGTGTGCCTGGGAAAGCAACCCAGAAAGAACTTCCATTCACATGTCAAGCTGTTCTGCTTAAAAATCTACAGTGGCAAGTAGGTCAAGGAATAAAGGACAGGAAAAAAAGGGTCTTACAGGGATCTTACAGGGAGAGAATGCCATCCTCTTCTACCAGTTACTTGGCCCAAGTATTCAGGACAAAGCTTTCATTGATAAGGCTCTAACTGTTTATGATTTCATTATATCCTAGGCAGACACTGTTCAACCGCTGCCTCTTAAGACTTGTCTAAACAATACCATTTAAATCCCATTTCAGTTTTGGAAAACTTGTAACAAGCTCACATAAACGAAGTCTGAGCTTTGCACAGATTTCTGCAAAATAAGAGAAGTGACTGGCTGGAGAAAGTAAAGAAAAAAAAACAAAAAAACTCTCCAAATATAGAAAACCTACCTCCTTCTTATAATAGAGGAAATTATTAAAAAAAATGTTCTAGTGCTTCATGGCTCTGAGTTTGATAGCTGCCACAAGACTTGGTAATTTACAAAATTTTGAAAGTATCTTGTGATGACAATCCTTAATATAATAGCATGTGATCACATGATTACCAACTAAAAGAAGGAGAGAAGACCTCACTCCAAGCACTCTAGCATTCAGAGTGCTAAAATATTAGTAGCTGTTAAAGGCAATCCCTAGAATTTAATAACATTTAACGTATGAATCCGCTTTACTAAAGAGGACTGTGGTATTAATTCAGGCAATGATGTACAAAAGATAAGCCTATCTAATTTTTCCAGTGGAAAAAGATATAAGAAAATCTAACTGTTTATATCATAGCAGCTGCTATAATGGAAGAATTCAGATGCCTCCTGTTCTGCAGGCCTCTTCCAAAAGCTCTTTTTGGCAGCATGTTGGTAACATTGTCTGTACAAAAATATAGTTGGAGGAAACGCAGAGGTGCTCAGAACTTGCTGTATCCTCTGCTATGAATCACATGCCAGCATTAAGTCCTTTATTACAGGTTTTATATTCCCAGAAATGCCTGGGTAACTAACATCTGCATTCCTTCTAATGGGAAGAAGCTTGTAGATGTGCAAGGCAAGGCAAGCTGCCTGAAAAGAAATCCAGTTTCATCAGATGCTTCAACGTACTTCAATTTCCCTGGGCCTTGTCCATATCCTTTAGTCTCCAACTTCCTGTAGAAGTTCCTCAGCTTGGCTTCAAAATCTCTTTTGTACGGAGCTGGAGCTCGGGCATTGGCACGCTGAGTACCTGCGGGGAGCAATAAGCAAAGAATGAGCAGTAGGGAAATGAACTGATGGATGTCCCATCTGCTACTGGAAAGACTCCTTAATAGCAAAAGGTATGTATGGTATGTGTTTGGTTTAGTCACCTTTATAAAGAGTAAAAGCTGCATATCTTCAAATCTGCTCTGCATCCAAGACTTTTTGGTTGCTCACTTCCAATAGTATCATCTTTCAAAAGAAAATCTTAAAAGAGCAAATCCAGGTCAATGCAAAAGATGTATTAAAAAACAGCACAATCAACTAGAAAGACTTTACTTTTTGTTGGTCAAGTACACTTTATGTCTAACCTTTAGAACAGTTCAAGCGATAATGTTCTGTTCTGGTTTTAATATTATCAGGGAAAACAACAAGTCAGAAATTAAGCATAAACAGACTGGATTCTGCACTGCCCTGTTGAGGAAGAAGGAAAACATTTGGAAATTCCTTAGAAGTTTCTCCCTGGGGAAGTAACAAGGAAGAAAAACACAGGAAGAATGGAAAGACTAGCAAATTTAAGGTTTGTGGAACCTCTAACCTGTAGCTGCAGAAACATACATGATGGTCACCTAAGTGAATTTAATTTTGAAGAACTGTTTTTGAGAGTCAATTTCTTAAAAGCAAGGAGAGGTGAATTCCTTACACCAAAAAAAAAAAGAAAAAAAAAGAAAAGGTGTACCCTGCAACTGCATGTACAGGCCCAGCACATACAAATTAGGTGTTTAGTCTGATCTATTCTGAAAAGTGCAATCATTAGAGCTTCCACTGCCTCCTGGATAAATGACTTCCACCGATTTGACTGCAGGGCAGTGTGCCAAGGAGACAGCTAAATTCCTTCCCTGCGTGGATGTGTAGACATCCCCCACAAAAAATTCAGAGGACATTTAAAATTTTTCACGCCCTGAAGTACACCTAAGTTGCCAACTACTTCTCTGCAACCAGTGGTCCCCTATGATGCACTGAAAGCACCGATGAACAGTTTAGAAGCACTTTTATGCAGAGTTCTGTCTTTTAACTCCATTCCTTATGTGAGTTTACTTTTGGCCCCCTGCATGAAACAAAGCCAACACAGAAACGTCTATTGCTACTGTGGGGGTAGGTTTCATGGGAACATAAGGTTTCAGGCAATAAAAGAGGAGGTGCATCTGTTCTGCCTGTGGGTAGAGACAGGGCAAGGAGAGCGGCCCCGGGAGCCACAAAGCCCGTGGGTCTGACGGAAAAGGCGACAGCACATCCTGCGGAAGTGGCTGCTGGAAGGAGCTGCAGAGCCTATCTCTCTGTAGAGATCAGAAACAGAACGAGTGAGCTCACTAATAATACTGAATGCCATTTAACAGGTCGTTAAAAGACCTGTCTGACCAGAAAGACACTTGGCATTGTTCCCGGCTTAAAGTGAAGTGTGGGAGGACTAGTACATATCACTGAATCTGCGGGGCTCCAAAAAGAACACAAAGGACCCCTCTGGAAAAACAGATCATGGTCATTGATTTATCTATGGTGGTTTTTCTCTTTTACTGAGAGTACCAAGAGCTTCTAAAGGTACACTCAGCTAAAATATCCTGAAAACTTGAAGAAACTGTAAACAGCCTTCAAACTATTGGCCTTTTCTCTCACTTGGTTTATTTTTGTTTGGGTCAAAGTATGTACAAAAATGTAGTCACCAGAAAAAGGCAACAAAAATATACTTCAATGTTAACCCCTGAAGGAAGTTATTTTTGTTTTTTGAAGGGCACCACAAAACACGAATCTGATAACACATTACTTCATGGTTCAGAAATCAGTGTCATAATATTCTGTCAGCACATGACAAGACCTCACTGCAAATCAGATGCATATGCCAAGAAATTCCTGGGCAATTATAGTGATTACTTCTGCCTTGGGAACAAAAGATGTTAATGGAAGAGCTAAAAACCATCAGTGATGTGATAATCATATTTGATTTTCAAAGAGGTTATATTCTAAAGCAGATATAAAGAGTAGCTTCATGACTATTCATCTTTCCCAAAGAGAAAGTACAAGTGATTGTGACTGATCTGAACAATGGATCCTTAACACACCACCTCATGCAGTGCAGCGCAGCCATCTTAGCTGATGAGAAAAAACAGAGCCTCCATAGAAACATGGGCTATTTAAAATTTCTCATCAAAAAAAGTCATTTGTACGCCAACACAAACGTGCATGCTTGCAGACTGACAGGGACATTCAATGGTCTCTCTATATTTTTCTATGAGCCAGAAGCCAGATTGCAGTTTTAAGGAGAATGAGACTAAAACCATCACTATTCATCCCCTACTATCTGCTGCTACTGTGAGTAAATGAGACTATCACATGTTAAAGACTGAACGTATTTTGAAATTACTTTGTTGGAACGAAGCCATGCCCAGCATGCTTTGGTGCATGTATCAGTGATTAAGAAATCTTAACTCTGGAAGCCAAAACTGGTTTTATTTATAAAAGACTGCCAGATTTGCAGTTGGAAGTGAGATGCATACACACGGATTTCATCATTCCCTTCTTTTCAATAAAGGGAAACAGTTGTATCTAAAAATGTATTGAAAATATTAATAAACGTGACTATTATATTTCACTGCTTTGCAGAATGCCGTAAGATCGTTGAAGTCTTCAAATAGTTTCTTCAGACAGATCTTACAGAGGTCTTTTGCCCAACAGCAGGAAAAGCTACCACATGTTTATGAATGCATTTAATCTGGTTCCATGAAAAGGCAAAGCTTTTCATTATTGTGGACAGGGAAATGCCCATTAAAATCACAGTTCTTTCTCTGATAAAAACTTCTTCTTGTCTGGAACTACCTAGAGCTACCTAGAGCTGCTTGCAACTCAAGTGTTCTCTATTTATCTATACTTTTGCTCTCAAATTTGTAGAAATCCCCTTAAGCCACTTACAATTTGCTTATCTATTATCTTGAGGAAATTAAGCATAGCAACATCTATAAACATGTTCTTCAAATGGAGTTTGTCATTTTTGCAACAATTTAGTTCTGTTCTGCAACTCAGAATCTGAAATATGAATTCCATTCCATTCTGACATGAATATTCAGACAGCTACAGTATGCTATGTTTTGAACTCAGGTTAAAGGATAACAATCTGGCTTTACATAAAATTGTTCCTCATTGCCTCACAGCCCCATTAACACTGCCATTTTAATGTACAGTTATTAGATCCATGCTTTTAATTCTCCAGGCATCAGGATGCTGGCATGAGCCATCACTTAGTTGTTTCACATTCAGTGAAACAAGTTTGCATGTTTTTTTTACAAGTCAGAACAAAATCACAACCCCTGAATTTGTAATACATCCAGCAAAGCATCTTGTGAGCCCAAGGCAAAGGTTCAAGTTTGACAGTCAAATGCAATTGTACTTGTCAACTTCACTCAAAAATAGGTCTAAATCTTTATTGTTGCTGGAGCAACAGAACCTGGATTTTCAGAAAGGTGAAAAGACAATCCATGCAGCATAGCCAAATTAAGGAACCAGTTCTATTGAGCGTCTTACAGAGACATCATCATCAAAGCTCACTAAACACTCAGAAGAGGCTACAGCTCAGGTAACCTTACCCATCTGAAAGCTGGGAACCACAAAGGGAAATAAGTTATAGTTTCCCAATAGTACATTCTTGGCTTTAAGCTGCCATGAATTTCAATTTGTAAAGGAAATAGAAGAGTAAAATAACTTCTCTGTTGTTTTTGTTCTCCAACTTCTGGGAAGGCAGCAAGAACATGCTACTGACTTTACTGATCTGGAACTGGTCTTATCAAGGATGAGCAGTGGTTTCATGGAGCCCTTGCAGAAGCTTTGCCTGAGCAACTTACCTGGAGAGTTCTGAGGCGAAGACACCGGCGAGCCTCTCGGGGACTGGCAATAACTAGGATGAAGTAAGGCATGTGGCGGCACATATGACATTATCTCCTCCTCAAACAAGCTGGCAAAAAGGAGCAAAGAAAGAAAGAATACATTTATTTGAATAAATGGCAGTTTTCACTTTCTAGGGATAAATCTGTAGTTATTAACCTGCTTTCTTTGGTAGTCGCTCACCTATTTCCACTTTGCACACTTAGAATACTACAAAATATTTTATTGCCATTTCCTCAAGCACATGTTGAAAGTATTGGAAAGCAGTAACTGCTACTTTTGTGGGACCTTGCCATACATGATCGGGTATTTGTTTTCAAGGTTAAAATATAGTTAATCAGCCTTGAAAATTCATGGGCCCCTCTCCTTTTTTTTGTGTATGTGTTCTCATTACAAAGGGGTCAATAACCTTAGTCAGAAACATTTTAAACCTCCAGGATTAAGAATCACATCTGAACTTATTAAGTGTATTGAATGGTAAGCTTGTTAGCATAACATTTTATGTTTAATAACACTCCTGCTGAAACAGGTATCACATCTAACCCATTCAAGCTGAGTTACTTCATGCCTCATCTATTATTGCTACACAACTTTTTAGGCGAAAAAACCCCAAACATTTTGCAGCATAATCACTGCATCTCTGCCTGTCTGTGTGTGTGTATATATGCATATGTGTATGTATAAATATATATATAAAAATTTCAGTCTTCTCCCAAATTTGACAGAAGCAAATCCAAAAAGGGACAGAATATCTAATATCAGAATGGATGTTGTATCAAAATATCAAAAGGTATGTTTAATGTGAAACACAACACAAACTCTTGAGATAATATGTAAAAATTATTTTCAAAAACTGAGCCATAGAAGGAATTGCAAGCCAATCCTTTACTATCCAATGCAATGAAAACAAGGTTCAAATAAAAGATGTTTCTTACTAAGTCTGTTCACCAAACTAATACCTACAATTTTTTTTACATGGATTTTTTTTAATGGGTCCTTTCTAACAGTTCTTTCTACATTTATGGCCATGTCATGTTTTCCTCCAATGTACACATAAAAATCTTAAAAGTTTTTTAAGAAACAATATTTGTATTTTAAAAAGGCCCAAACACAGGTTTAAAATGAGACTTTTTTTATAGCTGTAACTAATTTGGAGATTTAGGGACTAGGAAGGATTATCATTATGCAACCTGGCCTCAAAATACAACTATTAATGCCAATTGTATTTCACTAGATTCAGTTTTAAAGGTACCCATGAATTTCTTGATGCACTTTTACAGTGGATGAGAATACAGCACCAAGATAAAAGGATTTCATTTTAGCAAAAAATCTGTCTGATTTTTGGAGTTAATAGCTTAAATGAAAACTAGTAAAGATGCAGCTTCCCATTTCTGGAAGTCTGTAAGAATATTTCCTTTGTTAAAGAGGACAATGTTTAACAGCCCAGTGAAGAGGCAAGTGAGACATTAAGTAATAAAAACACCTCTCATGTATGTACCTTTACAAACAGACACTTCCCAAAGCACAGATTTAAACAGATACATTCTAGAAGTAGTACAAGGCACATTCTTGAAAAGAGGTCTGTGCTGTACCACCTTCCTAAGCATCAGGACTGGATGCAACAGGACAATAAAAGCTGGTCTGGGCAAACCTATATAAATCACAAGCACAGTGCTCTTGCACTTGCTTTTCATATTCCATCTTCCTATGAAAACCTGTGACCTCCAACTACCATCTAGAAACTGAACTTGGTGAAAACAAAATCTTGAGCCTTGAGTTGTAGCTCTCCCAGCTGCAAGTCCAAGGAGTGAAGGGAAAATGACTGGGTCACACCAGCAGCACACACTACTCCCTGAAAGGCTCCTCAGCAGCTGCCACAGCATGTTCCACACATGTTCCAGCAGCAGTGCCTACCTGAGTAACATAACAAGGTCTGCATCACTCGATAAACGCACCAGCCCTGGTGTTCCCTCTGTCCGGATGAACTGGATCTTCTCCCTGTGTAAGCAAAAAAAAACAGTTTCGAAATATCTTTTGCAAATAAGGCATCAGTGTACGCCACAGCAACAAGAAAAAATACAGAGTGTATCAGAAACCTCTGGGTTATGCTTTTCCCTGCTTATTTTCCCTGCCACAGCAGGTTCATGTGAGCAGTACAATTGAAAAGCTAATTTGTTCTGAGGAACGATTCTCCTGTTGCCTTCATCTCTTCAATGCTCATGCTCTTGGAGATAGTACAGTCACACAATCAGTAGAAAAAGAACAAACAAACAAAAACAAACAAACAAAAATAAAAATCAATCCCTCAAGTTCACGCTAGCCGTGCCTCTGAACTCAAAGTAGAAGGCTGAGACCTGTGGGAGGACACTCCTTTTGTAAAAGTGAACTGCTCAAAGAGGCACTGTCTCTCCTGAATCCTTGTACAATGCAAGCCATTCATTACAATGCATACTTGTGAATTTTAAGGCAAAGTTTTTGTATCACACTGCATTTAAGATGACATCCAATAAAAACCCCTGTATTATTTCTCCCCTCTGTTTCACCCAGGCACACATCCGACTCCCAGTTTGGTCACTGTTGTGGAATCCATGCACCCTAAATTCTGAGCATGGTAGCACACAGAATTTTAGGATCTGTATTGAATATAATTTCTTGGATTCCTATTTTCTCTGCAGTGCTTTTTCCTGCATTCTTAAATACAAGTACATCCTTCTTATTTTCTCTTTATTAGTACGATAGTACAATAGAGATAAATTCTAATTTGGGCTTTACTCTTCTGGAGGAAAAGAAAACAAAACCCAAACCCATGTAGTAAAACCTGTCCCAAATCCAAAGGAGAAAACCCCCAAACAAAGAGGAAAGTGAAGAATTCTATATAAGAACAGCAGCATTGGCTCAGCTCAGGGGTCTGTCTACCCCATGTCCTACTACCAACAGTGACAAGAAGGTCAAAAACACTCCATGCAATCGGCAGGGCAGGGATATCTGGGCACTTCCAGAGCCTACTCCACTTTACACCAGTGCCCAAATGGCAAAGCTGGAGGAGATAAATGGTGGGCTACAAAATATACCTTAGCATTTATTTGGCAGCAACACCAGGAAGTCAAAGGACATTTTCTGGGTTAACTAATATATGCAGCCTTCCAAATGAATGCAATCCATGACTTCCTGGGGTTACCACTGAGAGTTGTGATTTCAATGATATTTTTAAAATATATATGCCTTTTACCTTCCATTAAGATATAAATTATATTTTATGTATAACAGGTGCCTTTGCCTGAAGCCTTTTACATTATTTAGCAGCCCCTCAGTTTTACCTGCAGTGGCTTGGAAGAAGATTTAATCTGGCAATATGCCTAATAACGATATCATAAATATAATGTTCTCACTCCACCATGAAACCTCTGAACAGCAATTTTCTACATGTAGTATACTTTCATTTTCTATTTTAATAGATTCTTAACTTCTTATCTCTTTTTTAAGGGAATGAGAAATTATTTTAGACAGAAAACGTCAGAGATATTTTCAAATTATCTTTGTCCTCTTCCACTGGCCAAACACTTATTTTCCTCCTCACCTATGTAATAATTACAGTAATATTAATAATAGTATTTAATATCGTTATCATTCCACTTCAAATGCACCAAGGTCCTCAAAGGAAGAGATTACTGGCAGTTGTACTAATCAGTATACTAAAAAAAAAAAAAAAATTACACCAAGACTCCCTACTGTAGGATTTCAGTTAGGTCTTAATTTATCAAGTGTTACAGCAATGTCATGGAGTTGCTTAGTTTCACAATGTGTCAAACAGGCATGGATCCCAATAATTTGCTAAAGTGAGGTCTTAAAAGACTAACCAGGAAAAATTGGGATTGTTATAAAAATGTACGAAATGTTACTGAGGTAGCAGTTGTAGAAGGATATAGGAGAGGTATAATGGAAGATAATTTACCTTAATCAAATTACTAACTTCAAATACTAAAATCAGAATGGAACCATTCAGCTTATGGCTGAGGTTGAGCCATCAGAATGGCTTCTCTGACCAATCCCATTCAATGTAAAATAAAACTGTGTTCATTAAAATCCTCAATCACTTTGCTGAAGCAAGTCAGTTAAGGCCTGTATCTTCAGCTTCCTTACAAAGTAAATGTACAGAAGGACATATAATCTCAAATAAATGAGGAGGTACAGAAAACAGTATCTTTTATCCTCTTATCTTCCATTTTTAATCTGAAAACCATCTTTTCTTCAGAAGGGCTCAGTTTGTGGAAATTATGATTCTGTAATCAGGAAGAAAGGTTCTACTAGAAGCAGAATCTGACAATACCAATGAGCCTTGTGAGCAATTTGAACCCTAATTTATTTAAAAAACCCACAAAACACATGAAGAAAATTACACCAATTGCTATCAGACTAAATAAAATCAAGCACCCCAGGAAAAGGGATATGAAGCAATAAAACTACAAGTAATCAGAAATTGTAACTATTTCCCAGCAGATTTCAAACCAAGCCTGGTGGGACAAACTTGCCTATAGTGATATGGGTACACCCCAGGAACTGTTTCGACATGCTGAGAACTGTAGATTTCTGTTTTCATTTTCTCTGTAATTTCTAGAGAGCATGTGTTCTACTAGTACGTTGGTTCAGGTTTGTCAGCCAGTATTTCCTTAGAGGGTAAACCAAATCTTTAGCGGAAGTCCCATCACAAAACTTGTTACACAACACTTTTGGAAACTGCAAAACAGGACAGCTTGTTGAATTTTGGGAACTTGCAGGATACAGAGGAAAAGGGATCAACAGGCAACACAGAGTACAGAGAAAAAAAAGAGTATCAGTGCTGGCTGCCATACCAGCCAGTGTGGATAGGCCTCTGGAACACAGCACTGCACAGGGGACACTGCCAGCACTCAAACCAGCATCTTTTATACTTAGTGTCCAAGGAAGAAGAGACACATTCATTTCACTCCTGGTCACTAGTGTCCCAGTTGTCAGGGATTCCATTTCCAAGTCTAAACATATGAGGGTGTTATAACAACCACACAACAATCAAAGATCATCCTTCCTCAGATCTTCTTGCAATATGCAAAAACCTCTAGACAACCCATTCGTAAATTTTGGAGAGACACCAAAAATTCTGATTGATGTAAGATTACCTCCAGATGTCATTAGGTCAGGACAGCCTTTCTGTAAATGTGCTTTGTGAAGATAAGGACAAACCCAGATGTCATGCTGGGAGCATGAGGCAGAATGTGCCCCCAAATGAAGGGGCACATTTGCCGTGCCATCCAACTGTCTTGGCGCATTTGGAAGACAACGGTAAATCTCCTATGCCAGTTTTTCCAAACATTTTCTTGCAGATACCTTTATTTGATAATAATACATTACCTCTGTTCTTATTAGAGGGCATTACACAGAAATACAGTAAAGAACAGTAAAGCTGTTCCCCACAGCTTTATGAATATGTCTGAATGCGCCAGAAGTCTACAGTCTGTTATGTTCCACTCCTAAATTTAATGAAAGTAACTAATTCTAATTATTATTTAACACTGAAATGGGAATAGCAAACTTCACTCATTTTCTTACCTGAGTGAATGATTCCTGGTAAGATCTGGTTGACGCTCTTGTAGAATTTCAAAGATATTGGGCTGCCGTAAAAATGCAACTATCTTGTCATTGTAAGCTGAAAACAAAACAACATAACAACAAAATATCATGCTGAAACAAGGAGATATCAGAACAAATGATGCCACTCTTTCTGAGTTTTGAACAATAATGACACACTTCACCTCCACAGTTTTAATTTTAGAAATACTGGGTTAATATTTTTTTATGTAAGGCTATCAATTCTACTGTCATTTAAGGAACATACTTGATTATGAACCAAATCTCATTCTGACATATTCCTTTCCACTGCTAACAGCTATAATTCTGTTAGCAATTTCTATTGTATTTTATCATTTATACTCTTAGTTAAGGTCAAACCAGAATATTTATTGTTAGAATAAAATTGCAGGGACCTTGGTTTTCACTGCACTGAAATCTATTCTCAAACATTAAGCAGCCATTGGAAACATCCGTATCAAATCCTCACTAATAGCTGAGCCTGCAAAACATGCACACCATGTCCATGGCAAGGGGAAGGATTTAAATGGTCAGAGGTTTCCAAGTAAACATGCCACAGTACAAAGAGCCAGTTACAGTCAATCGGATTAATTTATCGTGATTTAGCACAATGTAACAGCTGTTAGATTTAATAAGCTAAATTCTGTACGTGGTGGCACAGAAGTCAGTAACTTTGTGTGTATGTAACTGAGAACAGAAATTAAGCTAATGACTAATTCCAAGCTGATTAACACTTTCTGGAATCCTGCCAAAATAGATGCTCAGAAGTTGTGGGGGAAGAAAAGGTAAAAATCCCTGGGAATACATGGAGTCCAATTAGGACCCAATTTGACTCGCTGGCTTCAGCTCATCCTGTGAGCACACAGAGTTAGTGAGGTAGGGAGGCAGAATACATCAGTTATTTGGTTCTGCATGCTTCCAGCCCCGAAGGTTCCAACCGAACAGTGGGGAAACGCTGACGGACAGAAGGATCATAACAAATGGCAATTTCTACCCATCCCAAGCGAATGGAAACCCCAACAGTGCACACTACCATGACCCCCTCCATGATGGAGAACTTCTCTGAGCAAAGACTGGATGTTCACATACCCACTGGAACCACATCCTGGTACTGAGCTCTGCTGACTGTGTTAAATGTGCTGGATGGTCTTGGCAAAACTGGGGGTCCTGAATGACGGGAGTCCTCTCCGACCTGAAAATGTGCAAGTAACCACCGTGAGTGTTTCTGTGCCAGCACAGGCACTCAGGTACAGAAAAGTGAGAATTTATATGGCTGAAAATCAAGCATGTAAGTCAAAGCTTTGCTTGATCAATATCCCCAGTAACCACTGCAGCAGGAAGCAGCTGTGCTGATATAACAGGAACTAGTAAAACATTTAGCATACTGCGCCTACTAATAGGAAGAATCAAAACTGATGCAAAGTTTGTTGCTATTTTTAAATAGTCCCATTCTGAAAAGAGACAAACTGGGATTCCTTCAAGAGGTATTTTGTAATTCATGGACATATTTATCTATACAAAACATTCTGGAAACCAAATTCTGCTCCTTTATGAGCGCCTCTATTACCTCTGGGCATAAATGGAGTTTCCCTAAATATGAAGTGGAAACAAGTCTGTGGCTGAAGCCACAAAGGAGATTAAAGAAGCGAGTTCACATTCAGGCAAGGCAAACAAGTCCAAAATTGGTAAAAACATGGCTTCTAGAATCATTCAGAAACCCTGGGGGGTTTTTGTATTCACCTTCCAGGCTTAAAAAAAGTTGCACGTGAAGAATTTTTAGGGTAGAACCACAATATAAAATTGTTCGTAGAGGCATTTGTTATGTCAGGACAACTACATCAGTTTACTGCACGATAGGGTTTCAGTAATTTCTCAGTAATTTTTAGTATTTCATCTCTCTAAAACATTTGGTCAACCTCTTTTTCATCCTGCTGGACCTCTTTGTTTACTTCTCAGTTTATCTGCCTACATATAATAGTTAGCATTTGAACTACAATCCCAGGCTTCAAACATCTCTAAAACATCTCACTGCAAAAGACCAAATAATTGTAAAAGGTTGATTTTAAACCCAATCTCTGAAATCACAAAGCAGCAAAAGTCCCAAGATATCTCCCAAGACCTCTGTGCTCTCTGATAATACTCTTTGAGAAAAATGAAGAATTATTTCCTGTTGGGCAATGTGCTGGAAAAGGAATGCCATTATTATTAGTTCCAGCTTCACACTGCAGTTCAGCTTTAGCTAAAAAGGCATTCCTTACACTGGTTCATGTTTGCTTTAGAGCATCTCCCTGTAAAAACTGGGTCAGTGGCCCCAAAACATCAAAGTTCATGGCAAGATAAAGCCAAAGAAAGTATTTTGATTTTTTTTAAATTAAGTATTCATTTTTTGCAATAATGTACGGTTCCTTTATATAGTAGCTTAAAAACAGGAAAAACATGCAAATATGCAATATGCAATACGCAAGTCCTAAAGTGCAGAGGAAAGACTGTGTTCAGGTATTTGCATGCAAAAAGAACATCATTGCATCATTAATCCCAGAATAGGAATACGGTATTGAATTTTTGTGCTTGAGATTCGTAGCTGGAATTATACCTCAATTCAAGCTACAATTGTAACAATATCAAGGAAACACTTCTAAAATTGCATGTAAAAACATGGTTTAAGGTATTTAATGTGTCTAGATGCAGTGGGAAATTCTGACAGGTCATCAACACTATGTATATGCAATATATATGATGATTTCTGTTGGATAAACTATTCTCATTTTGCAGCATTCACAACTCAGCAACATGGTTGGCACAAATACCTGTTTTAAGTGCAGAGCTACTGGATGCTGCTTAAAGAAAGATAATTTGGGTGCATATTGGGTAAAATTAAGAAAGAAAAATTATTTCTGCTATTACAAATCAATCACAACAGAAATACTTGCTTTACTCTATTCAAGATCTAAATAGCTATATAAAGACACTTCTAGTTTCCCTGCCTGATACACAATCACCAAATTGATGGAAAATGCTATTTAAAACCATTTGCAAAATACACCTGACATTGCAGGGGGGGTGACTAAACCATGTTCACACAGAATATGACAAGACATGCAGCCAGTGCTGTGGCACTCGCTTGGCTGCAGCTCAGGGGAAGCCCTGCTACAGAAGTGGCAGACAAGATTCATGTCTGCTCTGAAACAGAGGTCTGGCAGCCCTTCATCTGCCACAAGACTGAGCTATGAAAAGGATAAATCAGAGCATTTCTCTTGCTGTTCTGAATAGTGTTATCTTTAATTCCTGGCATGGAATAGCCCTCCCCTAACAGAGAGCTTACAACCAACAGTATGGAGGTTTTTTAAATAAAGTACAACTGAAGTCAAAGTCATTGTACATACACAAGGTTACAAGTAAAAAGAAGTGACAGCAACAATATGGAGATATCCAGTGAAAATGGTGCACAGTGACATATCAACAAAAGAGTGTTTTCCATGTATTTCTGATCAGAAAGTAGAGATTAAATACATATGCAAAGGCATATAACAGTGTATTAAACCTGTATGCAGTGAGATTTTTTTATACTTAATGGGAAAGTTGCAGAACTAGATGTATAGTTATTTATTCATCTTTTCCCCTCTCTTATTCTGCACAGTTATGTATCAGCACACTTGGCAGACACCACGTTAGACAACAATACATATTTTGTCAGTGAAGGACTGGATACAAGAACTGGTAAGCTGTAATCAGATGCTCTCCTGTGGTTAAGTGGGGTTACTGCGAATTCAGCGTAAGAGAAACTCATGTTCAGTATTTTTCCTCTGAATTTATACATGTTAAAAGCAACACTGGCCAGCAGATAAAATAATAAGTCTTTATGGATGACTGCTGTTCACTTAGAGAAAAATCCCACTCGTCACAACATGGAACAACGTGAAAGAGGATGATGTTAACCAGGTGGTGTTTCCCGAGTAGGAGGCACAGACCCCACTCACCTCCCCAGCGCTGTGGCTGCGCTGCCGAGTCAGGTGCTGCCGATGGACCAAGGCGCTCGTGGGCCTGCTGCTCTGCAGGGGCAGCCGCGGGTCGATGAACGTCGTGGTGCGCGAATTGTGGTCAACAAAGAAAGCCTGTAGAGAGACAAGACAGAATTTATCTCCAATCCTTTTTTTTTTTTGTTTTTAACTATGTCTGAGGTTAATGACTATTGGGGATCTAGGTTTCATTCGAACAGGTGGGGCTGTGGAAATCTGTTACTGTGGCTTGCATTTCCCTTCAGCAGAAGGAGGGTAACACTTTTCCATCATGCTGAAGGGATGAATTGTTTAATGCCTTACTTTGTTCATGTCTGTAAAGTCCTTTGAAAGTCTCATCTGACAAGCATCAGAAGTGGGAAGCTTTATTATGGCTGTCAAGAAGAGAAGACTTGAATATTTAATAAAAGTAATCCTGGTGTATTCTCCTTTTCATTCCCTTATAAGCATCTAAAACGATGTCATTAAGTGGCAAACCCATTCCTTTTTGTGAAGTATTTACCATACAACTATGAACACAATTGGCTGTATATATGTCAAGTGTATGCTTGCATCCAGAGAGGAACTATGATTACAGGCCAACAGGCATTTTTGCCCTCTTTTTGATACAACTATTCTAAGTTCACTAACCTTTTCTTCTAAAAACCAAAACAAAAAAAAACCCAAAAAACCCCAAAGCACCACCTCAAACAGAACAAAGAAAAGACCCCTCAAAAAGAAAGGTCAGCCAAGGACACAAAGATGATGGCAACAAAAACATTTAAATCAGGCAACTGATGAGAACTAACACATACTGGCCAAACAACCACTCGCTGAAAACACAAGGTCACAGGAACATGTATCCTGGGAAATGAAAACCTCCTACAATTCTGTCCAATTTGAACCAAAAAGGTTTCTAAGCCCTGAAATTTAAACTTTTTGCAGTGTTAGTGTTGCACTTGGAAACCAGCACTGTTCTATTTCAACACACTTTACATTTTCTTTCACAATACTGGAAGCATGTGGAAGTGGCAAAAAAAGATCTCTGTTTTGAGCAGGAGAATTACAGGAAAAGTGACATCTGGTTTGAGGAATCAAAGAATCTGGACCAGCAGAGAGGTGGTCAGGGACTGCGGGAGCCATTTCTGTGTTTGGCTACCAGTGAGGTACTTCAACCACAGTTTCACAAACAATTTAGTCCTGCAGTGTCAGCAGAAAAAACATTCTCATCTTTCCCCCTCCTGACCACTTGTTTTATCCCCTGTGTGCCCTTCCTGCCTTGTGCTGGCACAAGTGTTTGTATAGCCATGCAGTGAACCCATCAGGGGAGCTGGTCCAGGCTAAAATTACTCTCTTTTTCTCCCTCTCCCTGCTGGCTCCTCTAACCCCAGTCAGCTCTCCAGGGATGAGAGGAGAGGAGAGCAGCACCACTCTTCTGGCAGCAACACCAGCTTCCATGGAATCATTGTTTCAGACTGCTAGGTAAAACCAGACCAGAGAAAATGCAATTCTGCTGACTGCCTTGAAGGTAGGTAGACAAACCAGTGTGTCATGCTATACAGCAACTAAATGCCATTATGGATTGTGGTGGGAGAAAATGTTCATATTTTCATTTCCCAAAGAATCAGAAGCATATGGAGAGACACCACTGCTGCCAAAAGTGCTCCAGAAAAGAGCACCAAGCCTCCTACAGCAATCACCTGCACCTGAAGCCTATGTCTACAAGGAAGGAATCCCATCACCTGAGCAGTAAGGAAGAACTCTGACACAGTCACAGATATGTAAGTGAAACTGACTGTTTCACAGTTCCAACACTATAAAGCGTACTCAATAAATGAAATTTTAATTACTACATCTGAACCTGATGCAGGACTTGTTTACCTTGCCAAACGATGCCACCTGCAGTGCAAGTATACAGATTAGAGAATATGAAACCAGTGAGAAAGCAGAATGAAAACCATAATGAAATTTATATTTGGAGCCTGGAAGATGACTGGAAGAGATTGAAGAGATTGCTGGATCACAGCCAGTCTTTCTGAAAATTTTGCTCCTGATTGATAAGATTTACTTACTTTACTAGCAAGTGGTTGGTTTGGGTTTTTTTTTTAATGTCCTTCTATCTAGTCTGTCTATGTACACTAACAAGATGTGAAGCACTTTCATCAAAACACAGGTTGATTTCGTTACGTCAACACCATACTGTAAAATCACTTATAAAAAATAAAAAAAAAAAAGAAGAGGTAGTACTACCTAGAGTTGCACCACTGAGTTCTGAGTTAATGCAGCACTGTAGTATTGCAAGACAATCATATCCTTATTAAATATGAATGGCTGCAGGCCAGCTCTTAGTAGCCTATTTTAAAACAAAGCATAAATTAGCACTTTGAAGCTTTGGTGAAGATAACCATTGGAGCTTCAATGCTTTGAGCTAATCTGGACACCTGCCCACAGTTCAAAATACAGTGTGGTTCACAGTCTCCTTTCAAAAAAATTCCTGTCATAACTCCTGCTTAGCTATAATCCATAAATCTACAATGCCTGAAGAGACTGACATAAAATAGGTAGTGCCAAAACTATATTTAGCCCATTAAACATGGATAGCTGCCCTAGTTATTCTTCCAGTTAAAATCCATGAAGCTTTCTAAAATACCTTTTCTTCCTATTGAAGACTTCAGTAATCAATTACAATGGTTTCTTTAACTGTAGAAAGAAAAAACAATAAAGTCCTCTAATAACTTTCTGTGTATTTGCATCTTGCAGAGATCTAATTAAAAAATACATACACTTGCATTTGGCTTTAAAATATGAATGTGTACCTACAGAAATGCACTTATCTGTGAAATGTCTGTGCGTATGCACGGGGACACAGCAAGGCAGAATCTCAAAGTTCTGCTCAGGGGCCTATTTAGTCTATACGATGCTTCCCGCTACCACATTTTCCAAAGGCCTTCTGCCTCCCTGTGGTCGGTGACTGACAAAGGGTCATCTCTATGCCCATCAGAAACTACATTCTAGTCACACCAGACATTTCAGGGAGGACTGCAGGATGTTATCTCCTGTAGGGGATGCACAGAGCAGTCAAAGAGGAGTGGGCAACTGGGCTTTGCTGTACAGCTCTGGAGGGAGTTCAGAGGTGGGCAGGCCCCAGCTGACCTTGGAAGACAGCCCAGGAAGAGGACAAGCAAGCAGGACCACACTGCCATGGGGCAGTGAAAACACCACTACTCAGCATCACACAGGGGCCACAAGGATCACTGTGACTTGTGAGCAAGAGCACCAAGCTCTCACTATGATAGACTTGAAAAAATAAAGGAAAACCTCTTCTCAGCAGGGAAGAGTAGTTAAGGAAAAAAAACATAATTATATATTGTGTTACGGCTAATTTCTACTTGCTTCTTTTTAGGTTTATGCTTTAATAAAGGCAGGTCCAGTTTCAGTTTCCTCTCACCAAGCACTGGTCTTGCCATGTACTAGCCATGATCTCTCTCAAGTGCTGAACAGGCTTTTCTACTGGCCACAAGCGTCACTCGTGACAGAGACAATTCAGTATGATGAAAATGAGCAATACTACGACTAATTCAAAGTGAAGAAATCCCAGTGGGAATTTATTCAGTGCTTCCTCTTGATTAATATTGTGGTAGCATTGCTGTAACCAAATACCACAACAGAAATCCAAAGGTCTAATTCTCTCTATGGAGCAACATTAAAGAAAATTGAAAATTGCCCTATTCTCCAGGAGAAAACTGGCCTCTGAGGAACTGAACAGAACAAGAATGACTTAAAACAGAAAACAGTGAGGCAAAGAACATTAGTAGAATTGCACATTCATAATTGTGGGTCTAATGAAAAAACAAAGTGCTTTTCAGAGGTAAAAAAATCTAGAAGGAAACAACCCTCAAGCACTTCTATCCTTCAGTTTAGAACTGTCTAATCTTTCCAAGCATCAAGATCATCATTTATATGGACTCTCACAGCTAACCATATTGAGAGTGAAAAATGTAAGAACCAAGAAGCTTAATATGCCAGTAATTCTAATGAACTGATAAGCCTTATCAGTTCCTCACATGCTAATCACAGTCTATTTTTAACCCTACTATTTTCTGCAAAAATGAATAATGTTCTAGATACTGAAGATGCACTAGCTTAAAATTACATTAAAATTTACATTACAACTACAGAAGTGATATAAAAGGTTTTTTTAGGAAATTGAAAATTGATACCTGTTTTATAAAAGCAGTGAGACTTGCAACTATGTAAGATCCCTAATACCTCTTAAGGGAATATACTCCATACAATCTCCTTCCTTTTGAGCAATACACAACCAGCAGAATGGTCATCACTGGAGCTCTCCCAGACCATCCATTTTTTGTCAGAAACTGATGAACACAAGGCCTTCTTAGCATTGTAGCGTTACCTTGCCCTGATGGTCGTGTTTCATTTCCCAACCCCTTGGCAGCTCCAGCTGTTTGTTGGCAAACATGTTGAGGAAGCCCACCAAATCCCGGTTGTGCTGGTAGCGCTCAAAGTGGTGGGTGTCCCGCCGGACTTTGGTGATCATGTGCTTCAAACACGTGTTATTTGTAAACATGCGGTAGGCACTCTGCAAAACAGACAACAGCAAAGGCTTTTCAAAGATAAAACTGCTCTTACCACAAAACACAACCCCCTTCATTTGAGTGTGCTTGCAGAAAAGTTACTCGTTCCATTACTTCTGCTTACACTACTAATTTGTGTACTTTACACAAAGAAACACTTGGGGGGGGGGAACCTATGCAAAAAGACGCCCTGAAGAACAGGCAAAAAAAGAAAAGGGACACATATATTAAGATGCTTTTTTTGTTCAGTGTGGCCTCTAACATATTTTGATATAAACCAGGCAATATGGGGGAAACAAATCATGCCATTAAGCAGCAAAGTCTTCCTCAGAATTGTGTCTCACCCTCTGCAAAGCACAGTAAGAAAACTATTGCTTCAATAAACAAATATTTTGGTATCATAAGAAAGACGAAGAATTTTGTGGAAAATAAAAACTGCTATCATGCAGAGCTAGGATGGCTCTGATAGCTTAATAATTGCAAGGGATGATGAGGAGTGAATTTATCCAGCCTCCCTATGTACTACCAGTATCTTATCATCAAACACTGAGCAGTATCTTCCTACACAAAACAACTGCTTTTATGAGCACATATTTATGAAAGCCTTTGAGCTGTAGCCACCATACTCACAGGGTTAGAATGCAGCACTGTAAAGAACTCTGGGCTGATAAGGAATTTCACAGGGGGAGACTGGAGCAATAAAGTAAGTCTGGATCTGGAGGTAGAGTGAGGCAGCACATTCTCTCTTCGAAAATCTAACAGCAAAGTAAATGACAAAGACTTGCAGCAGTTATTACCAAAGCATCACTGCAAACAACTATACTGATTTCAATCACATAAGCACGAAAAGCATTAAATACACAACTATTTCAGATTTACTGAAGATTCTCCACATAAGGGTACCCAAATTTCATCTAACGTAACATTGACATTTCTGAGAATGTTACAATTTTCGTTTAGTAACTTTTACTTGTGGCTTTTGGTATACAATAATTTTTTTAAAATCACATTCAATTATTTGGGTTACCATGTTTTTGCCTGTATATAAGATGCAAGAAAGTCCCCGGGGAATGTCTGCGCTGCTATACTATGGTTGCATGCAGGTAAGCTATTTTTAAATGCTAACTAATGGATATAAAAGTCATTGTACACTTTATAAATGTTTCATTCCTTCTTTAAAAACAAACAATAAATCTGCCATTACCACAGCCCCAGTCCTGATACAGTATTTGAGCAGCTTATGTAAGTAAGAAGCAGGTTGCCAAGGAAGTACCTTTCAAGTTTCAACTTCCAATAAACATTTGTGTCTTCTCCTAGCAACTACAGAAGTGCCCTGATTTTTCTACAGTCCCAGGAAGGAAGTGAAAATATATTTTATGAGTGGTGTTTGCTACCATGTCAAAACTGTTGCCCCCAATTTACTTTGAAGATATTTGGAAGCATATTTTTAATGTAAATGAAAAGCTGCAAGTTCAGATTCAGCGATTTTACACTAAAATGTGTGCTGCCACCTACATTTCAGTTTCTTTCTTTTCTACACATTGCACTATTTGCACACTTCTCCATCAAATGAATATTAATCATGTGGACCACAGCTATCATAGATACAAAAGATCATACACACAAGCAGAGCAAGGAGAGAGGCAGTGAATGAGATTTGAAACTGAGGAAAAAGTAAGAAGAAATTACCAAAGAAGAGGAAAATAACAAAGACAGGTAAAATTCTAAATATGGATAGGTAAATATTATAGAAAAAAGGAAACAGGGAAAATAAATATGTTCATTCTAAGCATTAGAGGAAACCAGGAAGTGGGAGGGCAATTGATAAAATAAATGAACAAGAGGATTTTTAGAGACACTTCTTAAACAATAGACCTGAAGCTCTCCCACATGGAGCACGTCAGTGGGGTGAAGGCAGGCTGGCTCAAAGGCTCCTCAAGCTGTGTCTGAATGCTTGGGCTGGGAGAGTCTTCCAGGCATGCACTGAAGTTGCATGTGAACTCTGTACTGGTACAAAACCTGGGTGTACACCAGGCAACTCTCACACCCTGGAGATGCTGTGACATGTTGCAGATAGGTCCCCTGTCACAGTCTGGGCAATCTGGAAACCAGAATGGGTCACCAGGTGGGTTTTTGTCGCAGTTTGAGGCTTATGAATTTGGCTTATGGAAAGTTTATTCAGCTGAACTTGATGGTTAAGGTTTGGCCTGAATTTGCTTAAAGCTGGTGTGTGTACAGCACAAACCATCTGGCTGCATATGCACAAAGGTAGGAAAGGAAACAGCTACCACAGAAGTAAAGACAAGTAATAAAAGGGAGCACTTGGGTAAATCTCAAGTTCTGCCATAACTTGAAACTCGAGAAAGGGTAACACTGCTTGCATATCAGATTAATTTAGGAGACAGCTTTGTAAGAGTATATCTAGAGCATCTAGAGACAAAGCCAAAGCACATGACACCACACAGCTATGCAATGGACTGGATGGGTAACAAACTTTGTAAATGTATTTGTAAATTATTAGTAGGGAGATGACCAAACAGAGAACTGCTTAGTGAAAAAACAGTAAGGATGTACAGAACTCACAAAAAAAGATCTTTCTTCCTATCTCCATTCAACAGGTTAACACTCACCAGACAATCAGAAGAATGAAAAAGTAGAGGTGAGAGAGAGCAGGTTAAAGATTGAGGTGCAAATCAACGGTTTTCAAACCCTTTAGGCTAGGTGAAATGCACTCTAACAGTTAGAAAGCAAGGTGGAGCAATTGCTGAGACATTGGTGGTTCTCTCTGAAGGACTTCTCAGAAGGAAGGGGATAAATGCTGTAAGAGTACACCAAGATGTTTCACCAACATCTCTCCAGCTCTGGTCCTACTCATAATTTCTACTAATGCCTGGATAGGGAAGATGAAACTTGCTTCAATTAGGAGATTCTGCAGTACTTGGACAGCAGCATGAAGAAGATTCAAAGCCATAGTGGTGCATTAGAAAACTGCAAAGACCTGTGTGCAGGCAGGGATAATCAACTGCACAAATGCCAGATGAAAAACAGACATTTGTACCGAAGTTCTGCACGTAAGGATCAGGACCTGATTTTAGCAGATCAAGGACAGAACACTGCTTAGTGTCAAACTATCAAAAAAAACCTAACCCCAAAACCTTCTGCAGGAATGTACAAGGAATGTTTTATGTAAGACACTTCCACAACCTCTTCAGTACAGTGGAGTCACAGCTTTATTTGATTTTCTGAAATATTCCTCAGTAGCTGAAGACCAACTCAAGACAATCCTGAGTAGGCTAACAAAGTAATTTGAGACCTAAAACCACAAGTCACAAGGAAAGACTAGGAAGTAATGGATTTAAGAGTATGATATAAGAAGAATGATATGCGTAGGCTATCTAAGAATGTCCATCAGCTGGAGAACATGTTATAAGAACACAAGACAGCACTTGGCAAGTATGGCAGAGGAAGAGCTCATCCAATCTATCTACAGAGATGTAGTCAATGACTGCCTGAGGCCCTTTCTAGTTCTACATTGTACCATTTTAAACTGCAGTAGCAGAGTCAAAATATTTGTAAGCCTGACCACACAATTTTATACTTTTTCACTGCAAATGTCCTGCTTTCTTAACCAGTCTGGTACTGACAGAAAAGTGCTCTGAATCTCACATTCATCTCTTCAGCATATTGAGCAGGCTGAGTCATAATTTTCAAAACTAGACAGCAATGGAAAAAAATGGCTTCATTTTCACACAGACTGTCAGAGGCAGAAGTTAGGTTTTGCTTTATGTACACTCACTAAATCATCTATGAGGTGAGTGCTCCCTTCTTTAGAGAAGGGGGGAAAATTTTAAATTTTTTTAACCTGAATTAGAATGGTGAAATTCAGCTTCCTCTGCAGCTCCATCCACAGCATTTGTGTGCTCTTCAGGCCTGTCATTTGTCATTGTTCTTCGGATGCTCTGGTACCTAGGGTTGGAAAACTGGACTTTATATATAGTATATGGCAACCATGACCCAATTCTGGCTCTGAGGGAGCCTGCCCATCTTTTCTACCATGTAGGTTCACATATATTGACCTCTAATTTCTGCACTAATAGCCTTTTGAATTTCTGACAACTATTATCAGATGTATTATTTTTGGTCACATAGCTTAAGATCACAGGTGGAACACAAAAGTCCTGGAAGCCCACATGCAAACTAAAAGCAACAGCCACATAAAAATAACCACATAAAGCCAGCTGCAGTAGCAACTGTGGCCTTGTCTCTATGCTCCCTCTTGCAATGGTGAATGCAGTTTTGCAAGCACACAAAATTCACAACCACCAAGGGTAATTCTTACCGGCGATTCAGCTGTTCCATCTGCTGTATGGAATTTGACCTCTGGAGAATCTGTGGGGCTGGGGGAGCTGTGGGTCGCTGCCACGTTGTCGTCCTGTTCACATGGTCCACGTAAAAAATCCGTCCATGGCTGTCAATTCGAGCCTCCCAGTCTAAGGAGCAAACCATAGGGGTTACTTTTGTAGCCCCATCTATTGTTTCAAGGCTCTATTTCTCTTTTACAGGATGACTTCAACATACAGTCTTCTTCCTGAAGGGTTAAGTGGGATGGCTTTTTCCTATTTTATCCCATAAATCAAATTCCCCACTGTAGGTAAGGTTCCATGGAACCCATATCTAAAAATTTCCATTCCTTTTTCTATTTTATTTCCTAACAAACAGTAACTGACCAAGATTTAAAAAAAAAACAACAAAACAACAAAAAACCCCCCATCTGTATACTTAGTTTAATTCTTTTGGCTGAAGCAATTCAAAATCCAATCTCTAAGGCCTATTCCTGTGCAAAAGGCCAACAGGTAAGTACCAAAATCCTTGCAAAGCTTGACAACTGCTATTGTGTTTCCCCAGCTAACAGTAATGGTAATAAAATAGATGCCAGTGCTCTTCCTGTGTTTCCATCTACCTATATTAAAGGTAAGCAGACCTGCCAGGAAAGATGCTCAATTGTAGCATTCCATATACTGAATATATGTTCCAGAATTTCCAGTTATGTAAATATCATAGCAAATTCAACTTTTTGTGTAACTGTAATGCTGCCCACCAATTTTGTGGCAGAAGCTACAGATAGTGCTAGAAGTCTGCATCACCTACAGAGCAGAGAGGAAGGCACTGGGACTTTTCCCCAGCCAAATCCAACTTTCAGTGCTCAGCAGAAAATGGTGCAAATTACTCTGCTATCTTGGTGATGCACAATCAAAACTGGTGCTCACAGCATTTCCAGTGTGAACAGAGCTATGCAGGAAAGGAATTTGCTATGTAAAATATTACACACTTGAAAGCTATTTTAAAAAATAATTCCGTTTATATCTCAAAAAAGGAAACAAACATTTCAACATTTTCTGAAAAATGTTTTCATTTGAAAAAGAAAATAAAATATTGAAACACATACTTCTGTGCAAAGGTTCTATTTCAGAAAAAGCAGTATCTGCTGATGAAATAAAAACACTCAAGTTTTTTAACCAGTTTGTAAACAAAAGAAAATATCAAAGTATTCTGGGAATAACAGTATTGTTCATTGGGAAAAAAAAACAAACAAACAAAAAACCTTCAAACAGTTTACATCTGTGAATTCATTGTCTTGCTTAAATGTCAAGCCCTAAACCACTGTATAATAAGTTGGGATTTTTCTTGTGGCGTTTATGCCCAATTCTGGCACAGCCACCATTTCTGTAACATGGTCTGGCAGAAGAAAAGCACTTTTGCTTGCATTTAATTTTAAATATACAAGTTTACACACTCAGGCAATGGCTTCCAAAGTAAAGCATTTGCATCAGTGTTGTGACGGACAACATTATCTTCTGATATATTCCATCAAATCACTGTTAGTCAAATGTGTTACAAATAGCTTGCTGAATTGCAAAATTGTCATTCATTGAGGTTCGTAGTCAAGCTTTGGTAATTTTTCCCTACAAATGTAGGAGCAGGAGCGTATCGTTGCACATTATAGGCAGAAATACAAGATAAATGTTTAAATTCTTTCTCTTGTTCTTTAACTTAACCAAACACAAAATGGAAAGAAATTCACTTTTTTTTTTTTCTTACTTTCAAATTCTGGTGAAACAACAAATTGAATATAACCTGAATTACAAAGAAATTACAGTTTACAACTCAAAATCATATTCTTGATATTTTCTCTAATTTTTCAGGAATAAAATATTAAACCTGTCATACATCTGAAAGCAGAGCTTTGGAGAGAAAAACTGAATCTAGGCTATGATTAGTATTTAAGACTTTATTCATATTAGGAAATTATTGATTTACATAGAGATTGCATTGGACTTCAACTGTAAATGGGTGATGTATATATGCAGCATGCCATGCATGACTGTGTAGAAGCCCAGCAAATACCAGAAATATTAAAATACTACAGAGCCAAAGCTTTTTCACTAACATTCCAATAGTTTTTCCAAGCAGTTATTGTAGTGTATAGTTTGCTTCTGAAGCCACAGAACTGGACCAGCTATCTCTGTGCATTTCTGAATTATATGTCTGCCAGACACAATTTTGTAAAACGTAAAGCTGGTCTATTAGGGTGGCAGTTAATTAACTTGAGAATCTGCACACAGAATTAATCTGATTATAACAGAAGCAGCAGGGAGCACAACCATATCATCATCCTGGCTTTCCACACACAGTTATCTGTGTTCTGCTATCAGGCTTCTTCCAGTTACTTGCTCTAATTACAGAGCAAACACAGTCCCATCCCATACTGGAAAATAGGGATCCGTTCATTTTACACTAAATATCTTCATTCCTGACTCCTTTAAAGTAACAGAGCTTTGCCACAGACTTCAGTGGGCCTGAATTTAACTCTTAAGCAATGTTTGCCTATTAGCTGTGCACCTTTTTGTGGGGGTCCTTTCTTTGAATATCTAATACTGAATAGATTTTCACTTCCCAAAGTTTAAGCAAGTGAATAAGTTCAGTAATTGAGAGCAATGTATTTTCCATACGCATTAGAGAAATTACAATTTGTATGTTCATTAAGGCTCATCTAGCTGTTGCTTAATGTCCAGGTTTATTTTAAGATAAAATCTTCACATCTAAAAAAACACAAGGAAAACACAGACACCTTTAAGATAATCTGCAGATACGAAGAATGTTGCATATTCCTTTGTAAATCATTACCATATGAGAAGTATTCTGAGATTTCAGAGTGCTTGACACCTCCCCATGCCTCACAGCACCATCACCTCAGCTCCTGCCCCTGCGCACTGCACACAGAAAAGGCAGCACAGCGCCTCCCTGCCTCTGCACAAGTGACACTCAGCAGGTCTGTGTACGCCAGGCGTAATTATCACAACGCATCCCCAGAGCCTGCCCACCGAGCACAGCGCCTTTCACAACAACAACACTGGACTTCATCACTCCTCACTTCCAGCTTCTCAGCTGCTCACTCTGAGTTCTCACATTCAAAAAGGAAATGCAATGAGATCTCAGGAATGAGACACAGGCAGCATATCCCCCAATTAATGTATGGAGAAACTCACTTGGTGGTAGAGCCTCATCCACTCTCTGGTACCGGCTAACGTCCTGACGGACCGAAGGCAGAGACCTCAAGGGCTGATGGCCATTGGCAGGAGAACCTGGAATCAAAACACCCACAAATTATTTTGTTTAGTCAATGTGGGGAAGCCCTAGAGTTGCCTCTAAACTGAGCAAGCTATGTTAAAGCTTCTGTGGGGCTATGATATTTCAGGATATATGTAACAGTCATCTATTCCTGGGGTCAAAATAAGTTATGCTGACAGTTCTAGGAAAGTGATTTCTCTGGGATGTCCTGGTCCTGGAAACATCACCTCTGGGATGTGCTGCATCCATCTGCGAGCAGCCAAAGTCAGGGCACAGAAACAACCTGTGCCTGAGCCATATCCCAGGATAAAGCTCTACCTGGCCCCCTCAGTAACCTTGCTTAAGGGTGGGAGGTGAAACTGTCCACTGTCCTTCCTTGCTGCAGCCACAATGACCTGCAAACATGATGCAACCTGATGCCTAATAAAGAGTATCCCAAATGTCTAGAAAATGCTGTAAAATATTGACAGTATTTGAAATAAATACCAAAATTATTATTTCCAAATCAACGACCTGATTATGAAGAGAAGAAATTATTACTTATATATAACCTTTGGTATTCTATGAAAAAGATGCATTGAAAAACCCACTGGATTGGATTCACTTCAGTTGCTGAAGAAACCGAACAGATAATCCAGTATTAAAATTTCTTGGAAGCAATTCATTAGGGACACATTTCTACTTTCAGTGATTTTAGTGAGACAAAAAGTTCTCAGCTGTTAAAATAATTTTTAAACCAAGAAGAGTTTTACAATGTTAACATGGGTAACACATTCCTCTCCTCCCAGGGTTCCAGTGTGCTAGGGTCCATCTGTACAGAAGAGAAGGAACTGGGAAAGGGAAGATAAAGAGCCTGAAGTTGACCAAAAAAACAATTCTTTTTCTTTCCTCCTTTCTTTTGACTACTCCTATGTTTTAATGTTAATAAAAACCATTCAAAAGAAAAGAGCCAAATATAAAATCTATTTTCCATTTCATAGTTTTGGGAGTTTTGTCTCTCCTCATTACCATTTTCATTAGTGAGCAGGCTAATATGGTGGAATTCTTTCCTCCTATTTGTCCTCCTCACTACTCTCTCAAGAATTAAAATATATCCAATTTCAAAATAAACACATTTTGGATATTTCAGGTTTGGATTTTTCATTTAAAAAAAACCCCCAAGAGTGTCTTGAAGAAATAAATAAATTCCAAGGAACAAAAAAAATCTAGAATGATAACGAAATTGAGAAATTAAGGACCTTTGTTTTCAGATGTTAATTTTCATAATTTTTTTGACTCTCTGCAATAAAGTAACTTCAGAAAGTGCCTCCTGCATTTGTTACCTCCAGTAGCTCCTTCAAGCTGTGCCGTGGCACCCTCACAAGCTGCCTGCGCTCCTTCAACTTCTTCATCCTGAGACTGGCTCTGGGCAGCCGCTGCCTGCAGGCTTCTTCTTCTTTGCCAGATTTCCTCTTGGTCCTGCAGTTCACCTGCCTCAGCCTCCTGCACCTCCTCCTGAGGTAACTGCACCTCAGGCAGAGAACCAGCAGCACTCGCAGAGTCCCGTGCTTCGGCAGCAGGCTCCGCTGCGGCTGCCCCGGGGGCACAGGCTCCCTCCTCTTCCTCCTGAGAAGAAAAGGCCGGAGTGTCGGGAGAGCGGGCGGCCTCGCACGCAGAGCAGCGCACTTCCACGGAGGAGCGCCGCACCGTCGCGCTCTCGTTGCAGGAGCTGTCGGCCCCCTCGGCATCGCTCTCCCCCTCGGGCCGGGTGCTGGCCTCGCTGACGCTCTCCGTGCGAGCGGGGTCGCTCTGCTCGGTCTCTGACGACAGCTGGGAAGGCTCAGAGCCTTGGTCAATGGACTCTGTTTCACTGACGCCCCTCCTGCTCCCACCTGCAGCTTCAGCAGCTCCCGTGTCTGCAGTGCCAGGAGGCTGCTCCGCCTCCACAGCGGCAGAGGATTCGCTGCCAGCCTGCTCTGCTGGTGCTTCAGCCTGAGAATCCTGCAGGCTTTCACCTCCTTCCTGTGGAGGTGGAAGCTCTGGAAGGGAATCTTGCTGATCATCAGTTGATGGCAAAGGAGCATCAGAGGCTGAAACCCTTTCACCCTCTGCAGGCCCTGGCATTACCTGATCTGATGAGGAGCTTACATCATTTCTTTCAGCATTTCTGGTAGCACCATTAAGCATTACTAAACCACCATCATCTTCCAAAGACGGAAACCCCAGGTCTTGATGTAGCTCGTGCTCCTCTTCATCTGAGTCAATGTGAAGCATAGCATTAAGTCTCGTGTCAGTAGGGAAGCTACTCCTCAGTTTTGGGGAGGCTCCACGTGGACGGTCACCACAGGCCGATGTCCCTGGTCGGGGATGGTTATTGTGTTCTATTGCATCAAGGTAGTCATTTAGTGAGTCCTGGCGACCTCTGGGAGGTGATGATCTTGAAGCACCAGAGGTCAGCTCATCCTGGTCTGTTTCCAGAGTCCTACTAGTCCTTAAAGAGTGTCTCAGGATTGTGTCTCCAGAAGATTCCTCAAAGACTGGACCATTGGAACACACGGTGGATGTATCGTGATGTCCAGCTGGCATGTCCTCATCATCAGAGGGGCTCCCCAAGTCTCCATTTACAGAGTTGGTTCCTAGCAAAGTGCCAACTGTTTCTGGTGAAGCATCTGCAGAGACAGAATGAATGTGAAACACAAAGCACCAGCACATTCACAGCAACACATTTAAGTTCATCCTACTTAAATTATATAAAAATACATATCCTTGAAGATGCTTATTTCAGAGAACTAAGAGGAGAAAATTCAATCAAAATAACAGAGGAATCCACCGTGTTGCAACAGCAATTACAGAATTTTCTCTGTAGGAGTCTATACTATTTTGTAGGATATAGAAAATTTAAGGGGTGTGAAGTATGACTTTAAAGAATTCCCTTTTGCTTTCAAAAGAGAAAGCACTGCCAAGCATAAAATGAGTCATAAGCAGACTCATTTACAGTCTATCCAACAAAATCAAAAACAATATGCTTCATGTTGGTGTTCTGGAATTACCATCTCCAAAGCATTATCTGCCATATCTAAATTTTAAATCACAATAGAAAAAAATCTGTAGTAGGAGCCCTGTATACAAATGAGAAACTATATTGTGTCCTCAACAATAGAAAATCCCAGACATGGAAATACATAGAAACTCATTCCATACAACTGCCTGGAGATCCAGATCATGGACAAATTCTCACCTTCATGAACAGAAGATGTGATTTCCACTTTGAATTGGAGATACCCGCTAACATGATCAGCTGGAAGCCTTCTGCCAAGATTATAGCTGAGAACCTGGTCTCTGCAAAATCAGAAATATTGGTTGTTGGTTTTTTTTTTAAATTTTAACTGGTTTCATGTTTCCAGTGTCTCATTTCTATTACGGTCTTAAAATCAGCCACATATTCCGGTTTGCACGGAAAAGCACAAACACCATCAATGGTGTAAAATACCTTAACAGATAAAGCAGCCTAAAAAATGTTTGATCAATTCCAAATACAGATTGTGCCCCATCAATTCTCATACATCCCTGAATATCTTAAGTTCTAAAGAAATCAAACTGCAAAAGATCCCTCTCCCCTGACCTCCTCCTTTCCCCAACACAAAATGTTTTATAATTAACAAAGTCTTTCTGCCCCCTTGTGGTTTTTACTATGTACAAAAGTCACAGACAGTTTCTTCATATTTCTCCACATTCAACAAAACACTTCTGCATTCTGATTTAGAAAAGATATTAATGCTTGAATTTATCTTCAAATATGTTCTTAAGAGTTACTGAATTCAGTGGGTTTCAGACTAAGTTTGACATTTGTATCAGCTTGAGACTGGATCAGATCCCAGGCTGTACATTCTTATTTAAGCACAGCCAGTACTCACAGCCCCAGCTCCCCTCAGCACAGCTGGGACAGCTGAAGGAAGAAGAGGGAGCCTACTAAAGACCTTCACAGGAAATTATTGTTATTCATGCATATAACTTTGTATTGGTATAAACACCTCTCCTTTTCTGGGAGCACTTCTACTGCAATCTAAAACAAATGCAGTTACTACTGAAATAAGCTGCAGCAGTTCACATAAATTTTTAGGGGAAAAAAAAGAGGGGGAAAAAAAAAAAAGCCCTGGGTGGACAAGCAGCCTCACCCCCATGCTGCTCTATAGCCCACAGGACACCAAATTATTGCAGTAGTGTCTCCAGAACCTGTCACAGATTCCTCACTCTGTACTCCAACTACAAGTCTTCAGTTAGACATTTGAGGTTTCCAGTTTTTCTATAAGCTTTATATTACTCCAGGCCATTTGAGAATAGAAGTCACGACATGAATAATGCCTTCTCTGTATTCAGCTCAATCAATTCTAGATGGCTCTCATGCTCATTTATCACATTGTCCAGGAAATTAAAAGCCACTGGCCACTTCATTACACAAACTTGTGAACTATGACTACAGCTAACAGTGGGGCAGAATTTGTTTAAAAGTGACTGGTTCTGGATTTCACCTTTTCATCCATTAATAACCATCCTTGACATCCCAAAATGATAGTGTTATACTTGCTTGACCAAAAAAAAAAAAGAAAATGCAAGAGAATTAGCAGTTAACAGTATATTTGGTACATTTCTGCTTCATGTCTACATTAACCACTACTTTGCTTTGCAAAACCTTTGGTGAAATATTGTCTGTCTTTACACCAAAACTGAAAATGGACATATATATTAGAGAAGAAGAGGTGAAACAGATTTAATGTCAGTTCTGAGAGTAGTAAGGCAAACCAACCAAATACCCATATTCTTGATACATATTTCTTATACTGCCTCTCCTTTCCTAAAAAGGTTTGATATACAGAACTGAAATATCAAGAAGAAAACAGGAAATGTCTTCCAGATTAATGGTTTGAAAAAAAAGAGGCAAGAACTGATGAACACAGCAAACAGGTAATTTCCACAAATCACAGCACTAGGAATCCCAGAGCAGAAAAACATTTTGGTGTTTGGCAAGGAAATAAACACCCTGCACTAGGTTTTGAAACCAGCCTGTATCACAGTGCTGGTTTTGAGTGTATAGCAGTGTGCAAATTTATTAGAAAAAACTGCTTGTTCAATTAAACACAATTTGTTGAAACTCTAAGATGAGGCACTGAGAAAAGTTACATTCCACATATAGCTACACTGTTCTTGGATACCACTACAAAACAAATAGGCAGACTTAAAAAAAATGGTTTTTAATAAATTCTGTATCAGAAGGTATTATCAAAATTTTAAGCTACTCTTAGAATTTTATTCTTCCTATACTTATCCCTGTAGATACCACATCGGAAACTTAAACCTGAAAATTTTTTCAAATTGAATTTGATTTTCTCCCCTTATACAACTTGTTACTTTGAGGGGAATATCTGTGAAAAAGGAGGCCAGTTTGTATAAAAGTGTGATGATACTGCCATGCCCTTAAGCTTTAAGGAAGAAAATATGCATTTAATTTCACCATCATTCCTCATGGGCCTAATCCAGTGGCTGTTTAAAGTCAATGGAGAGACATTAACTTTAGCAGACTGTGAAGTGAGGCCTTTACAAAAGGCATGCACAACAGGTGAACTTTGAGTCCCAACAGTGAGGTATTCATAATGACAGGCAATTTCAATTGTGTAGTACCAGAAGCACTCTCAAAAATAAGGAGTCACAGCCTTGCAGTTCTGCCCAATTAGCCAAAGGGCTATTACATTTCTGATCATTGAAATGACAATTAAAAAGACTTGAGCTGTACCAGAAGTCAGTCAATTATATCTGCTTGTTCTAAAAAATTTGCACGCAACCATGTAGTGTGGTGATATGCCTTGCTTCTTGACTAGCTAGCCAGAGGGAATGTTTTTTGTGAGTAACATCTTTTATGTAAAGAAATTCAGCTGAAAAAAAATATAGACACACATCAACACAAACATGGGTACATGTATTCAGGACAGGGCTAGAAACACTGCCATTTTCCAGTCAGGCAATAAAGCTATTAAAATTACTACTAAATGTCTTTACTACAGATGTAGTAAAAATTTGCTGGTCTGTGCCAGTAAGCCAGAAAGGCTGCTCTTTGCAGTATCCTAGATGGTGAGTCTTCCTATTGAACACAAGCTAGCATTAAGAATGCATTCATTTACCCAATGGCATGTCTTTCCAATAGTCTCTGAACAGGTATGGTTAACTTCCCAAGAAAGCGCTTGATGATCGGACGACTCTTGGCAAATTTGTCTTTAACCTCAATTTCCAGGACATCTGTTAGAAGTGCAACAAAAGAATATTTCTGGAAGGAAAGAACATATTTGACACCATATCAATATACCTTTATTCACTAAGTATGTACATAATTACTACTAAATGTGCAGTGAACTCCAAAAGTAATGACTGATGAAAGCAGTTTCCATGTGGCAAAATAATGTCAACATCATTTATAAAGCACTGAATTTTTGCATATGTAATTAGGTTTTTACTGTTCCCCTTACCCTTTTACTGTTCCTTGAAACGAATTGCGCAGTAAGAAGCTGTACTGCATAAAAGCACATTCAGGGTCTATGTCGGAAAGTGAAAGCCATGTATCCTACTGCTTGCTTCTGTCTGCATAGTGGAAACCAAAAAGAGAAGGAATCCTTGCTGTACTCTGTCAGGTCAGTGCAGGGGGGAAGGAAGTAAGTGTCTCACTTGAGGCTGTGCATAGAAGCACTTCCCTTCCAACACCATGCTTTGCATTAATTTTTCATATGCATGACAGGAAGTCAAAAGGGCAAAGTGTATAAACAGTTACATTCAGGAGCAGCACTACTGAAGGAGAAGAATTTTCTATGGAGTTTTGCCCCAACATTAACAAATCTTCTCAGCAAACTCCAACAGAACTTTTTCCTGCACTTGGGGCCTTTAAACAATATGGTGCTAATTTACAGAAGATTTCTTGGGGTCTGGTAAAGTCATTCTTCCACATTTCCCTACACAGGAACATTAACACAGTTACTCTCTTCAGCCTTCATTTTCATGCGTTTTGTGAGTACTTCATCTCTGAGATCTGTACTCCTCTGTCCAGCCTGCCCAGAGATTGCCAAATGATTCAGAAGTGGTACAGGGCAAATGTTAAGCAAGCATGTCGGCAGACACACACACATACATACAGTGTGATGATAAATTCCCTTAGGAAAACAAGCTTAGGAATGCAAAAATTCATATTTGTCATCTAGATTTTAAGGTATTCCAAATAAACAAGCAAAGTATGGCATAACCTTCTCAGAAAAAACAAGGTCATCTGGTTATACTTTTACTATCTGCCACCTTTAAGACCTCTGAGCAAACCACAACCTGTGTACAATGCCTAAAAACACATGTGGTTAGGTAGCCAAAGATATATTGAACAAGGAACAAAAGGAGAAATAGCTCTTCAGTTCAGCTATAGGCATCAGATAAACATATTCAAAAAAAGCAATTAAACTGGGTCAGGCATAAAAACACTCCCTCATGCTGGGCAACTGTCAGAACTGGGTTCCTCTGATAAACAGAATTTAAAAATTTGTCACTCTCAGTTTGCTGTAATATTGCAAATTACTTTGCAGAAAGTATTAGATGTAAAACGGGATCAATTCTGCACCACTAGGACAGCATATGTAATGGGACCATAACTGCTGTTGTCAGGGCATTTCTACAAGGAGGATACAGCAGCTAAAGCAAGCTGATACAATGCATGCACCAGTGAACATTATCACTTTTCTAACAAGCTTCAAAGCCAAGGAGAACTGGAGGAGAAAAAAAAAAGAGGAAAAAAAATAAGAGTAGGTTTTCTTTCTATCTACTGGATAGCTGGATGGACAGGAAAGAAACTGAAGAATCAGTTTAGAGATCAAAACTTCACTTTTTTTAAAGCTTTTAAGACTTTTCACATCTACAGTCTTTCCCACAACCAAGCACCCCAGGGCAGTGCAAATGCCAGCCCTGCTCAGCTCTGCTTTACTGCTTGTTTGGTTGAGGATTTGTGGAAACATTTCCTGAAGTGTACTCTGTTTTCATCTTCCCAAATAATACATTAACATTCACCGTGGTACAGGCTTCCCAGTCCTGAAAAGGTTATGGATTGCGTGTCAGTAGTTTCCCTTTCTTTCCCACATAAACACTTACCTTCAAAAGCACAGCCCTCCTGCATTCAATGAAGGTTGTGGGACTGAGTTGCTTCCCTGGGATCTGCACAGTTCACCCAATAGAAACACATTTGGCAAACTGGCTTCTGCCAGGCTGACTGTTTGCCCCCCCTCGCTGAGTGGTGCTCCAACACCTTCCTGGATGTTCCTTCCTACAGTTCTGCTTGCAGGGGCTACACCAAAGAGCATCCCCTCTGCCTGCCAAAACTGAAAATGTGTCACCTGCTACACACTACAAAAATACCATCCCCAAAGGAACAGCTGTTGCAACCACTGAGCGTAGATGTTCATATAGTGTAACTTCTCTTAAAGAGTTTTCTCACAACATATAATCCATTTTAATTAATTTATTTTTGCAATTTCAAGGAATCTACAGGGTGGCTAAGTGAGTTCAGCTTTTTTTAGCAGAGAAGGGAAAGAAAACCTGCCATCAGCTTAAATACTCAGCTTTAATATCCAGAAGATAACTGTTTCTATCCACCAACAGGGTTCCTAAAATTACTAAATTTCTGTCTCACTTTAAATAACTATACAAAATAAACTCACAGCTTTCAGAGAGTAAGAACTGAGGAGAAAATGCAAGCCTGGTACACTGCATCAGCTGGCAGACAGCTCTCAAAAGGGATCCATTACCTCTCTGTGCCAAATAGGATTAGTTGTGTTACTGATGATAGTTGACCTTCTTTCCTGGCCATGATGAGCAAACGTAGGAAATGTACTTTTCTTGCCTGGCTGAATAGACATCTTTAGATAAGGATCAGGGTTGAAGAACATGCCTTTTTTAAGTCCAGCTGCTCTAATATCTAAAAAGCAAAAAAAGAAGGAAGGAAAAAGGAACTGAGTAAATTAAAGTTAGGTCACAAAGTAGTGTATTCCTAAAATACTACTCAGGAAATCAATTCACCATAGATTACTAAATAAAGCAACTTAAAAGTACTCACACATTAACTGAATCCAGTGTACAGCAGGAAATCAAGTGTTTTCCCAAAAGAATATAAGGAAGAAAGGTATCAACATCCTCATTTACATTTGAGCCTCCAGTTATTTGTAAAACAAAAAGCATAAACTTGTAGCTCACCTACAAATGCTCTTCTCAGTAAGGTATGTAAGGTATTTCCACTCAAAGAAAGAAAAAAACACAGACGGACAGAAATGGCCCAAAATAAATCACACAGTACTTGTTTTGTTTCTGGGTAAGGAGAGGAGATAAAAACTCTTATGGGAGGTAAGGTAGTGAACACACACTTTCCAGAAGTTCAGTCTTTGATAAATGTAACTTATCAAGTCTGCTCTGGACTGTGATGCAATTTTCTCCCAACAGAGCAGATAATCCATCTCACATAAAAGGAGGAAGTTTTCTGAAAAGGCTTCTTTCTTCCTAGGGAAACCTCAGTACTGCAGCCCTCGCAACTTACAATAATAAATAATAATTTCCTCAGGAGCGTGTTCTCATGACTAAGGACTTCAATGATACCGCAAGCTTCAGCAACAAGAAAAATAAAGAGGTACGTTTTTATATAATATCAGATTTTAAACTTAACTGTAAAAGATTTCTCTGTTTCTCCGTAGGTTTGCTGAAGCACAAGACTTGTGTCTTTTTCCATTAAGTACACCAATATGCTGCATGCAGTAATGCAACTGGCACATACAGTTTATACATGCAGGCAAAATTCACTGCTCTAAAATTAAATGTCATGTCTGTGGATTCAGTTAAAAAAAAATCCTACCCAATATTCACAATTAAGCCACACAGTAGAAACATGAGGAAATAGAGTCATGTGCAAATGAATAACCCAAAAACATTACAGGACACATGTCACAGGCCTATCAGTCAATATACCTTTCAAAATTATTTTAAGGGACTCCTCAGGTAGAATCACAACAGTCTATTAAACAAAACAGGTTTTTCAGAATTCACAAAACAATTACCTGTATAGTCCACTACGTGAGCCTGTACAACCTATCAGCTCTATCTCAGGTAACTGCTGAAAGGCCACTTCAAAAAGCAATGTTTTTTTCTGCTCTACCTCTACAATCTCTACAAGCTTTTATTGTCAACTCTTCAAGATTCAGATTCAGTTCTTCGGTGAATTTTGTCTGTCTCTGCTCAAGCTGAATATGCTTCTGTCTCACACAAGATTTCCCTGGAATAAAGTGCTAATCAAAGCAAGTGAAGCTGGTAGACTGCACCCCTACAGCTATTTCACTGTAGTGACAGCTTAGCTCTGTTACAAGAAAAGACTTTTTCCCTTTCTAAACCACCATTTGCAGCTCTTGCTTTTTTCAAAGTGATGGAGCCAGACTGCATTTTAGTTAGAGGTTATATTTTCCACTCTTCAATCTGAGAGAACTGTCCCTTGTGCAAACTGGAAATTTCCCTAAATTTTTCATGCTGGGATATATCAAATCCATTTCTTTCACTCCTGGAGATCCATGATTCTAGCTGGTTTTCAACAAATAGAAGTTCTAAAGAAATGACATCTTCCAAGCCACTAGAGTGTGCTCCTACAGAGGCTAATGAAGAAAAGCATGCCATCTTTGATGTTATTTAGAACAGCGACTTACCTTTTTTTTTTTTTTTAAACAGTAATTTTTGAAACACAGATTAGTGTTGGTTTTTACCTGATAGGGTAAAGCTGACTAACTTCCTAGAGTGCTGGGCTCCAGAAGCACCTTCATCCGTGCCTTCTACTCCCATCTGAAGAAGAGAAAGTAAAAGAAATATACCACAGAAGCTTTCATCTGCTTTGTACATGCCTGAGGATGATAACAAAATTTTAAGGTACTATGCTAGGGAAGGATCTGACCAAATACTGCCTATTACCATAGACAGGCTCAGCTACAGCATTTGTTTATAGCAAAATATCTATTATTTATGTCACACAGTGCTAATTCACCAGGTAGCTCAATTCTTCCAAACAGAACATGTACAGGCTAATACACATGCAGACAATATTAATCAGAGAAAACCTGGGGTTTTTACAGCTTTCCCTTTTGCAAAATAACAAACAATAGTATGGATTTGTGATACATACCAAAGCACTGAGCTGGCCAGTGACAGCCTATGTAATTTTTGTCACTTTCCACAAATAAATAATTTAGTGTGCAACAAAAAAAAGCAGAGAGATCAAAGAGAGACTAAAAAAGCTTTCGGCTCTATGAACAAAAGCTCCTTTTAAACAGAAAAGCGCATCAGATATCTAAATATAAATGTGGTCTAAAAGCTTATGCTTCACAGATTTTGAGGTTTGGTTTCTACTGAAATCCCTCATTAGGTAAAGCACTACTTCAGAATAAGAAGTTTCTCATGTATTAATGTCTATCTCTTTCAACTAGCAGAAGAATTTGTCTTTCAAGACAGAGGAGATGTGCATCCAGCTGAATAATCTATCACGGAGACATCAATGGAGCTATCTTTGAAGACAAATGGTTCCCTGGCCAGGCACTGCACTCCCTCCCAGGCAGGAGAGGTGACACAGAAAAAGTTTGAGCCAAACACAGTACTGAGGATTAACTCCAGTCATAGAACAGGGTCTGATCCACTGAACAATGAAAATAAGCTGAATAAAAATGGGCACACCTCTGTGTGTACATGAAGAATGTGAGGCAGCCTTGAGCAGCAGTGGTTTGAAGTCACCAGATGGATAAATGACTCTGGAGCTGTGGTAGCCACAGGGAAGTCGCTTTGCATTCACTGAACACGTAATTATTCCTTTTTATATTGCTTTAAGCTACTTAATATTATTAGCTTTCAAATACTTCCCACGATGATCAGCAAGCACATTGGAATATAATTGGAATTAGCAAACATGCAGATTTCTCCAGTCAAAGTGATGAAGAAAGAGCCATGATATTGGAGCCTGACATCCCCGTGGGCCTCACAGGTCTTGTGAGGGAACGCACCATGCCAGCAAGCACTGCCCCTCGCCAGCCAGCCCATTCCCTTCCCTTACTGATGGCTTCATGAGGCACTTCCCATTCTCAGGGCAAGGAAGGTCTCACCAGAGTGATCAGAACTATCCCTTTCCCACCCAGCATGACATTATTATGCCAGTGATTTTATATGGATGCATAAGCAGTGGCAGGTGGGAGCAAAATTATGAAGGCATCAAAAGCAATGGGTTAATTCCAGCTGGATCAGCATCCCCTTGTCTACAGACAGATACCATGGAAGCAGCAAGGGGTGCATCCCACTGTGATAGTGATGCTATCCAGGCAAGGCCAGAGGAATGCTGTGTATTCTAGTTTACTGGTTTGGGCTAATTTTAGCACACACAGTTTCCTTGTTAAAAACATTACTCATCAACAAAAAGGCCTTCCCCATTCTATACCTATCTTTCTGCTACAAGTCAGACTCCATTTGAATAATATAATTTACACTGCTAATCACGACTTCACGTTACAGAAAACAGAATTTGCCCACTATTCAGCTATAACATGAATGGTGGCAGTGTTCCCTAGCACTTCCGTGACATTTCTATACAACCTTTTCCTGTTCCATTACGATCTGAAGAGCAATTTCAATTCTTCTGCACAAAGTGAAAAATTTCATCCCAGCACACACACACACACACACACACACACACAGAATTCTGCGGCACAAAGCCATGTCATCCTGGTGTAACACAGTGTTTCTGAATGCTCCATCAGGCCTTCTATCTTCCCTGAGTCAAATCAACACAACAGAATGTTAGCTGCTTATCCAAAAATATGATGGACTGAAATAGCTGGTGGAATATACCATCAGTATGAGAAAATCCAGTAAGCAGGGAATTTATTGCACCATAAAAATGGGAGTGGGCACACCATGACTCTCACCACTTCCCCAAACAACATTTCTCTAACAACAGACAAAACCAGTACCAAGAGAACACAGTAATCTCTACTGCATAGTGCTTAAGGTCAACACCAAAGTCGTGGAAATGCTGCTAAGTTTTAGCATTTAACAATATGTTTACTTACGTATAACTAACCCAATATGACATTTTTAGGAAGTATCATCTGAACTGTCGTACAACATTCTCATCAGGAAAACTAACAGCTCACTATTTCTGGAAGTCTGCACTGTTAACGCAAGCAAAAATGTTTATGTAAAATTACCCCTTCCAGCAGGTGTTTAAATTCTGTACTATACCCAGGACCCTGCATTACCTTTCAAAGGCAAGAAATTTAAACAGCAACACCTGGTATAAGCCTTCAAGAATGACCATGGCTCTGAAAGACAAGGCTTCAGGTAACTACCAAGTAATTAAATGCATACTCAGATCACAGAAGTTCAGATGTCCTTTTGTCCAATGAATCTCAAAACTACTAGCGGATAGCATGGTACGGCCAAGAAAATACTCAAGTTCAACTGGTTTCTCCATTCAGTATAACCACTATGCTTCTCAGTAATGATATAGTGCAGCATGCAGCCCATTCTAAGGTTTATTTTGAGATGCATTTTTTCCTCTGGTTCAAAATCAGACTACCTGTCTTTAGTTTATAAATTGGTATTTATAAACAGCAGCTGTCAAGCTCATTAACTATGACACATTTTCTCCTGTAAAATATTGAGTTTGTATGCATTTGTGAAGATCTGACGAAGATCAGAAAATTAAATTATACCACACCTAGGTTTGTAATTCTAAGAGAAAACCCCCCCCCCCACACACACATTTGGTATATTGTGACATAAAGTCTAGTATAGCACATATAGTATCAGATAACCATAGCATGCACTTGTATATAATACACAACACTGAAAAAGCACAAGTTCAGAATAAAAGCTACTCAGTCTGAGTACCTTCTGCTCTACTGTTTCTTCAACACTGCAGTTGTCAGGACACCACCCTGACAGGTGTGATCTTAAATATTTGGCAGTTAACATCAGTGAATCAAATGCACTGTGAAATTTGCGGAAGCTTCAGCTGAAGAGCTAACCTGTTAGATAAATTATTTCCATCAAAAGCACCCTGATACAAGCCTGGAAGGCTTTTCTTCCACTACTTATTTAAACAATTAAAAAAAACTCCTCTAAAACTTAAACAAGCCTCATAATGCAAGCACAGTAAGAAAATACTTCTCAATAATCAGGGAATTACTAAATTTCAATGCTATATGAACACTCAAAAAATTCACTAATTTTTGCAAGAGCAGAGTTTTGTCCAGTTTAATTTACACTAACAACTGCAATTTCAGCAACAGTTTCATTGTGAATATTTGGAAATATTTAAGAAATAAGAAATTGAGAATTTGGGCAAGGTTTCAGTTATATAACCAGTGTGAAAAATTTCTGTTATGGTGTTAAATTACAGCAAACTGTAAAAATCAAAAAACGGAATGCAAGCAAAGTCAAATTCTTAGCATAAAATATTGCAGTTAACCTCAGTGACTTTTTACTGTTGTTTTATTATGAGCAATACAAAACCATGAAAAGCGTCTTCCAGTTTTTATCATTTTTGTTAGGCGACACAATTTTTTTGAAAAATAATTGCTGTCATTAGTAAAACTAGGAGACACTGATAGGTTGGTGTGACAGTTAATACTGTCATCAGTACTATCATCTTATAAAACCTATCAGTGAATCATCTTATGCAAATACAATGAACAAATAGGCTAAACTCACCATCACAGCAGGGTTTTTCACAGTGATACATGGAGTAGTAGCTCGGAGGGCTCCACTAACACCATGGTAGTATTTAAAACAGATCTTTATTTCAGCTGAAAGGAAAACAAAAACCACATTAAACACTTCATGACTGACCCTAGGCAAAAGAGAGACAACAAAAGGATCCATCATTTAGTGACCTATCTTCAGAAATACTCCAACAGGAAATTAAAAATAGAGCTGCTGGCTATCTCCTCTTTGTCTGTTGGGTCCTTCTGTTACTTAACAGACAAAAATGATTAACTTAGCTAAATCTGCAACTTGTATTTCTGCTACTATATCAATATCATCAGCCCTGGAAAAGGCATAGTGAGATATTTGCCACTAGGATGATTTTGTAGGGCTTTGGAAGAACATGACACATATCTGAAGGAAGCTGGAGCACTTTGTATATTGGAACACAGGAAAGGTAAACGTTGCACCATGTTTCTGGTCCCACTGATTAAAGTTTCGTTTGCTAAACTGCATTTACTGCAAACAAAAGAGTATTATGTTTAACTGAAGCCTGACCTTCCCTGTAGTTCCTCTGCATTCTTCCAACCAAGCAGAACAGCTATAATTATGGCTGCCCTTGATCCTGTGGGATTTTCCCTATCTGGAACAATGCTGTTTTCCTTCTCCACTGGGATAACTCTTGTGTGTAAGGCCGATGAGGGTTTTACCTCTGGGTAAAAGAGATGGCCACAGGCAGACAGCAATGGCCAAAGGCAGGCAGGAATTACAGCAGCCAGTTCAGACAGAGGATGTGGACGAAAGTCTTGGCAGTTCAATTCCTCTGCTTGGTTTAACAATATGTCAGTAGTCCTGAAGTACAAAACTGCAGAGTTTTGTATAAGGTTTTGAGACACATATGGCATGATTCCTTGAGGGTTGAGGTATTTCATCACTGCAAGATAAAATACCCACTTATCCCTACTCAGAAACCCACCCTGCAAGCCTGCTCAGCCATAAAGGATTATTTATTTTTAAATTTGCTGCAGTTACAGATCAACATTTATTTACTATCTTCCTCCCAGAACAAAGAGGAGACACCTCAGAACGGCCCTTGAAAGGAAAGTGTCTGGCTGACAGTGCCTCCAGGGAATCAGGAGGTGGAGGAGCTGCTGATCCCACTTCCTCCTCCTCACAGATGAGTTCACACACACAGACAAAACATGCTCTATTTACCACAAGCTTTACATCAAAATTCAAAATTCAGACAAGATTTCTAATCACCTACAAAGGTTTATCACACCTAAAAGTTATCAGGCAGGACTATGGCTTAGTTTCTTCCTGAACTGAGCAATTCTGCTTATCTACCAACAGTGCTTATATCCAGAAGGACACACAAGAATTTCTAGCTCACAAAAAATCAGAGGTTCAGCACTTGCAAAATTTGGGAGGATTTCTGCCAAGTGCTGGACACTCCACTCTGTAAAATGCACATACTAAGTAACAAGACCTCAAGTCTAAGTATCTCTTATTCACACTGAGAACATATTCTGGTTACATGAGAGTGTAGTTAAGACAATGTATTATTCCACCAAGACGTCCAATTTCCATGTATATTGCTTGCTTTTATTGCATTGCTTATTTTTATTGCAACCTAAGTTTAATTTTTCAGAGAGTTTCTGGAGCTGCTGTTTATCCAGTCTGTTGTCACTGCCTATATTCTCTCAATTCATCACTTTTTAACAGAATCTAGCAATGGAAAGGTTACCAGCTGCTGGTTCTATCCACAGACATCCATAATGTGATGGTGGACAAATACTCTCACTACACTAACAGGTACATTTATCTAAAGGCTGAAATACAATGCTACGAGTTTTGCATCCTCGTATTTCTCTCTCAATGACTTCTATGAGCATACAGTGCTTTTCAATACCTGTATATATGGCTGGTGATAGAGCAATGTTTGATTCAAGAAATAGATCTGACACTAAATTTAAAAAAAACAATCAAACAAAAAAAGCCCCAAACTTCAGGACTAATTGCTAGAAATAATTAGAAAAAGCAGAGCACTTAAAAACATGTCATGGAGACATTTTCTCCCACTAGCCAACAGAAACAGCAGTGATTCAGTCTGGGTTTTATACAGCGCTGCATTCATACATGCATTTAGAGGAATGGCAGATCTGCTGTTAACATTGTCAATGGGATTAATGCAAGAGAAGCTGAGCATGAAATTCAGCACAAAATTGAAAAATGGGCTACCCACCACATGCATGCAGATGTCGAACATGCATTTGCAAGACTGGATGTTATACACAGCAACAATACAAATACTTCATAGGATAAGAAACACCTAAGTGATTTTTTCATTGGCTAATAATGCTACAAACTGCAGTTAATGTTAACAGAAGAAAAAATCTCAGAGGAACCCTGTCAGTTCAAAGCAGCTCAGGATCTACCTTTTTGACATGTCTTGTACTGAGTCACCAGAAAAAAAGTCTTGATTAGAAGCTTTTTTCTTGATGACTGATGGATTCTTGAGCTCTAGATATATTGAAAATAAGTATCTGTGGCTGTTTCTGACAGTAATAGGTGGTGTGCTGAGATGTGTTCTCAGGCCCCATAAATGCAGACTTCTTCAGAAACAGTAAGTTCAATTATCGGCAAACAGGACTTCAATATTTTGAGAGCTGACTTCTATACCATATTAACAAACAGGTTTCCTCTGAACTATTCACACTCTAAACACACATTAGCACATGTCACCTACAGAGTTTTCCCAGTTTCTTTCATTTCTCCTGCCACCTTGCTTTTATGTGTTCCCTTCAGAGGAAGACTGGCACTTCTCTTTTTTCTCTCCTATTTATTCTTCCTCAACAGATTAATGAGATTGCTTTGCATGTGATCCCTAATGAAAATGTTAATAGTAGCAAATCCAGGAAAGGAGAGACATCTGTACCCAACCACAGGACCATTTGCTGTACCATTAAAGAAAATAAGATGTTTCAGAACACAAAATAATTTTCATTCACGGGAAAAATTACTGTATTCTTGATATTACACATGCCCTGTTGTAATTGACATTCCTCCAGACACCATACTGACCACAATAAATTCCTTCTTAATTTAAAAATAAGCCAGAAATTAAATTGGGGGATCTATGCTTCTTTCAAAGTTATCACATGGCCATATAAAAAGTGATACATATATTAATTAATTGAAACACTCTGTGAAACCATAATCCCTTTCTTTTAAAGCTAATAGCTGTTACCCTTTCATAACCATAGTCTTACACCTTAGGTCCATTACATAAAAATGTTGGAATCAGTAAAGTTTTCTGGGATTCAAACATTTGACATTTGAATTTCAAAAGAACACCTGCATGAAATTATAGTGCTGTTCCCTCTATGGACCATACACTTTTGCCTCTTCAATAATAAAGGGATCAGCTTACATTAAATAATTGCTTGGGTTTAAAACATCACTAATTCCCCAAAGTTCTTCACTAACTACTTTTTTACTGCATTTAATACTTTACCTTTGCCCATCAAAAGAATGCTTTACAAAAACAAGATACTAAGAATACATAAATACATGAACATAATCCTAGGAGAATGCACTGTTTCCAGGAGACTGACAATGCAGGAAAGCAGGGGTGTTTGCTGTAAGAACAGATTGCCCCCGACAGACCCCAGACAAACAGAACACCTATATCAGAGGTGGAATCACCTCCACTGAGAAGGGATGGGCAAACACACCTCCAAAAAGCAAGTCAAATCCTAGCTGGGTTACAACAATCTGTGGAGCAAAACAGGGCTCCCGGTTCACTATGGAACTTGCACAGCAGCTAAAACTTGCTGGACACTGCAGCTGAGTGCCCAGAAGGTACTCAGGCTGAATCCATGGCTCTCAGCAGATAGAAACATATGTCCTCCAACATTCAACGAGGAAAAAGCTGACATCACATTAACTCATTGGAAAAATATGAGAGCATGTTCTGCAAAACTTATTTAAGAAAACTAAAACAAATGAAGTCACTCACATTCACACTTTACAAAGCTATAAAGGGAGATGCAATCCATGGAAAAGCAACTGTGTCAAATCCTATTTTTTTCCCATCTGAACCTGACAGACAACTGCAGAAATTTAGCAGTGCTCTGTATGTCCTGCTAGTTGAACTTTTCTGTAGCATGATAGTTCAGTGAACTCAATGTTTCTGTTTGGACATTTAGCATTCTCTTCTCTGCATCACTTTCAGCATGTGCATTTTCGATTACTTCCTACTGGGCAGTAGCAAACACAGCAGCAGAATGCAAGGGCCAAAGCTGGCAGCTCCCAGGTACTTGCCATCTCTCTCAGCAGGTATATCACAGAATTTATTTTACAGGAACACTATGAAAACCACCTACAAAGTGGCTTAAATATGCTTACAGAAAGCTTTTTAGATAAAGTGGGATCAATAACAGAAAATGCTTATGTCCCAGTGGTCTTTCCATCTAACCTACTTCAAAGGAAACGTGGGCAAATGGTTGTTGAGGTAACAGAGCCTCCCTATCCCTGCCAGCCCCACTCACCTTGCTGTCACTCAGAGATTCTTATTTGCAGCCATGAGCATTGACTATTATGCTCCAGTTTGGCAAAGCATTTAATTATAATCTAACCTTTAAAACAAAACACCAGTGGAATTATGTGATGAATGAAGTCAACAAAGCCTGCTGCAAATTTATATAAAAAATACAAGACTTGATCCTGTTTCAGTTATTTGTGATGCTCAAAAATAGCTGCTAAGAGACAACATAAAAAACCAGCACAAGAATAATAGAAGTATTTCTAACTCAGCGAATATGTCTATAAATAAAGTAGGGACAATAACCACAAGTCCCCAGACAGACCACTGAAAGGGCACTGGTTGCAGGGTTCCAGGCTCAGAACAATTCCATGTGAGAAAACCATGACCTTTACAGAATTTAAGTGGCAAAAATATAAAGACTGAATACAAGTAATGAATTGCATTCATAGAACGTTCATTAACATTGAACATTATGGTCAAAAACATTACAAAATTAAACTCTGTTCATACCTCTAGTTGTAAGCAGCCCTTAAAAGCTGAAAGTATATAAAGTTCAATTATTAAACTGGTATTTTTTCTCTTCAGTATCTCTCAGCTTTTAACCAAAAGAGCTGGGAGTCTGCTCTGCTAGCTACAACTCATGGCAATTTCAGTCTTAAGACACTACTTTTGCAAAAGTTATCATTTCATGGCAATAGGGACCGAATACCAAGAACTCCACATAAAACCTCACTTTTAACATGACACCAGTGCAATGCAAACATATATATTACCATGTTTTCTGAATATATCTCATTGTCTACTCACGTTCTTACTCATGGGGGATGAACAGATTGAGAGCAGCCCTGCTGAGAAGGGCTGGGGGAGCTGGTGGAAGACAGGCTGGCTATGACCCAGCAAGGGGCACTCACAGCTCAGAAAGCCAAACCTGTCCTGGGCCACATCCAAAGCAGGGCAAGGGAGGGGATTCTGCCCCTCTGCTCTGCTCTGAGATCCCACCTGGAACACAGCATCCAGCTCTGGGGGCCCCAGCACAGGAAGGACAGGGACCTGATGGAGCGAGTCCAGAAGAGGCCACCAAGAGATTAGAGGAATGGAGTACCTCTCCAATGAAGACAGGCTAAGAGAGTTGGGTTTGCTCAGCCTGGAGAAGAAAAGGCTCTGAGGAGAACTCATTGCAGCCTTTCACTACTTGAAGGGGGCTTATCAAAAAGACAGGGACAAATTTTTTAGCAGGGACTGTTGCAATAGGACAACAGGTAATGGTTTTAAGCTAAAATAGGGCAAATTCAGACTAGACATAAGGATAAAACTTTATACAGTGAGGGTGGTGAAATGCTGGCACAGGCTGCCCAGAGAGGTGGTAGGCGCCCAATGCCTGGAAGCACTCAAGACCAGGTTGGACAGGGCTCTGAGCAACCTGACCTATTGAAGATGTCCCTGCTCACTGCAGGGGGCTTGGACTACAGACCTTTAATGGTCCCTTCCAATACAAACTATTCAGTGATTCTATGCCACAAATATGAGATTTTAGTTCAAAACACACAGCATCTGTGCAGTCACTGCATCCAAGTATCACAGTGTGGCACCAGAAGTAATTTAACCACATACATCCCAGGAGGGATTTGGAAATTATTGATGTGACAAGACTGGCAGTCTCTGGATGAATCCCAACTGTCACTATGGATTACTGCTCAAGACATAAAGCCACAGCAATGGTAAAGAAAATATATGCAAATCAATATATTTCTATTCTACTGACAGTAATGACTACAATGTTAAATGGTATAAACAATGAAGACAGGTAAAGTAGGCAAAGGTGCTTCTTGTGGGCACTGTAATTAACATCATGACATTAAGACTGTAACTTATAAATACAAGGACAATACAGTCTCCAAGCAGGCTCTCAGCCTAAGCCCATACTAATAAACCAGGCAGGACCGAGGCAGAGAATCAAGTGTGAGCACATGACCATCCATAGTGCTGAACAGCAACCATTCCCCTGCTTTACCTACTAGAATATGTATAGCTTTTAACTTCCGGGCGTGTTGCATATGGAAGTGTTTAAGTACCAGTTACCTGCTGCATGGCAGTGACTGCACCATACTGAATCTCCCTCCCATGGCATCTCCAACATGATCTGTTCTTCCCTGTATTGCAGAAAACTGACTTAGAAGCTGCAGATGATGAATGTGCAGCAGCTGTTATCAACTAGTCCTAAACAAAACTCAAGCTTCCTCTCCCATATTTTTTCTATCACCAGCCTTCCTATGGATCACTTCCCTCCCTCTTTCTGCTAGCTTGTTCTTCATAAGGAATACCATCACCATCATCTCTGTTTCCAGCACAGTGCCCCGAAGGGAGCCCATTCCATCCCAAACTCACAGGCTGCTATACCCAGAGAAACACATGCCGTCTGAAATAATTTCTAGGGCAATTGAAACCTCTCTTGCACCAGAGAGTAAAGGTCCTGATGTACTTAGGGACTTGAACAGCCTGATGCCATGCTAAATACCAGATGACCATACCAAATGCAAAAGCATTAAGCTGTGTTGCACTTTCCCACTACTGCCACCTGTTTAGGATAATACTCCTTGAACTTGTTTCCTTTTACAGAAGAAGGATGCAAATTGTATAGCTGGGTTTAGCAATCCTTCTGTAGTTTACGCAGCCAAAAAAATTGAGGGAGCCATCTAGTGAGTCATTGTTTTCCTTCCCTCACATTTTAGCAAGCCTCAGAGCAGGATGTTTGAAAGCCACCTCTACTATGTGAGGAAACAGCATATCAGGCATATTGATCCTCAGATTCACCTTCTTGAAAGTCTAAAATGACTGAGTTCCCTTTCATGCCTACAAAGCACTTTTGCTCCTTCCCTAGGGAAGAGCAAGAGGAACACCTGCCTCTGTACCGGCTGGCTCTGCAGCTCAGTCACTCACTTTGTCTCGAGGTAACAGCTTAAGGACACCAGCTGTTTGTGATGGTGAGTTGAACTTCGTATTTTGCAAATATTTTCCTTTTCCTCTGCATAATATTTCCTCCTTCCCTTTCCTCAGCCACTCCCCTCTGAGGCTGCTTGTTTTTCTGGAATACATTAAGTTCATTTCTCTTTATTTCACTGTTGATTCCTTTGATTCTCCATTCCAGGGTAGAGCCTACAGAATTTTTGTGTTGATTTTTGTCTGAGGCAAGTAGAGCTTTCTTTGATCATCCTTGTTTTGCTAATTTTGGATGCTTTGAGGGGAATTAAGTCTGGTTTTAGTTTGAAGATTAGACTTTCCCCTCCCTTCTTTCCACAGGTTGCTTGATCTGAATAGAGCAGATGGCAAACTATGCCTTTACATGTTACTTTCTTGGAAAAATAGGACATATTGAATCCCTAGGGAGGGATTTTTAAGAGGAATAAATTAAATTGTGTTAACACTGAGTTACAAGACTGCAGACACACAGTAACGCAAAATTCAGAATAATGCTTATCCAAGCCTACCTTATGTTTAACATAAGCATAAATTTGAGAGACCTGGATGAAACTATAAATAAATTTACAATTATGCTCATGGAAAAACAGCTTCCCAAATTAAGGCATAAGTCGTTTCTCTTAAAAGATACAGATCTTTCTGCAGGAGTCCAAGGCCTAACCCAGCTGACTCGCACTGATCAATATTAATGCAATTAAAATGGAAATACTCCTTCTGCACGAGATTTGTTTGCATATGGCTCATTAGCAATGCTATAATTCTCTGACTTCGCCCTCCAGAGGTGTTACTGGTGAAAAGATATGCAATGTCCCTAGGCTCTGACACTGACAGGGAAAACCCACATCCAGATTCTTGGTTGTAAGTGCACACTGTGCACACTGACTGATCACAACTCATTATCCAACATTAGTATCTTGAATTCCTTTTCTTGCCAAAAAGACAACTTCAGGCCAGTTTTGACTGCAAATCCTAAAGGATTCTTGTAGTTACTTAGCATAACTCTGTTAACAAGCATCATCAGTCTTCAATGCCAGAGGAGGTTCAATGCTTCTCAGGCTTACAGAAAACATTCCCTTCTCCTTGTGTACAGGTAGAATGGGGAACCTGCAATCATATAGGTATCACAGTATACAGGTGGCAGCAATTAAGTATTGTCCCCCTCTCCTTGGCAGTGGTGAGGAATATTGTGTCTAGTTTTAGGTCTAGAGGTTCAGGGGCTTGGAGAAATTGGAGAGTGGAGAGCAGAGACTAGAAAGATGGTTGGGATAGAGAAAATGCAACTTAATGAGAAGAGGCTAAAGGAGCTGGCCCTGTTTAGTCTGGTGAAAAGGAGGTTAAGGCAAGACAAATGCTTCCATCTCTACTCTTTCCAGTTCTAGCGGAGATTTTAAAAGGGGCAATGGTCCCAATTTTAAGCTATAGCCATTCATATTGGCTGCCAGAGAAATCTTTTTAGCTGGAACAATATTGCAGCACTAAAAAAGGTTACCTGCAGCATCTGCAAAATCTGTGTCCTTGAAAGTTTTCAATAAAAACCACACTTGAGTAGGTCCACTGTTGGTCCCACTTGAAAGCAGAGGGGATGCAACCAGTATTCTTATGCAGTGACTAGTCTCCAAATGAGTTTAGATTGATCCATTTACACATTTTATTCATGCTGGTCACGCAGACATTGTTGCCCTTATGGATCTGCTGCTTTAAAAATTCAGGGATGTTGCTAATGGTCTGCTGCATGTCATTACTGAGAGGAGTAAATATGACAAACCCCACGTACCACGACCTATATCTCATATATTCTGCCTCTCAGGAAAGATATTTCTAAACAGAAGAAATCTGCAACTGGAGAGCTCTTTCCCAAATCTGGAAAACAATGGTAGATTAAAGCATCAGAAAAACCTTAAATTTAATAACCTGGCATATGTTTAGTGGTAATGTTAGACTGCTTGTCTCTCCCTCTTGCTATGACAGCAGCATCACATGCAGTGCTATACTGAGAGACAAATCATATCTGCATCACAGCAGAAGAAAGAGGCTAACAGGGAAGCTAAGTTTGTCTCTGTGGCTGGCACAAGCTGGGCAGTGACAGGTCTGCAGGGCATGGTGAGAACCCCGACAGCACAGCTCTTCCCACAGCCGGGCTGGTGCTGCACCGCAGTGACACCATGGCTGTACCTGAACTGCGCCGCCACCTGCTGCATTTGCCAGTGCTGTGATTTAGTGAGCTGAGGAGTAATAAAGAAAAAGAAAAGAGCAGCTGCCGGTAGTTGCATCAGTGTTACTTCACCACCTATAAGCTACAAGGAAAAGCCCTGCTGAGCAAACATGGTCACAGATCTGTGGAGCCCTCTCATTTAAAAAGGGGAATCAGAAATTCAGTTAAGCGTTTCAGTGCAGTTTTTGGCCTCTCACTAGAAACAAAAGTGTCACTGGTGACATATTTATCTACCATACTATGTGCTATAGCAACATATGCTCATAAACATTCCTTTTTACAGTTCTCAGCTGCTGCACAATTGCTTGTCTCTTGTTCATTGTATGGCAGCAGAGATACTTATTAGTGAAGCTAACCATGACCAAAGAACACCCATCCTGCACTTTCTTTCAGCTGATTGTGATGTGCACTTAGTTGCAAAGTGCCAAGTCAGCTGCAGCTGATTTTAAGTCCAAACTACTAGTTCTTGAAGCGTTAGTTTGGGTTACTCACATGAAGTGGAAATGTTTTTCAAGATCCTCATCCCTACACACTGTGGAGCAACACATAACCAGCTAAAAGATACAAACATCCTTGAAGTCAAACTGCCCATATTGGCAACGATACTGATGAAGTACATGTACAAGAAAGATGAGGCAATGAACTTTACTTACAGACATTTTAATCTGCTTTGATATACCAGTGTCTTTGGCACCAGGGAAGCTAATTATCTTTACTATTTTCTTGAGCATTATCTTCAGTTCAATCATTGTAATGTAATGAACTCCTGAAATGGAATTTAATTTTATCCAATTTAGGTTCTTTTTTTTTTTCTTCTTTTTTTAAAGAAGTGTGCTGTGTAACACATAGGGCAACTTGGCAAGATTTGATGATGAGTTCTAGAAATAGGGACCTTTAATATTTGTTTTTTAGTACAGGGTATACAATACCTCTTGCAATACATGTATTACTGTTCTATCAGTTAATTAGAATAAAAAATTCTGCCAAGACCTACAGTTAGCAGCACTGCAGTGCTTCACTGCAGTGAAGTAAAGAGTGGGAGTATTTTTATTTTTTTTTAACTTATGAAAGAAGATTCATTACTGTGAGGCTAAACAGGTGGTAGAACAACTCAGAGCTCTTCTGGGACTGATTGCCACTTTGATGCTTGGCACATCAGAGTTTCCAGCAAGCTCTGATACAACATCCTATGATTAGAACCTCAGTTTCTTTAGGGATCATATGCTTCATATAGTAAGATACCATAGTTTAATCAAAAAGAAAGAAAATTAAAGAAAAAAGAAAAAACCCAGCCCACAGCAGAGTAGCTCAGCTTCCTATAAATCCTGGTCATCTGACAGAGTGGTGTAGCTCTTTGATTTGAAGCTTGGCTACCAACAGTCCTTACAGAGTTCACCTGAAGGCTTTTTATTTCAGTCTCATAGAGACTCTCAGTATTTCCAAACTGCCCAGTGGATTTTCAAGTGCAACAAATCTTCAGCGGAGAAATTCTGATGCAATTGAACAGGATGTTGGCACTTCCTAGAGACAAATCTGACCTTCACCCTAACAAACACCAGTGAGTACCATTAGCTTACTACCTTTTCCTTCACACACACCACTAATATTTGTGCAGCTGAAATGTGGAACTTCTGTGGGAAGGGATTTCATCTTTCAATGTGTATACTATATCACACCACACAAGGCAATTTCTTCCTTCCTTAAACTGAAATATGGTATCTAAGAACATCACTAGAATACAACTGTACATCTAAGCTCAACTCCATTTTATAATGTCTGGCAAATGCACTGGAAAATGCTCCCCCTTAGAGCAATACAATCAATTCCCTTGGTTTATCCAGAGGGACTGATGAAATGGATATCAAATGCTATGCTGTTGATTTGCCTTTGAATATGCAGTGCATAAACAGGTACTCACATTCCATAAAATAGGGGCCAGGTTCAATTCGCCATACAATTTGTCCTTTTTGCGTGCCAGTCACTCCCCGATTCTTGGAATCCCAGAAATTGGCTGGAGAGTTCTCATCTGAAAGAGGAAGGGAAAAAGATCATTTCAGCAAGCAGTACTTAAAATAGAAGTTTTCTTGGCTTTCTGTTTCAAGAGGCCCAGATACAAAAAATTACTTGTATTAAATAAAAACATAAAGAAATCAAATTAACTGGCAAAAGATAAACAGCTTCTCTTTTATGCTTGATAGATCAATTTATGCAGAGTGAGCAGACAGACACATAGCCAAAGTAAATATATGGTTTCCTGTAAGAGGTGACCTGCCAAGGTACAGTACTAAATTCCAAAACTTCCCATATCCAACAGAGAGGCTATTGGGACTGTATAGCTGATTGAAACTTCATCATAGAGTTACCACACCACTTTACAGACTGGTCCTGCTCTGTGTTGTAAAAATCTAGCATTCATTCCCTAGCTAGGAAGCACAGAATTGTAACTAGAGGTATCCAGTTAGAAGCCCAAAGTGCAAAACTGTCAATAGGCCAGAGCTAGAAACGGGAAGTTCAGCAAAATACATTCAAAGAAGACATTCGAAGCAAATAGTATCTGCAAAGCTACTTAGCAATACCAGTATTAGCTCTTCTCAAATCAAGATTTTTGCCCTAACAAACACAGGCCTTAGGGCCTTTTTTATTTTCCAGCCTGTATTCAGATACCCAAAACACTGTATGAATGAAAGAAAACCAGAAACACAAGAAGCTGTTTGAAAGGGCACTAAGGTTAGTAATGATGACACAGACAAAGCTGACATAAACCCAGCTTAACTCTTTTGCCCAGGAAGTTCTTTGGAAGCATGCATTATAATTTTACCAGTGCATTTCAATGGCTGTTTCTTAACTAAACTAGACAAGAACTACACCTATGACGTCAAATACAACATCCTAATTATTTCCACTGGTACTGCATATTCTTTAGTCTTACTTAAAAATTAAAAAAAGCAATCCTGTTTTATTATACAGATTTGACTGCATTCTGCAATTTTAAGACTTCACTAAGAACCTAGTCTACTGTGGCTTTGTTCCTGAAGCTCATATCCATTCAAGCACATTCCTTTGTACTTTGGTAGGAACTCCCACATAAGATTACAGAACTGTCACCTTTATTTTAGATATCCATATACTATTCATGAAAGAATAATAAACAATGCAGCTTTCTTACTTTTATCTTATAAAATATAAACTCACACTAAAGCTTCTCTTTCTCCTTTTCATTCTGACTGCTCACTTCAGTGTACACACAGTAACCCCACTGACTCACGACTAGTGGTCTGTACATCTCATCCCACCAAACTGACACACAGAACACTACCAGACACACGCTGGACTTCTGTGGTTACTCAAGAGAACTTACACACTGCCCAAAACCTAGAAGAACTCTGGAGAGTCAAGAAGTGGCCATGGCAAGCTACTGACACTTTTATGCCTCCAGCCATGGGTGACTTGGAGAATTTTCAGAGAGCTGCAGTCTCAACACCTCAATATCATGACAAGTCCAGGACAGTTTCATAATTACCTCAGTGACAAGGAGAAGGGACAGGAGGGTTCTTCTAACACCTCTGATCCTTAAGCTTGTAGTGCCCTCAGGCTTAACTTCTTGTGAAGGATCAACATGATAGGACACAAACGGCATACACCAGGAAGTCAGGCACATAAGCAGTAAAATCTTAAATGGTACATATTTATTCTTCATTACAGTAAAAAACTTTCAGAGTAAACAAAGCTGTATCTCACCCCTGTTTTGTTGTGGGGTTTTTTAAAGCCATATGAAGAGGAACACTGAATGTACAGCCTGCAAATCATCCCATGGGCCTTAAAAAAAAATTCTCTATGTGGTTTGCAATGCTGTAATAATGAAAAGAATACACTGATGATGAATTAATTTATTTTGTTATTGTGCCTTCCTATCCCAAGGCCTGGTATTTTCTTCCAAACAGAAGACTGAGACGCCATAAGATACGGCTTAACTTCCAGCAACACTACACTAGTGACTGTTTTGGTCCACCATACAGACTTGGTTATCCAAAACATCACTACCAAAAGTGAGCAGATTCTTTAAAAATTCCAGTTACCTGAAACACAGTGTTTTTAACTATTCAGCATTCTCATTTCAGCTAGGTAAATGAAGATGTATCCCTGACAGTAAACATCTCAGCTAGCATGCTCTAGTTCTGAATTTCTGTATTTAATCAATTGCAGAAGAGTCTGTTCATAATTCTAAGCAGAAGGATGGGCATTTGGTATATTATAACCATAAGCATGAATTTTTTTTATTCTTATCGTGTTCAACAAATGGAACCAAGTCTGAAGCAACGAAATATGCCTTTAATGGTGAGATTTCCAACACTAAGGCACAAGCAATTTTTCTTAATTATTTTAAATCAGTCACAAAGCAGAAAACGGCAATTTTTACAGGATTATTAGTGAGCTTCAGAAGAAGGTCCTCCATGAACTGAGTCTCGACTTCTGAGCTGTTAGTTACAAGAATGCAGAACACTTTCTTTCACTTTATTTAATAAAATCCTACATTTACAGAAGTGCCTGGATTTTCAGCCCTTTCATCAAGGAACGGACTCCTTTGCAGCAATGAAGACTAAATCATTGATACTCTGCCCACAGGCACACTGCCACTGCAACAGAAGGTGGTGGAGACAGAGGGATAGAAAATGCTAACAGACCACTGCCTGTCAGCAATCAACTCAAATTACAGAGTTTATTTTGGTCAGCTTTGACTTTCTTCTGAAACAGATGGGTTTCTTTCTACTTTTATGATGTTATTCACATAGGGGAAAAATAACATTACTATTGCATACGGAAAAATAACTTCAAACATTAGTTCATGGATTTTAAAAAAATAGAAACTGAACAGGAAAAAATGCGCAGCATGAAAACATTGAAGAACACAATACTGACAAAAATACTGACAAAAAAAAAAGCGTTTAAGAGCAAAAATGGCAACATAATTATCACTGCCTCATTTCTTCTCTTCCCCAAAACATACGTAGTATGTATGTGTGTATACATGCACATACACACACACACTCTCTCTCTCTCTCTCTCTCTCCATATATATATATATTCCATAGGGAACTTCAATTTTAAGCAGTTCTATTCTCCTTTTAGCACATAATTGTTACTGTTTGTGAAACTGGCGGCTGTTCCAGAATCTGGGCCAAAGAGTAGATATAAATATCCCTTCCCAGAACATAAAATATGCAACAAAATACTGTCTTACTGCATCAGTATCTTGTCCAGTGAGCCTACACTTCTGAAAGAAATAAAACAATGCAAGATGCACAGTTTCTCTCTATCTTCGGTAATCCTTAGACATAAAATACTACAGAACATAACTTCTCAGAGCTGCAACCCCTGTACAAATCAGAGTATATGACATGATGTTCTACAACAAAAGGTGGGTAATAATAAATATATCACTGTGTGGAACTTCACTCTGAGTAATGCTCCTTGAAATCACTGTAAAGCAAACATATTCTGGGTAACAATGTGTTCTTTATTTAACTACTAAACAATCAGCCAAACCTGGCATTAAGAAAAGCTTCACTGGCACACTGTTGGCACTTCCTCAACTTGTCCTCCAGGACTTCCAGGTCTTTTTCTGCAAAGCTGATTTGCAGACCATCAGCCCCAGCCCATCCCAATGTCAGGGGTCACTCCTGTTTGCCCATTTCTCCAGGCTGTCAGGCTGCACAATCATCAGTTCTATCATTTGCTACGCCCAGTTTTGCAAGAGGACGTTGCAGTGTTGGAAGCCATGCTAAGCCAGTATCTCACATCAGGGGTCAGGAGGTTTCTGAGGAGTTCACATTTTGTCCTTTGTGTCCTATATCTTTCACTATTTCTCTCTTAGGATAAAAGGATAAACTACCTGAAATCCATCACCTCACTGAGTCATCTTGCATAGTTTATAGCAACAAATAAATAAATAAATACATCAATAAATAAATAAGATGGTCTTTTATAAGAGGAACTGCTACTGATTAATTATCTGAAACAAGCCTTACAGTCTAGTGCACAGACCAGTCACATGCAAACCAGCACTCTTCCCCAGTTTCTGTGGTAAGCTGTACTAGGTTTTGTGATAAAAGGGTTGCTTTCATGAATGAAAATTATTTTTATTCTTCAAAATAGCAAAACATTAAAGAAGTCACAAATTCGGTGATGTGTGGAAACATCACCGATTTTTTTCCTGTGCAATAAGCAAAGGTCACTACAGCAATCCAAGAAGTTCAAAGTTTTGCATACTGATCACTGTAACACATTTAGAAAGATGCTCATACCAGAGAAAAGGTGATGTTAATAGATTCTGGTTGTCAGCTTTAATTATATACAACTTAACAATTTTCATCTTTCGCTACCATATATGGGTACGCTAACTCACAGCCCTTGAAAAATCCATGCAGCTTAGCTCAGAAAAGATCAATCACACTGGTAACACCATTGTATCCCTGCATAATTCTCTTATACTCATTTGGGATTTACATCCCAATCTGATTTTTCATCCCTTTCTGGAAGATGCTTTACACAAAATCTTTTGAAGTGTTTGTATTGTTCAGTTTTAATTTAACATTTTTAATTAAGTTCATATTATCAGAATGCTGGCTCCTTTCACATTTTAGGTTAATTTCAATAAATTCTTGGGCACTGAAGATGGTGCATGCAATGCATCCAGTTACTAAGAGGGGTGTTGGTACTAAGCTTTTAAAGCATCGCTCTCATGTTATTTCTCTTGCGAGGTGCTCTCTCACAGTGTGGGACCAGCAGAGCTGGAAGGCTGGTGAATAGCAAGGCTACATCTACATCCCTAAGGCTGAGATCTGTGGATCTGCCATAATTTCCTCTCATAAACGCTACCAAGAAGGGTCACCCCCTACCCATTTTACTCCATCATTTCACTTAGTCTTGAAAATTAACAGGTTTGTGGTTAATCTGCATCGAAGAATATTTCTGAATTTGACTTTGAGCCAACCATCAGGAGATCTCTAGGATGGCATTTCCAATGTAAAACAAAAAACTAATTTACATGCATTTTACTGCATTACTTCCAAAAACCTCAATCCCAATGCCAGCAACTGCACTCTGCTTTTCAGTGTGAGCACAGACTTCCAAGCAGTAAAACAGACTGTCACCAAAATGTGAGACTATCAAGAATATTCCAAAGAATACTTACACTGGATATTGGGCAAATGACTGGGAAAGTCTGCAACACTAACTTTTGTGCAGTAACCTCTTTGGTAGCCTCTGGCAATTTTAATTCTAGAAATACTAGAAATAAAAATCCATTGGTGCTAGCTAAAGAAGTAGCACAGTGTTTACTGAACAAATGAACTAAATATATTTCTTCCTTATACCCAAAATATGCTTAAAAGCAACTGAAAACTGTATCAGGACACATTCTAAGGAGAAGATAAATTTTACCACCTGAGACCTCACTCCTTTTCTAGAAAGTCAGTAAGTAAATTAACAGGTTTAAGGCAGAGTTTCTACTGCAAGCAATTACTATAATAAATGACATTATGTAAACCCATTTAAAATACACTACATATCAGTTAGTACCATACAAACAAATATTAACCCACTAAGCCAGAGCTTATGTTCTGTGATTTTCAGAATTCCCCATCTCAGCCTGTCAACACAGGTCATCTGGCAGAACCAAAATATTTCTCATGAAAGATAGTACCGATGTAAGCAGTACATTGCTGAAATGAAAGATCAACATTTAGTTGTACCTTCTAGCCTTACCTGGCCATTCCAAAGGATGCCTGTGGATCCCAAACTGCATTCCTCCATCAGAGCCCAATTAACAAACTGAAGAATAAAAACCAATAACGTTTTACAGGATGGATATTGAAAACAGCACCCTCGTTCCCAATCACAACCAGTGATTTCTACAGAAGTTGCCTTCTGGATCCAGCCCGTGCAGCTCAAGTTTGGAGGCTTTAGCTCTGTGTTAGCACCGTTACATAATCTCAGCTCCATGAGACACGTCTGTCCTCTACCTTCCTCCTGTCATTTGACGGCAAAGCTTTCAGAAGGATGTTCTCAAACTCCATGGCACTTTCGAGCAGTTACACACCATCATCTACCTCTTCTCCTTTAATCAAAGGTTTATCTGGGTTCAAACAGCCCGTGCTAAAACTCATAAGGTATTACGTCCTTCAAGCTCAGCTATTTGCAGCCACTCCCCTCTGAAGGGTACAGGATGCCGAAGCCCCATCCTCCCTCCACTTCCTTCCTTGCCTTGTCCATGGGAGGATTCCTCAGCATGGCCACGGCCCCGCAGCACGGGCAGGCTGATGTAAACAGGAGGATCATTAAATCCTAGAAATGACGGCAAAGCAGCCCCAGCAACGAGCACAGCAGGAGCTCACTGGAAGTGCTGGCTTTTGTTTACACAGTATTTTGCTCTCCCGCATGACTTCCCACAAATCCAGACATTTCAGAGAAGATGGGACTGCTCCATGACATCTGGCTGGGATGGAGCTGCCTTAAACCCATGATAACTCCGCACAGGGCACTCCTGGGCAGCAGGATAAGCAAGTGGCAGAAAGCTTCCGCTCCCATCTCTCCTCTTTCAGGGTGGTAAATGCCACCTCAGGGCAGGGGCTTGGACAAGGCTCTATTCCCCCGGATGCTCTGACTCCTCAATCCTCCAGTTGGAACTGCAACTGCAGCTGACCTAAAACTCCTTCATCATGTGGCAAGGACCCAAACCATGCCAAAGCAGTCGCAGTACCTCAAGAACAAAAAGGGTACCTGAAATTGGTCCGTGGTCTGAGATCAAATCTTTGGTAGCACACATTTCATTAAATTGGACACTTGTGGAGCAGTAGGTTCAGGCTCTCAAAGCAAATATTAGTTTTCCTAGTAATACTTAGATTTTAAAAAAACCCCTTCCACCTCTTACAGGAGTATCTGTTCTTACTTGGCTTGAAGATTTTCCAAAAAACAGTTCCAGTCAAAGAAATTAAGATGGGTTCTTTGCTAATGAGATGAAAGCTAATGTATTACTTTTTGTTTGCATAAGCACGTGTGGGAATTGTATCTTCAAAGGGCAGAAGGAGAAAGAACATCAGAACTGGAATATTGTAAGAGAAATCTAACACACTGCTGTGTATTAAATGGCTGGAAACATTTCTTCCTCAAATACCAACAGAGCAACCCCCAAAAAAATTGAGAACAAAATTCTTGGACAGGCTTAAAAGCTGCCTAAGCAGCTACAAGATCCTACTATCACAGTTCTCTTTACTCTTCAGAACACTTCAGAAAACTTGGAAAGTAATGGAAATACAAGACACAAATCTTCAGTTGAGAAAAGCAAGAGCAGAAAAGAGGCAGAAAAAGGTACAACAAATGCTCTTACAGCCTCATACAGGAGAGAAGCTGCTGTTGCAGCTCTTTCTGAAGGTGACTCTGCACTGCCAGAGGGTGCCAGGCAACACTGAACTCCAGCCTGGACACAGATTTCAGCCTTCTGGTGGCACGGTCCTCCTATATTAGCAGTGAAGGATCATCACCCTCAATAATCAGATAATTAGTATTGTGACCCATGGTCAAAAAAGCAGAGGTGTTTGTTCCTCACTGTACAGCAGTAATTTTTCTGTTGCACAATCAGATTTAAGGTTCATGTACCTCCACTGACTGCCCCTGAGCTGTGGGCAAGTAGCAGAAAGGCTCCACTCACATTCCCTCAGGTGCCCCCTGTGACCCACAACATACAATAATGCTGCTGACTTACTGCACTCTATTGCTTTACACAGCAAGAGCCATTATTAATTTTTCTAGCTGTGACTGACAGGATGGTCAGGAATAACACCAACTTCTCTAACACTTCACTCCTACTTCAGCTGCAGCAGCAGAGCATAGAAGCCATACCATACACCCCATCCAAACGCTAAACCATGAAACCTTTTTGCTATTGAAACTTTAAATAGAGTGGGAAAATCCTTGCTCTCACTTTCATACACAGCCTATATTCTGACACTGGCCATTTCCTTCTTTTCCAAGAATTCTACCACTACATTTTGCTTCCTTCTTTATGTACACAAACACTTCAGCATGGGGATCAGAGTATCTCCATATGCCCTCACATAATGTGATATTTCAAGGCACAGTAGCAGCTCAAAGGATTAGTTAACTGGAATGCAAGACACAAAGAAAAAAAAAAACCCAAATAATTTTTTCAGACGTATGACAGTACAATAGCAGGAATAAAGTGGAATTGCACTTCTCTGTATTCAAAGTAAAGGCATCATTGAAATTCAAAGCATCCAAAGACAAAAATAAATCCTTTCACCCATCTCACTGGCAGAAATTCAAAAGCGTAACAAGAGGAAGGAAATGACCTCAAGCTTAACCTCTTTCCTGAAAATCTTAATCCTTCTTCATAAACGATGTGCACTTCACTCCCATCTCCAGTTCAGGTTTCACACATGTGCCAGCCCCACAGCACAAGTGCCCTTTGCATCATGAGCCATCTGCCAGCTGACCTGGCTCACCTGGAAACCACATCCAGCACAACACACGTACACAATGCTTGGCTGTTCCTGCAATGCACTGCTAATGGCTGACTACTACAAGAAAGGCATAAATGTTAGACAAAAATTTAAGCTAGAGAATGACACTGAATAAACTCTGACAGATTGTACTCCACACCCTTAGACATAAAGATTATTAGACAATCATACTGCAGAAAACTCCCAACAGCTTCACAAAATGCTAATAAATCACCTACAATTTAGTTCCTGAGGTCCAGCTGGCTGTATGTGGGGGGAAATACGGCATGGGGGATGCTTCAACCTCTTCCTGAAGGAAGCAGCACACAGCTGAGGCAAAAGCTGCACTACCTCTCAGGTCAACTCACAATCGTCTCAGCTGCTGGTGGTTTAGGGAAAGTGATGTCTGCAGAAGATTGAGACTGCCAAAAGCAGGGGCCACCAGGCAGGGAACAGTTTGAAGTTCAGATTTAGGCCACCAATGGCCTAAATCCTACCAAAGTTGGACTATACCTATAATCTAAAATACTACAATAACTTACCAGGCTATTGCATTATAAAGATTAGAGGATTCGAGGACAGCAAAGATGCAAGCAACATACTACGGAAGAGAGAAGCCTATCTCTCCTGTAGCATCACTTCCCTTTTTTTTTTTAAGCACTTCACTGCATCTCATACCTTGTTAAAATTCAGATACAAACTCATCTTCACAATCATGACTCCTTCTGAATACGCTCCTCACTGTTATATCCAGTTTCCCACCATGTCCCCAAACACATCCCAACACTCCTACATTCCTATATCCAAAAAATGTTTCTCTTGCTTTTAGTAGCAAGTCCAAGGGGAAAAAACCCCAAAACCAAACCCCACAACATCAAACCCTGTATGCACCAATATCCTAAAGTCCTGTTATTTTGGGACAGGACTGTTTAGAATATCTAGAAACACAAGCCATTTTTTCCTAATTACCACTAAAAGGTTATTGTGGGGGTAAATGCTGTGCGAGCTAAATTTAAAAAGTAAAAAAGAAACAATCTGTATCTAAGCTTTTCTGTGCCATATTAAATCTGCCAGTCTAAGTTTATTGTGGAATGTTTTTCATCATTTTCCTCCTCAGTCACAGCCTTATATGGTGTCAGATAAGCACTTGTTTGCTGGCAGCACATGAGTTGCTGAGCTTGCTTTAGCTGCACAGAGAAGAGGATTGCAGCTTCCAAGGATAAAGGGCATGCACTTTTATCTGAGACCACATTCCCATCCCAAATCTTTGCCAGAAAAACTCAAAAATATAACAAAGTATTCCTGCTGTGGAAGATGTGATACCAGCAATGCTGTGCTCTTGTCTACATCACCTATCCTGCCCCCGGGAAATTCAGTTGGTAAATAAACATTACCAACAAAAGGACAATTTTGCTACTAGTACAGCTGCACTTACAGAGAGGGCTTTTCCTGGTGTGGCTGTTTTGATACACATCACACGTAATCCCACAGGCAGCAGAAAAAGTGAGGGGTCATTTATTTCATGGCCTTCATGCTGGTTTCTTTATTAACCAGCAAGCATCTGGTCACGTATGCAGACACCCAATGCAGGAAGGTCCCAGAGAGACTGGCAGTTTTGCTTGGTGTTTGTTTTTTTTTGGTCAAACATTTCTCAAGTGGAAACAGTGGCAACCACTTCAGGAAAGGCCATATGGTTATGGCCATCCCTCTCCCTCCTTCTCAGCCTCAAAACGTACTTGGAGCGATTCCTGCTCTGCAATCAGAATATTATTACTATTCAGTCTGCTGCTGCTCTCTGGCAGCGGTCACATTTTCATCTTCTGACAGTGGGAATATTCAGGAGAGGTGAAATTTGGACAACACTGAGTGGCTTGTAATACATAGCAGACTATACTGGATGATGTAATGATCTCTTCTGGGTTTCATTTCAGTAAAATACAGGCTCATTTGAGAGGCATTATTAGCTCATAAACTAACCTTAAGTGTACTTTATTCTACATGTAGATCTTCTGTAACTGACTTATAGCTCAAAAAGAGGCTTTTGTTGTGGAACTGTCAGCAAACACAATTGCCATAACTGAGTGGACTTAAAATAGTCGATGACGGTGTTCTATTTTTACTCTTTTTTTGTTATTTGCAAATCTAAAAATTAAACACCATTTTGAATCATTATGAAATGTACATCTGCCCTTTAAACACAATGCACATCACTGCAATGCATACGCAGGAAAAGCACAACAGGCTAGAAGAGATTTCAAAAACATATGTATGTTATTTTAAATCTGTATTTTGAAACCATTGCCAAGTGTCATTTGTTCTGTTTATATTTATGAAATTTTAAAATCACATAGGAAAGAAGTGCTTGGCAACTGTCTGTTATTGAAACATTAGGCTCAAGTATTCACCTTTATTTCCAGCTAGCATTTTGCAATATGCCTCATGTTGGCTACCCATGAAGCAGAGTAAAATTCATTACAAGCATATTTGCTATTATTGATCTGTAGGTTTGCACAGAACGTTGCCTAGTTTCCCGCTTTCCTTTTTTGCTCATCCTTCTGCTCCCTTCTCCTTTCTCCTCCAGCTCTGCCTCCAGCAGAAGTAGCTACCCTATTTTATACAGGGTTTACAGTAGCAATGGTACATTATTAGCTGAAACCCAGCCGGTGGTAAGATGGGGCTCTCTAAGAGGTAGGTAAGGCAAGAATCAAGCCTGTTACTTACTTGTCTAATAAACTACAAAACTTCTTGCCCTAATTAACAAGAGCCATTCCATGTCTAATTATTAGCAGCCGTCCTATTTCCCTTGTCCTACAACTTAAAAATGATATGTGAGTACTTTATAAATTCACATAAATTTTTCAAACCCTTTTTAAAAAGTATTGTGTTTATTTTGCTTTTTCATCCTCTGATCCTAAAAGTGAGGTGATAATAACTAGTAAGAAACTATAATTTATTAACAAAGGCTTTAGTCTAATAAATTTCTCAATTAAAAAAACTCACTTGACAGATGATCCTCAAAATTGCTAAAAAGACAGAACTAGTTACTCATCACAGCAATAATTTTAAAACCTCATTCTAACTTATTCAAGTGTCATAAATCCCTCCATTTCTGGAATTATCTTCTACAAAAACTGACCTGAATTCACTGGTGCATTATCCACCTGACACGCTCTTTTCCCATTCATATTCTAACAGACCTATTACTAGAATAAATATTTACATTTTACAAATGCTAGAAAATATTAACACAGTTCAAAGGATGAACTCAGTCACTTCAGATCAGTCACCTACTCTATGTCCAGCATCTTGACCAACAAGACCTTCCAGGTCAGAGATACAGACAAACACCAACCAACCATAAGCAGCAACACCCAAAAAGTAACTTTATCATCTTTACCTATCAAAAAAGGAAGTCATCAGCACAAGAGCAGTGTCATTTACCAAGGGCTCAAATTTCTAACCCTCAAATCATGTCACAACTTTCAATGAAAGAGCCACAGGCCCAAATAGATTCATTAGGTATATATAATTGTTCTGAATAAATTGCAGGAAAAAAAATCTTTAACTGTATATATGCAATCAGAAGCCTAAGTTCAGTAAATATATTTCCTTTCTAGAACTGAACAAAAACTATGCACAAGAGATTAAAGGTATGCATTTCTTCTTAAATCCCTGTAAGGGCATAAAGCATCCTAATGAGCTGAAATCTCATTTGTGGGAAGCCCTCAGATGTGTCATGAGAAGGAGGCGCTCCCTTGCCAGATGGCTTGTTCTGCTCATGGCCATGAAGGAGAATGACTGTAACCACAAAAGCAAATTAAGTGTGTTAACTGCCCCCATATGTACACCCGCCAGCAGTTCTAACAAGTAGCTTTTGCCAGTGAAAGTTTCTACCAGAATTACTCAGTTTTCTGTAAGACATACTTAAAAAAGAAAAAAAAAAATTAATTGATCATTAGCAAGGGTGTTAAGCTCTGAGCATAAGGCCATTTTGAATTACAGAGCCAGCATCACCCAAAAAGCTGACCTAGCCTTTGCACACCAGCTGCTTTTATGGCCAGCTAGTTGGGAGTTCTCATTTTGCTTTTGATACTAAGTCCCACCTTCAGCTTTCCCCATAGTTTCTTTTCTTTCCTGGAATGAACCAGCAATGAGCAAAGTGTGTGCCAAACGCACTCCCCAAGAGTCCTGTGGAGGTTAATTTAACCCTCAGCCACTTCTGCATTTTCAGCCCTTGTTTCACTTGCTGTTTATACTTAGACTTATTTCTCTTTTTGGGGTGGGGGTGTGTGTGTGTGTGTGAAAGTGCTATTTATTGCTAGGGTTGAGAGCTAAAACAAGCAGCAGTACACCCACAGAACAGATCAGATACACAGAAAAACGAGTTTTCCTACATACAACAGCTGACATCTAGGGATCCAGGAGGTTAGTTTGGGTTTTGCATTCTCTGATGGTTGATGGTTAGAACTCTGGACCTATTAGGATGGCACAGATATCTGAATTTTCAGCAGTGTGGCATCCTTCAGCACTGGGTGGGGACAACTGACTCAGTGACTGAAAGGAGAGAAAATACTGCCTTTGGATTCCTCAGTGTCGCTTTCGATTGCACTTGATTATTGCTTACAGTTTCTGACATTGATCAATATTCTTCCAAGCCTGTTGCAGACTTTTGACAGTCACATTATCAGCTACCATTTCGCTTTAAGTGTTCAAGTCCATTCCCAAAAACAATTTCTTTTAGGGAAAAAAAAAGTCTTTGTTAGTTTCAGGCGATTCACTCACTGCCTTTTTAGAATTCCTTCTAGTTTCTGAAACTTGTAAAAAAAAATTCTGTTCTGTGTGTCTGCAGCACACATCTCTTAAGGATATTGTGGGATTTAATATTCCCTTAGCAGCTGTTGTTTTTAAGTTTATCTTCAATATTATGAGCTGTTTAAGTGGGAATTCCAAACTAGTCTATTGTTGTCATTTGACAGTAATAGGTTTCTTAGGGAATGTATTAGAAAGGCAGTGAGCTTCCTGGTCTGGAAAACTGAAAAATATTTCTATTTACACAATATACTTTTGTCATACTTCAATATCTTGGTAATGTAACCCAAATGTAAAACTGACTAATGAAAAGAACACATGGTCCAAGAACACAGGTGCTAACCCAAGAGAGAAACAGCAGCAATGCTTCCCTCTCATGGCTCTTCAAAGAGTGTAACCACCAGCCATGACATTGTGAATACCTCTGCATAAGCAATTTTGGCTTTCCTTTTTTACAAACCACATAACCTCTAGCTTAAATAATCAGCAACATCCTCCTATTTTCTTTATATATGTATGTTTGCTAAGGCACCAAAATGGCCGATAAGTAATGCTACAAAACACCCCCAGACAGAGAAGAATAATAGGTCAGCATAAAGAGAGCACATCCATGTAAATTAGCAGTGTGCTAAGGAAGACTGGTAAAGGAATATGCTGAATCACAAGCCTTCACTACCATTGTCACCATTAGCACTTAATTTTCCAGCCCAGCTACTCTTCCCACGTCCCCTTCAGTGCCTCATGATGGCAAGATCTAATGGATTCCTGATCTTCCAGAGTTTCCATTGTTGAAAAGCTCTTCCAGGCTTTTTACAGTCTCCTGACCTGAAATGGGTTTATTCAAAAACATTGTTCTGAACTGGCATAAAAGTAGACCTAAACAATACAATATTTTGAAAATTATTAATGAGGCTATTACTATTCCTTGACTTCAAATGTGCTGAGATGCTTTACTGTTGTGAGAAGTATTTAATACTCCTAGCTCTAACCAGATTCGTCCTTTCATCTGCCTTCTGCTTGTGACGTAAGGATTCAGGATTCACTTCAGATTTGATATGGCTATTGGTAATTTGAAGAATTAATACATTACATAGGATAACCTCAGTTCATTATGAAGCCCAGCAAACCTATACAAAGAAAACATCTTTTCTAAGCATTTCCTACTAATGTTGCACCTGAAATAAAACATTTTCAATTTTTCCAAAGACATGTATTGTTCCAGTGAACATATCCAGAACTACTCAATGTGTTAGTGTATACACAAGAAGCAGAAAAGCAATATAAAAAACAACAAAAAAATTACCTATGGTTTTAAAAGTATATAAAAATACAAACAAAAAAAATCCATTCAGATTGGTTATAGTCCACCTAACTAGCCACAAGTTTGTACAGTGAGCTGTAAACTTTGCTCATACAATTTGTGAACCATGTCCCCAGGGCATAATTTTCAGCCAAGCTGTGGTTTCTGCATTTTTGCATAATTTTATATTGTGTGTTATTGATTACTTGCAAACACAGACTACCCCATTTGGGTATCTGGCAGTAGCATGCTGACATTGCAGAATTTAACAGCACAGTTAGAGAAACACTGCAGACACCAGGAGAACAGGTTCTTTGGATGAGCATATGACTGAAGTCTGACCCAGTTCACTTTACAGAAGCACATCATGTTTTCCTCAGTCCTGTCCACCAAACAGTATAGTGTACTTATACATTGAATTAATCTTCAAGCAGACCCAGGATGATCCAGAAATAGATCGGGAGCACAGCACATTCCAAATTTGCACAGACACTTTCAAAGATGCTATTTTTGCAAGGTATACAGATGGAGGAAATAGCATGTGTTCACTGTGCCTGCATTCTTGCACTGTCCCTGACCTGATTCAGGTTCCCTTGGACTGCAGCCCAGGGCTTGTTTATTTGACAGACATTTGGAAGTTTTTTATTGGTTCTTTGCTGAGACCACTAAACCTATTTTGTCACAATGTGCCAAGAGTTTGTCCGGGTGGCTGTAGCCACCTATTTTTGCTGATTTTCTTTACCACACTTGGGATACCATCCCCTGTGCTCAAGCTGGAGCTTCAAACAGGTAGGTATGCTGACCTGCAAGTTAGTCCTGTGTCAAGCATTGTTTTCTTTCCTACATTCCTGCCAAATCAATCAATAATTTATTCAGATTCTTCAACAGGGATGCTTCTATTGATGCAATGCTTTTGGTTTTGACCACTCTGTCCTTTTGCCTGCCCTTGCTACCAGGAATGCAGCACCCATTTCCTGCCCATGAGGTCACAGGGGTCCAACCCTGCTACCTCCTCAAGAACTGGGAATTATTAAATAAAAAATTAACTAAAAAATTAAGTTCATGGACTCTATACCAAGAAAGCACAAAGGGTTGGAAATATTTATAAGTAGTTAGAGAGAAACTGTAACAGATATACCACATATATGTATCATGAAAACCAGAGGGGAAAAAAAATCATTGATATCCTAAATCCTCACCACAGTGAAGTGGGATTGCTTTACAACTGCCCATAAATCATAGCTGCTTTTTGGAGTTATTAGTTTGTGGTCTCCACCACCCCTGCCACATTTCATTCTTTTCTCTTTGCTCTTTCATAACTAAGAAGTGCCCATGCTTCTCCCTCGGAAAAGATTTCAGCTTCACTAAATGCCAGAACTGCTGTGGCACCGGCAGCTGCAACTCCTCACTCACACTGCTACTTTACTCTTAAAGGTTGTATTAAAAAGCTTATCGATGACAGTATCAAAGTACCATGTCCAATATTTAAGCTCCAGCAAGAGAAACGTAGCAAGCTAACTGTTCATGACTGTCAATCACAGGCAACAATCACTGATGACAACCACAAAACCAGAGACAGAGCCCTGCACCATATTCTGACTCCTTCCACTGCAGCTGGATTTGTATTTTGTACCTGCTTTTATACAACTCTCACTGTTTTGAGACACACCAACAGGATCAACTCCTTTGCGGATGTTCCACACTTTCTTCTCTCTGTTGTGGTGTGCACGTATTCAGGTTTCCCTGGAGTGCGTGACAGTGCATGTCACCTGTCTGGAAATGCACGTCACCTCTGTTTAGAGATGTGATATTTATTGCCTGCATATCAGGGACTTTCCGTGTAATGCACTAAAGCAGGGCAAGCTGGCTCATTACTTGCTGCCTCAGAGTTCAAAGTTCAGATTCAGATCCAGATGTCAAACTTTTTACATATTAAGGACCATCTGGTTCTACTTTTAGTTTGGCTCATCAGGGAGAAAATCCCAGATCATGGTGTCTGATGCTGGCTTTCTCATTTCTGTCCCCAAGTTGCTGAGTAATCCTTGGGAAGCAAAGAAAATCCCGAAGCCTTTGCCTACCTACTGCATAAGACAGATATGTTACTAAAATGGTGTCCTCTTACTTATTTTTAATCTAACTATATAGGACTGCAGTCAGTTGCCAGCACAGTGACTCAGCAAAGCCCCAAGCAGGAAAACTCCCTGCGGGACTCCTGCAGCCCAAAGGGAGTGAAGAGAGCACAGCCAGGTCCTGGGCCTGTCCTCACAGAACAACCTCACCTGTTCTGGGTGCCTGCAGGCCATTCAGGACACCAGCAGCAAGGGCTCCTGGAATCCAAATACAAATTCCTTGTGAGTAAAGCACTTGTGAGCAAAGCACTTTGCCTATGCAGCCTTCAGATTCCAGCATTCTTTCAAGAAGGCTTTGTAGTCAACTCAGCACCTTTACATCACTCCTCTTAATTTACATTTAAATTCAGCAACATCCTTAATTTTGCCTTAAAGAGTCTGTCTGTGCTTCCCAGTCCGCACATCTCACACCAATACCTGTGGGTCTAGAAGCATTCCCCACATTCCTAACAAGAAAGCTCAGGTGCTCTTTGGGGATACTTGTCTTCCAAATCCTTTTGGAACATGGAGCACATATGACAGATTTTCAGAGACTATCTGTTAATTAGAATCCACAGAACTATCAAGGGTGTCTGTGATGTCGAACACAGTATCCTCTATTCAGTAAGCAATTTATTTCAGGAGGTTGACTCATTTCCTTAAAGCTTTTTGAGCTATCTGTTGTGACTGAAAAAAATTCAGAAAATTTAGAAGTACTCAAGGAAATGAGCCAACACATCCTGGAAGAAATTCATCCAATATACACACACAATAAGTTAAGTCAGTCATAGATTTCTAAAGAAATGAGCAGGAAGGGGTTCTAAAAGAACCTGAAATATTTTCTGTGAAACGCAATGTTTGTTTCCCATCACCATAACTCTCCTTACGCCCACTTTAAAAGCAACATACTATGGCTAATCAGGAAGTGTTTTTCCTAAGTTTGCTTTCTCCCTGTAAAGACAAAAAACCTTCCCTGAAATAATTTAGTGGATCTCCCCAATACTTAAAATTAAAATACTGCTGTCTGTGTGCCCCATGAGAACTTTCAGACCCTGGTGCTTACCCCTAGAGGCACAGAGGGTCCATAATCAAACCATATATCCAAGAGAGAGCCTTTTCAGTGACATGAGTAACACACGACTGAATTACCTCATCACACACTCACTACCTTCAAGGGTTTCCAGCAATGTATCAACGCCTCAATGTCTCAAGGCACTCGTAAATATTCCTGAGTATCAAAAAGGCCACCTCAGTAAACACAAGACAGCTAAACAGAAGCTCTAGCTAAACAGACGATAGTTTTCCTCTGGAAATTTAAATGGAATTTTATGACAAAGTCTTGATGAACTACGTTTAACTGCACAGCAGTCCTAAGTAAAAGGATATTATCTAAAAACCGGCATCTTATAACCTATTCTTCATCACATGACATGCAGTAAATAGATGGAGAAAAGGAGGTTGGAAGATCACTCACAATTTTTGTAATCTACTTCAGCTAAAGACAACTTAGAATTTCCAAGATAAATTAACTTCTGAGTAATGTGCTGATGGCATAAACAGAGTTTTCAAGTAATAACCAGAAAAACTGCTATCTTGTCTTAAGCACCATCCTATCACATTCAGAGTAATAGGAATTCTTTTTTCCCTATACGTTGCCAGATCATTTTCCTCACATATAAGCTTTATTAGTTTTGTAGTGAGATGGATGACGAATTCAGAGTTAAGATCTACCTCTTAAACAAAAAAGATGCCAATATAGTTATTTCTCATCTCAAATATTTAAGATGATGTCATTAAGATGAGAGAAATTAAGTCAAACACTCCTTATGGTAAGTACTAAATAGCTCTGCAGATTAAACTGGATGAGACTAAAGCTAGAAGAAACACAAAGGTCATTCTGCAGTCCTTTAGAAGCAGTATTATTTTAACCAGTGCCAAAAATCATCATCAGAAGTCAGAAAAAGAAATAATGGTTTTACTTACTTAACTTTTTAGCATAAAATCTCAGAAACAAAAAGCTTTCTCTCTCATGGTATTAACATGCAACAGCAAAAAAAGAACACAAAACTGTAGACTAATGAAGGCAAGGAAGTTTTATTAACTTGTGTAAATGTCTTGAAAGCACCTACATATAATATTTCCATTATTTCTTCTACGTTTCCAGCAGAGTATTTTAAAAAAGCATTAATTCCCTGGGACTCTGCAGGCAACGAACAGAACCTAGAATTGAATGCAACTAGACACAAAGGCTCACCAACTCAGCTACTCCCAGCAATACAAGTAAACCCAGACATCAATAAGTGATTGCAAACAGTGCATTCAGACTCGCACTCCTATTACAGCAGCCGACAAATCACATCCCATCACAGCCTCTCTGCTGGGGTCACTGCTGCACACTGCAGCTGAGCAGGTCAGTGGCACATTACTGCCAAAGGGTCTCCCTCCCACTCCTGGTTCCACACTCCTGCAGGTAACCCCTGCTGCTGCCCCTCAGCCTCGTGGAGATGCTAAACTGGCAGAGTTGTTTGTATTCTTGGGAGAGCAAACGCTCTGCCAGCCTGGCGCTGCTCAGCCAACGGGCAGCAAACAGCAGCACTGAGGACAGTCATGCACATGAATCTGAAACACAGTGGTTTTTATTTAACTGCTTGAGCGGGACAGAAGGAGTGCACTCAATTCAATGTGCTGTAATTAGGACTGCTTTCCAAACCCCAAACCTTTTGTGCTAATGACTCAGACTAGCAAATGCACAACAAAACTCACAGCTCTCCGTATCCCTTGGGGCGGTGGTGCTGATGTCAGGTGGGATGGCCGGGATTTCTCCTGCTGAACACATAGCAAGGGCGTGTTTGGTCTGGGGTATTTTAAGGGAACTGGACAATGCACCTTTCACCCTATTGCTCAGATGTACAAGTTAAAGAATACATCAGGGAAGGGTTGTTGCCTGCATTTTAAGTATGACCTCATCAATAACTCCTAAAAATCTTAGTCATTGTTGACTTTGGTGAATTGTTGCATCCTTATTCAGTATCTGGGAAGCAACTGTGTGTCTGGAAGTCTACTAAAATTGAGGGATGCATCTATGTTGAAAAATTTGTCAAACTGAATTTTCCCCAACCCTGCAGGCTACCATCTGCTGAACTATGTCATGCATGAAACTCTAGATATAAATTAAACTACAGTGAACATAGAAATATATAATTTTTTCTTCTTTTTTTAATGAGGTCATTACTGGATATTTATCTCTGTGACAACCAAATGTGCCTGCTACCGCACTATAATGTTTTTCTACACATATTTAATTTTATAAAACCAAACCCATTTAGGCTTAACTGGCTTCATATACAAGAAAGTGCTTCCACATTTTATGGCAAAGATAAAACATTGATTAAGGTCCTGATTTTGCAAGGCATGGAATGCATTCAGTTCTTAGTCCTCTGCACAGATGACACCCATTAGGTCCAAGCTTTCAGTTTTCACCTCTCAAAAATTATCCTCAAGTGTGACTTAAACTACATTTTTGACCACCAGATAAAGTTTAAATTCTCAAGGAAGGACACATTTAATGGAGCAGGAGAGTTCATACCACATCTGAACACATATCAGTCTTTTTCCTCTTTGCTGTACTACAGTACAGGCTGAATGACTGTATTATTGTTATGGAAATTTTAGGTTCATTTTTTTGCATTACCACACATCGGGAGATAAGGGATTAATGTATTCCCAAGGTTGGGGCAGGAATGGCAAGGGCAATGAACCTACTAATTTTTATGAACTTTCAAGGACTACTGACACATTAGTGATCAGTGACTTGAAACACGATGGAAGACTAAACAGTTTGACATTAACTCTGAATGACTGCCACACAAAGGAGGCAGATCTCATGAAGAGAGTTAGAGCAGACCTTGAAACAAAGCTCAGAAGCACAGGATTTGCTTGCCTGAAAATTGGCTGCCCACCAGAGTGAGAGCAATGGAGTCCTGGATGCTGCTGGGCACGGAGACAGGAACCACTGCCAGTGCAGAAATCCCTAAGTTCTGCTGCTCCCACAAGGTGAGCGCCAGCAAAGCACAGCCAGTTTAACTGCACAGCTCAAGCATCTTCACCCCAAACCAGAACCTCCCTCGTGCCAGAATGGCAAATCCTACAAAGGCTGGGGACCACTCTGGCCCAGCTGAAAATTTTTCCATACCAGAGATTTCAGATATGGTCATTCTCTGGGTCTTTTTTGCTGTTCAAACAGCAGAAATTGCAAGATAAATCCTGAGGAGCTTTGCTAGGAAAGGAGGCCTGTCAAAATCAGTATTGGCACTTTCCTTAACCTCCTCCAGTTATAATTTAAGAATCTGTGTATCCAGTATCAGAATATATTAAAATATTATATTAAACATATGCACCAATAAAGTGTTAGCTTCAAAGTCCTAGTATGTTTGTGTCTCATCTTTTCATATCCCAGTGGCTCTACCTACATCAGTCACATCCTTAACATATCCTATTTAACACTCAGCTTATAACACTTCTCCATTAATTCAGATTCTTACAGTCATTGATAAATCCATGCAGACGCAGGAGCCAGGAACTTCATAAAAAATTTACAGGAGGAATTCTAACACTATGCATAATGCAAAATTAATCCACAATCTATTTCTCACATGAAAAAATCAATAGATTAATTTATGCAACTGCTTTTCCAATCCAGTTATCACTGACTTGGAATAACTGTTTTTCCCAAACTACTTTGAAAATACTGCATGGCATGTTGATTTGATGACAGAAAACAGCACTGGAAATGTCTTTTAAAAAATTCAAACCAACCTCCTTCAAACAAATTAAAATACAAGCTAACACAAGGCAGTTTTATGGTAAAAGGAAATATTACAAATTCAGAGGTCTACATTGTTCTTCAGTATCCAGTGTTTATATTTGCCATCTTCCCATCTGCTAGAATAGTCACTTCAAAAAGGCAGGGTGGGGAAAACACCACTTTCTATCCAAAGGATTATAAATGTTGTCATGCCAAAACCTCTTGCAGTGGAAAGATACTGACAACACAGCTGAAAATGTCCTCCCTGCAGCTATGTTTGTCTAGTTTTCAGGTCAGGGCTATCTCAAAAACTGAAAAAAACCACAATTAACCGAAAAGTTTGGATGTTCTGGCGAGACTTTCTCTGTCACAGCTTGAACTTATTTCAGACATACACATCATCCTAAAAGATCCTAGATTCTTGGAGTTTTAGCAGGGAATTACTTATTTTCTTCTTAAAACAAATTAATGTATACATTTTAATGTAACAAGTGCATCTTTTCAGGCATCTGCTGCATGCAATGAAAATACATAGACAAAACACTTTCTATCCATATCTTCTAATTATCCAGAGTAAAGAAATGGTAATATATTATCCATGCACTGATTTTTGAGCAAACTTCACCAGCTCACAACTGAAAAGTAGAAAGTACCAAATTCCATGTTGGTGAAAAAGGAGCTTTGTATATGGGTCAGGAGCTAGGAAGAACTGAAAGAATAAAATTGGAATGCAGCACCTGGAGGGAAAGCTTATGAAGTGCCTTGGTTTATTACACTTTTTTTTTAGACCACTGAAGCCTCACCACATATGATATTAGGATACAATTATAATATTAAATTACCTTCACTTTTCATTATCCCACTTGAGATGTGGCCTTTCCCTAAATTACTAAGTGACCAGTAAATGAAATATTTCAAGGCAGCTTTTTCCACACACTGTGTCTGGTGACAAACAACACAGTGCCAGCCTCCTGGAAGTCAAAGCCCAGACAATCTCATGGAGCCAGCTGGGCAAAGACCGACTCCTCTCCACAGAAACTCAGGCCTGCAGTTTGCAGACCTTAGCAGCAGACAGAATGAGGAGTAACCACAAGTTAATAGTTTTATGCCTAGCAACTCGTCAACAGACATTAACAGTACTGCTCATACTTTAAAGTACAGAAAAGGAAAGGGCAGAACGGGAAGGAAAAAAAAAATCAAGTGAATAATCAGAATTTTCTGGAAGGTAATAAAGATATTACTTGGTATGTTTTCTATAATGCAAACCAAATAAATCTTCTAGGAATAAAGTACCTTAACATTTTATAATCTCTCTGTCTAATGTGAGCCACTATTTTAAGTGTACTAAAGGCAGTTTATGCAAAAGCTTTTTTTTCTTTCTAATCCTGTCTGACCTGAAAAGGAGAGGCTCCAAACTCCATTACCCTAGGAAGCTTAGTATAAACCCAGAGCCTATCTAAATTGCCCTATATAACTTCACTGGGGGGGGGGAGGGGTGTTTCTTTTTATTTTTCTTTGGTTGTATAATGCTATTTTGGATCCATGATGTAGGTATAACAAAAAGCAAGTCAAAGCCTGTAAAGCAGCCTCTGTAAAGCGGCCGATGGAAACAAATACAATGACCTTTGATAGCCAGCATTTTAAACGTGCTAAGGATCTCTAGAATAAGGGCATGCATCTCATAAATAGGACTCCGTAAATTAGGACAAAAACAGGCCAACCTGGGTAATTTGGCCATGGGAGATAATCTATTTTAACCAGAAAGAGGGTTTGCTTCTCTCTGCTGACTTTTTATTCTTTATTTTGTACTCCCTGGTTTCTTTTGATATGAGACTTCATGACAACCTGTAACACTCATCAAGATGCAACTTCCCTCAGCATTCCACAAGCAGTGGAGAATCCACTTGGTCATCTTTTTAAGCAGTTCTCACTTTCTAAGGAAGTCTTGGAACCCTGTTGCTAGAATAACACAGTAGCAAGAAAACTGGGATCTCATAGTTCCTTCAAACTGAATATCCATTTCTCTTCTTTGATTCCAACTGGGGCCAACATTTTGCACAGCTTTACTCACTACAGGGCTCCAGAGCTTGACCACTCTTGCTGTAGCAAGATGCAGATTCCTCGTAAATAGAGGAAATTAAAACCAACCTCCAATATATTATATATTGCTTGTAATAACAATAATTTTTAAAAGAGGCATACACAAAGAAAAAGCTGGGCTGCTACTGAACAAGAAAACCTTATGGGTCTAAGATGACGTTTGTTAAATTCTGTAGTCTTCTACAACTTCAAAAAATGAAGGTTTTCTGTCTAAACTCTAATTAAAAATTGAGAATTTCTGAGAAGAGGACCTCTTCCTTCCTTCTCATTAGGACAGAAAGACTGAAAATTTACCTTTACTTCTCAAAGCAAGCGCAGGCCCAGTATCTCTACTAAAAAGCCCCCTCTTCAAATTTCATCACGCCTTGTCACTCTCAAGTGACAATCCTCATTACCAGTCCTGAAGAAAAAATGACAAGTCCATTCTAGGTAAAGCTTAAAGCTGAATTCAAAATGATAAACCTGTAGTTCAGATTTGACAATTTCACGTTTCACGCAACACTGCCTGATTTACCCAAAGAGAGAAAATAACATTTCTGCCTGGCACGCAGTCTCTGTGGGACACCTTTCTGTGCTTTCACAGCTGTGGTATCTGCATTCCCACTCATCTCGCCTCTGGAGATGGAAAGCTGCTTTAACAAAACTTGATGGACAAGACTGTTCGAGAAGTGCTATCGACACTTTTAAAAGTCCACCCAGTACAAAAGCAGAAATAGCCAGGAAAAAGGATGTTTGCCTTCACAGAATACACTGTGTCCCTCACATAAACTTTTCTTCTGGTAATTCTTAGGAACACACTGGGAAAGAAAAAGAACATGTACACAAAGCAGTATCTCAGCAAGAAAACAGACCGTGTTTTAACATACACATTGATGAAACAGAGAAAGATACAAGTATGGTACAAGTGAGCAAACTCACACATATATCTAAAAACATTCTTTAAAATACAAAATTCTAGACAAACTAAGCATGAATTTTGCTATAGAAGTTTTCAGTTAGGTTCACTTTCTTGCATTTACAAATGAAAGACCTAAAGTTTCTGTAGAGGAGTACTCTGTGAATTAATGTCTCATAAAATACAGTCTTTTCTACAAAGCATTTGCTCATTTATGACTTCCTTCCTTTTTTAAAATAAAATAACCAGAAGTAAAAAAAAAAAAAATTAATTCACGTGCACTTTTAAAAAAAATTGAAAATCAGTCCTATGATGATTCTGTGTTTCTCCCCTTGGGTTTTTCTCATTTTAAAAAGGTAACATTTATTTTCATAACCATTTAGCAGGCCAAATATTTCAGTGAAGCTGTACTCTTCTAGGAAAAACTCCATCTCCTGTTCCCTAGTGAAAGCAAATCAATTACCTGCAAAGCTCATAACAGCAGAGGCAGTGACTCCGATTGCTGACAGTCTTGTGACCAACTGCACCAGCCAATGTCTGAGTGAATGTGTACAGTGGTTTCTGGTCAGACTCTTCTAAAGAAACTTCTCTTGAGAAGTTTGGTGGTATTCCTAGTGAGCCACTGCAGCTCTAACCGAGCAGTAAAACCACACTCAGAAGCACAGAACTGCCTTCCCATTATAGAAAACTAATGAGAACATGCTAATTGAGTAAAGTAATGAATGAAGAGGCAAGACGGTTTACAGTGTTCCATTTTCAATTCCTTTTATAATGGATGTACTTCTACAAAACTTAGTTTGCGCTGAAAATGTACCTGGATTGTTTCAGACCTCTGCCAGATCTCTCTGTACAAATGCCTGAGCTCACAATGATGCTCATTTTAGAATATTCATCTTCTCTTCACAGAGTCAACAATCACTTTTTCCCCTCAAAACACTGACTCAGCTTTCATGACAGATAACTGTACAAGCAACATTAAAAAAAAAAGCCACAGGACTGTGCTTTTGGTGCTTTGGGGTTTTAAAATAAGAGCACAATATTTGCCTTTTTCTGCTCCTAGCTCCTCGAAAAATGGTGCTTTACTAGAAGACATGGGGGAAATACTGGAGGTTACAGCAGCAGCAACTGGCACAGCCCCAGTGCTGCCTTGTGTTAGTGACCACACACAATTCCCAGCGCCTTCAGGAGCCTGTGCCAGAGGGGAAACTTAAATAAAATAATTTTCCTTTTAAACAAAGACCAAGATGGAGAACCTCAAGCAACTACATTAAATGTTAATAATATGTTTGAGAATGGAGCTTTTATTCTTAAAAATATTCACCAACCAGCATAAGAAGTGTCCTCAATTTCCAAACGAGTAAGTGGAAACTGGAGGTACTTCACAGCAATTACCACAAAGGACTGAAAATCCTGGATCACAGCTGTAGAATTTAACTTACCTTAACTGTGGCTGTAAAAGTTATGCAAGTGTTAAAGGGTTTTAACACTTGAAAGAGCTGATCAAAAACCATAAATCTTGAAAGAGTTGATCAAAAAATTTAAATCAATGATGGACAGGCATGCCTATCAGACTGAGTATGTCCTTACCCCTGTTGTTAAACAATGTGCAATTTCATAATTCAGAATGATGAAACCACAAGTCTTAAAGGAAAGACTCTGCTCAGATCTATTTTAAATCAGTAACAAAACTCTCACCACCATTCATGGATTTCAAGTGGCAATGGAGACAAAAGCTTCTGGACCTTCCACAATTTAAAAAGAAAGCATTCGCAGACTCTGGTATTACATGGTAGCATTATGGGGGGGTTTAAGCCCAAGAAGGCATAAATTTGGCTCTTCCTTATAGGATTCTTACCCTGTGGTAACTTAATATTGTTTTGTACTTTAGGGACTCAACAGACTGAATGTAGAAATATTTTTAATCATTAAAGTAAGATAAAAATCACTTTCAGCCTACAGTAAGAACCAATAAGAATTTTACAGAGTTGCTGCATTTTAGCTTATCGAATATAAAGCCTGGAGTGCTGCGAACCATAAAAAAACAACAGGAAAGGGTGAGAAACCTGTATGCAGATGAAGCTCTTGAAGTATTCAAATCACAATGTTTAAGCTCATTTAGCAGGCTGTGCATTTTACAGCACAGATCACACTTCAGTTGCTAATGCTGTTGGGAAGATCCATTTCTGTTTATTATGGAGACACTTCATTTAGGTGGCTTAAAGGTTAGTGCATATCCACAGTTTGTTCCACGAGAGACTCCAGCTTATGCAGCAACTCCAATACAGCTTTTATAGGCAGGTATGCACTGGAACAGCACAAGTAATCTCCGCTTTGTGGAACTACAGTAATGTTAGAACAAAATATCTAAAGGGGAAAAAGAAAAAAAAAAAAAAAAGACAGAACTAGAAACAGCATCTACCCAGAATGTGACATTAAGTGATGAGGAGCTGGAGCATCTCGGGAAAAGGTGGCACAGCAAATATCTCTCAAAAATCCTACTGAGGCAGATTTAACCACACTACACTTAGTCCCAACACAGACAAAATTCCAGTGGTCAGAACTGTCTCCATCAGTTTCTGCTATACCTGCATCTGGCAGCTTGATTTGACCACTTTCTGTACACGAGTAATTAGGTTCAGAGAAGCAGCACAATTTTGAAACAAATCAACCCATCGGTCCCACTTACTGAGGACTGAATTCAGGGACAATTTTAGTGCATGTGAAGCATTACCTTGAGAAGGCAACTAAAGGCCACTACAGGTGCCACTACAGGTACCCAGGCTCTGGCTATGCTCCATTCCTAGTGGGGACATAAAGGCTGTCCTTTGGACAGCTCCAGAGCACACACACAGCAGGGATGTTTGCATCTTTGATTAAACACAACGCAGAGGAAAATCACAACCCAGACAGGTTACTGATGCTCTCAGCACCAATCACTTTGGCCTGCTGATCCACCCCTTTTGAGTCACATTATTTGCTAATGCACACACTGCCCACAGGCCCTTGCATGCCAGCCTAGAACTCTTTCCAGCTCCCTATGAAATAGCCTGAACAGCATAAAAAAACCCACACAGAAGAATCTCTTGAGAGGATTTCCTCCTGCAAGAATTCCTCATAAAGAGAAATTTTCGGTTCTTTAGAGTTGATGCTATTTCAGTTCTACAAAATCAAAGACTTATACAAATGATAATACAGTTTTTCACAAATGATAAGAGGTTACTTATTCAAGATAATGTATAAGCATTGGACTGTAAGCACATCAAGTTACATGATGAATATGGTACTTCAAATTTTCTAGTCTCTAAGCCAGCCACCAGCAAAGGAGGAAACAAGAAACTGTATGTAGATTTATTGTTTAAGAATAATGCATTTCATCTTCTAGCAGGTCACTGTGGAACAAGATCTACATTAATTAGAATCATGTTTTTACATAGTTCACTGCATGGAGAAAAGCAAAGAGGAGTCCAAGGCAACTCTCTGTCTTACCTCAGCTTTATCTGTAGATTAATTCTGTAGTATGCCAGAACATATACCAGAAAAGAAAATATGAAGTGGCAAAAGAGCAAGAAACACACAGAAATACTACAACACAATTCTGACTTACCTATGTGATAAAGTCCTATCCAGTCAGTTGGATCTACTTCTTCCTTAATATCCCAGAAAATGATGAGATTCTGAGACTGCCCCAAGGTGTATTCATACATGCTGGCTGTCAAACTAGACCTGCTATCCGAGGTCACTAAATCAGTGTCACTGTTGGCACGCTGTAGGTTCATGTTCTCAGCCATGGTGCCCTGAGAGGCCAAGCTCTGCAGGTTCTCGGGGCTCAGGGTGTACCGGAGCTGTGGATTGCGACGGCGCACGAAGAGCAGGTGTTCTCGGGCTGAACTGGCCATCTCTTCTCCACTTCTGTCAATTCACGTAAAAAAGTTGCTGTTCAGAGATCTATCACCAAGAAGGAAAAAAGAAAGTTTAAAGTGAGATAGGAAGTGACTCCATCAGTTATTAAATGGAGAAGTATTAGTGCAAAAATGTTCCCACAGAAGCCTCAAACGGACTGAGTACAATCTCTTTCTTCATTGCTCTGCCACTGCAAAGAACTGAGTGTCTGTACATTAAAGAAAAAGCGTGATTCACTTACAACAAAATTCAGAGTTAGCCACACACCACAAAGTAACATTTATAAGCCAGAAAACAGCAGAAAGCAAATCATCCAAGACAATCTATGAAGTAAGAACAGCCATAGTAACAAAGCTAATTTAAGTCTGGCCTTAAGAGCAAAGACATAATGAACTCTCACCATAAAAATCACAGTAGTACATGATGTATATGGTAGTTTCAACAATACTGTCTATGCACTGTTTGATCAGCATGAGTAAAGTGTTGATAATAGTAAGGTGGGACATACTTCAGTAGAAATATGGTATCCCAAATTTATACTACTATATATAAAACCATCTTGTAAGGATTTTATCTTGTAGGGCAGAAAGCATAGCTTCTAAGATCCTCTATAGCACACAAAAACATGTCAAAACATTGACTGAGGTACTTCAGGCTATGGATATATATCCAACTAGTCAGTTCATCTGTGCAGGCAAATTTTGTTGTCCTTTTTCATGCATTAGAAAACAGAGGCCTTATAAATTCAACAGTTTTCCTCCAGCCCTGAGCAGACACTTCTCTGAAGCATCTTCCCTGAAAGGGTCATGCCAATATCATCATGCCATACATTCACAAGGAGAACTTGCATGTCATTATCCACAGATGCTAAAAGCATTGTCATTTGAAAATAAGCCCTCACATTACTCACAACTTGAGATAAATCATAACTCATCTTCATCTTTTCAATAATAGAATTTTCTATAGAATAGAATTTTCTTTTCAATAATATTTCAGTGTATGGACTCTTCAAGTGTACCCAAAATTTTTCTGCTATATTTCAGCTTTCCTTAAATGGGAAATGTTTTGAAATACTAAGAACTAACAAAGGGGAAAATAAAGTTCAACTCAACCAGCTGTCTGTAGTTCATCACTTACTGTAGACGATTCAGCATCAAATAACGCAGAAAAGGAAGGAAACAAAAATTCAATTCAATAACTCTACATATACAGAATGACATGGAGACAACCATGTTTACTTCACAAAGTACACGACACAGTCTTTCCTGACATGAGGAATATTTTGGCTGCCTACACGTTATTTCTGGTGCTGGACGTCAGCAGGGTTCAGTAACTCCGCTCTGCCGTGCTCCCACACCCTCTGCCTCTGACATCAGGGTCAGTGACAGAAAGGAAACTTTGGTAAAAAGGACCTTTTTGAACAAGAGTCAGGGAAGTTCGTACCTTGTTTCTCTATGCAAATTTTTATTCACTAAATCTGAAAATCCCAGAGTGCTTTGAGACCAGAAAGGTTAATAAACAGTCACCACCTTCCCCACAAGCCAGTGAAACACACAGGGATCAGCCCTGTGATGTGAGTAATAACACACACTACACTTAAATGTCACACTGGCAGAGCTTTACCCCTGAGTCAGGAGGTCCCAATTTGCTCCTGAGCCTGCCCAGAGAACTATTAAGTTTGAATTCTGTCCCACAGCCACAGATTTATGTCTTTTTGAAACATTGTATGCAGTGTTTTTATGACGTTAAAATCACTGCAAAATAAGTGTCATGCAGGCGGACTACAGGTAAAAGACAAAGTTTAAGCAGAAAGGATGAAGAAATTTCCTTCAGCTGCAGAGCCTTACGCTGGACCCGGGGCAGCACTGGCATTTGTTGGAACATATTGAAAATTTATACACAGCAGATGGGCAAACTCATCCATGGTTAAGGACACATGAGAATTAACTTGTACTAGCCAGGACTATGCCACAGTTTGAGAGCTGAAAATAGCCTGAGAAAAACATTAACTCCTTTCCAAGAGTCCATTTTCTTAAGTCCTAATAGCTATCACTTTGGTGAATCACATTAGTTTCTAAAAGGAAAGTAAACCACAAATCTAATGCTGGATTACTTGTTTGATCCTATTCATAATTCCAAGTGTGATCCAAACAAATCACATAAAGCAACTGAAATCAATTTGCAACCAACAAGTTAAACTCACATGTTAATGAGCTCCTATTATGGGAAAAAATACCTCCAAAAACTCAGGACTCATAAGCTTTTAGAGCATATTCTGAATTCATTTTAAAATGTTGTAAAGGGACCCTCGCATCAGATAGTACTCTGCTATGTAGTATCTCACAGTGAGTTTAATTAAGGATATTTGTAAAGAGAGAAATACAACACTCACTGTAAAAGGGGAAAAGATGATTGCCCTAAGACCCAAACCATAAGAAGTCATAGCAGGGGAAAAGAGCCACTACTTCAATTATTTGCAATTCAGAAAAGAGATGAGAACCTCACACAGTGCCTTCCTGCCTACAAAAGAAATTAGTTCCTTGGGTTAATAATTCCTAATGTCTGTCACTAATAACATAACTAACAGAACACTAACACGTACATCCTACCATAGACTGAAAACAAGAATTATCCTCCCACCTTCAGTTCCTGCTAAGCACCACTGAAACCGCATTTGCATCCAGACTATGCTGTAAAGACAATGCCCAGGATTAGCTGTGTGCAGCTGCCCTGACATGAACGTTTGGCTCATCAGGCTGAACATGATCAGAGCAGTGATATCACTGAGTATCAAACCAAGCTGGCCATGCACATTGTTTCATGAAGGCAAACCGAAATGTTCAAACTGAATTAAAAGCATAGGCGAAATATAGGCATTCAGGAAATCAGCAGATACTAACTTCAGCAAACTATTTCAGTTGAAAAGTGAAACCTGTACCAAAGCTGCTTATCCGTATCACAGCATTTTCTTCAGTACTCGACAAGAAGCTTAGAGAGAAATAGAACTGATTTTCTCTTAATCTCTAAGTGGCCCAAGTTCAGGGTTATTTCTATCTAAATATACTCCCCAATTACTAATCATAGAGGAACTAGAACTGGGAAATAGTTCCACTTAATACACAAAATATAGATAGGAAAAATCCTCTTGCCCAACCTTCTTCACTAAAGGAGATTGAAAAGAAATGTCAGGCCATTTCATGCAGTCAAATCTTAAATAGTTTAAAAAAACACATGAATGGAAGTCCAAGAGTTTCAGCACAGGAATAACCAAAAAAAAATCCTACGCAAAACAAAGCGAAGTTCACATGCTGCCCTGTTTATCTTACTCCTAACTGTGATTCATTTCTTGTTTACGTAGTGCTCTTTGATGTGGCTTACGGGTCCTGCTCGCAGCCTCTTCCCACAGCACTTACTGTAAAGCAGCTCTGCAGGGCCGGCCCCGAGCGCACGACCCGGCAGCCGCTGGACACGACCTGTGCTCGGCCGGGCGGCTCAGGGCGCTGCTGGGGAAGTGGCCATTAACCCATCTCACTGGGGCTCTGCCTTCGGGTCACTGCGCTGCGGCATCGCAGCAGCCACGAGAGGAGCGAGGCTCCCTGCCCGTGGGGAGTGCTCTGCACACGGCTGGCTCTGCTGCTGTGTGACAGATGGGCAGGGAGAACCGTCCTGCCCAAGTGACACCCAAGTGTCCCCCATTCATGGAATCACTGAATCTTTTAGGTTGAAGAAGACCCTTGAGAACGTCCAGCCCAACTATTAACCCAACACAGGTTCACCACTGTCAATGTCTGACAACTCTTTTGCTGAAGAAATTTTTCCTAATATCCAATCTAAACCTCCCCAGGGGCAGCTTGAGGCCGTTTCCTCTGGTCGTTTTTCTTGTTATGTGGGAGAATGGACTGACGCCCCACTACTTTCAGGCAGCTGTAGAGAGTCATAAGGTTCCCCCTGAACCTCTTTTTCACCAGGCTATGCACACCCAGCTCTCTCAGCCACTCCTCACAGGACTTTCACCAGCTCCCTTGTTCTCCTTTGGACGCATTCAGATCATGCTTGGTGTTTCTCTCAAATGCCACTCCCCTGCTGAGATAAGCAATCCCCATAATTATACAGTCAGAAGAACACATTAAGAATATAAAGAACAGAAAACATGCTGGTTTTCCAATTACACACTGTGTGACACTGCTTCGTTCAGTACAAAGATTTACAAATGCTACAATTCAGGGTTCAAACTGACCATCTGTCTGAGCTCAAAGAGGTTGACAAAATGGTTCTTGAATAAATTCTGCATTTGGGGATCCTTCTCTGCACAGAACTCAAAACCAGCATATTTTCTAGGATAAGGTAGGACTCCAATCCCCACACTGGCTTCAAACGTGCTAGAAACTCTGGCAAAAGCAGAATAGTCAGAATTCACTGTCAGCTGCAAAACCTGCCTATGAAACTGGGTGATGGTTAACCACGACTCACTCATATGTTTCACCACTCTGCACTTACCCTACTTCAGTACTGAGGAGGTTTACTCTCCTCTAGAACTGCTGTGCACCTCTGCCAGCAGGACAGATGGGCCCGTCCTAGTAAAACTCACCAGCTACTTACTCAGCCTGATCATCAGGAACTGATTTGTTCTGAGACAAACGGATTAACTCGATAGCTCTTTAACTCAATAGCTTCCTTTCCAGCCTGTATTCTACTATTTCAGACAGCAGATTTGGTCTATGAAAAATAAAACTAAAATATAAAAAAAACACTCACAAAAAATAATAAAATGAGATAAAGCTGGCATGAAGAAACCTTTCCTCTGGAGAGAAAAATGAGAGAAAAGTTACATCTTTCTGCCCAGATGTCCTTTTCTTGTTGTTTCTGCTGGAATACTTCCAAGAATTTCTACTCATCAAGTTTTCTGCAATCCACCTAGGGGAATTTCTCTCGGAAGGTATTTCAGTGATTAGTAGGATTTTTTTCCATTAGGTAACATTCTGTCAGATTCAAGTTCAGCTAATGCATTTGGATGCTTCCTATTCAATCACACAGATAAAGATGAATATAAAAGCTGTCACAGTATTCAAGAGCCAAGAAAAATCTGTTCTTTGGGATCTCTATTTTCTTCACTTATTAACAAGCAGAGGATAATACCGCCCTTTCACTTACATGACCATGGCTATATTCTAAGTCTTTAGGATGATTTAGTACATTAATCATTCATCTTGTATCATGTAGTGGAAATTTAATTTTATTCCAGTAGGTAATGAAATTCAATATTTCAAAAATATAACTACCATCATATTATGTAACTGCACAGTTCTGAGCATCAACAGCAGGCAGAAAGTGATGAGATCCTTCAGCTAAAATACAGTCATAACTGTTCAATATTGCTACCTAGAATGCCTGAGTGCTCATTAAGTCTGCATGTTTTAAATAATTACTTAAACAGGTAGATGATACAAAGTCTAGGGGTGGCTATCTTGGAGGAAAAATAGTGATCACATCCCAAACCTAGAGAATTTGTGATCTAATGAAAACCAAAACAGAGATGTCAAACTTGAAAATCAAATCATTACACTTCTGAAACCATTTTTCTTTTTAATTACAAGCATACTCAGGATATATCAGAAAGATTAAAAGGGAAAGAAGATGTTTCTCTTTTTTCAGCCCAGTTCTTCTATCTTGCACATTTGACAATAAATTTGTATTCACTATTTTCCCCTGAACAGCCAGTTCTGTGTATTGCTTTTATTTGGGAAGCTCTTGAAAAATATTTAAAATTATTGAAAGCTACCATTGTAACTGACACAGGACTTAGATAGAGCTGAAATACATAAATGTTCTTTAATATCTCTCTTTTTAAATGGAATAAAATTAAAAGATGCTTTAATTCAGCTTTAAATTAATTGGACAGTAACTGTCTTGAAGTATCGATTGTTCTGTTCAGAATCACAAAGAGAAGTTAAATTCAGAAACATTATTTTTCTGTTGATCTGCTTACTTCCTCCTTCAACAAAGCCCCCCAGACTTCCATAAAAAGACAATTACTGGATACTCTTAGAAGCAGCTTAGCCTGAAGCAATGATGATGAAAGAACTTAATAAACTTGCCAGGTTCCAGAGACAAACCTATATGCGCATGATCTTTTAACCAGATTTCCTTTTTAATCAAGAAAATTGCCAAGAAGGTCAACTTAAGCATCTTGAAAGACACAGCGCTTTACAGATCTTCTCCCAAGAGAGATGCTTTAACTTTTCCATTCAAACTATCTCCACGGGAGTGCCAGACTAAATGACATGCCCGACACTGGGCTGGCTGTGCTAGGTATCTGGCCTCCTTAGGGGAAGAGGCAGAGGTCCTCCAAAAAAATAATTCACAGAACCAAAACCAATCCCTCTCTTGATCTGTGAAGGAAGCTGCAGTAACTTGAGACTGATCAAAAGAGGACAGAATTTTTGTCTAGAGGTCCTTTTCCCTTTTTGCCCTGCTCTGAAGCACACAAAGAGTAAATTGTACTGAGAAAACTCTGCCTTCAGTCTGCTAACTCATCCTCTGAACTCATTGCTGGGAAATCACAACTAGCAACTTCTGGAAACTGGACTCCGATGTTTTAAGGTAAAGCTAAAAATTACTGCACTGAAATTTGACAAGGATGCTGCTGTACAGGAGAGGGAGGAAAAAAGGAAAGAATGTGCACATGCATCTCCATTCTGCTTTGGACTCAAACCTGGTGACTCAGCTCAGATGTTAAACATCAGCTCAGATTACAAAACCACCATATAATTTAGACTGGCTGAAAACCTACCCTAAGGGAAAAAAACCATATAGTTCAGCATAAATATATACTTTAAGAAAACATACAATACACTGTTTGGCCAGAGAATAGCTCAGTTAATTTAGAGTGTAACAGAACATCCATTTTAGACCCTTTCAATGGATTTTCATACAGTTCCTTTGTAGAGTCCTATACACTTTTGTATGTACCTGGAAACAAATGTCACTCTCACATGACCTCAGCTGCTTGAGTAAAGCTTCCATCTTCCACACAACAAAGGCAACTTCCTTACACCAGGCAGAAGTTACTGCTCAACACTGTTACCAAGGCTAGCAGTCTCATGGGCTGTGCATATTTCTGACAGGTCCACACACCCTGCCCAGCAGCCCACCAGGCACTGCCGGGCTTTCAGTACAGCTTACTGCATTATCAGGCAAAAGCTTCAGCATGGAGCAAGCTGGTACACAGCACACTGGCCACTGGTCAAAAGAGTGAAAGGTCATAAATATGGGCCCGGAGAATAGTGCACACATACAAACCCATATGCATAGCTTGCCATCCTACAATTATAACAGTTTTAGAGGGTACTTACTGATACACTTTGTTGTCAATGAAGAAAAATGTCCCATGTCCCTGCAATGCTGTCCCCACAGATCAGGTGGAATAAGGAAGTCCTAAAGCATTTCAAGCTAACTCAGCCACATGAACTATGGAGTTGAACACTGAGAGCCTGGATAACCTGTCCAAAATAGTACTGAAGGGATTACGGAGGGCTCATATAATCCCTTCTGCTGCAGCTGCCAGGCTGTGAGATCCATCTGGTCTGCAGATGTATCTTAGTATTGCTCTGCAGACATACAGGAGGATGTCCAATGCCTAAAACTCATCCCTGTCTTTCACCGGAAGTAGCAATGTAAGAACTGTACATAAATTTAAGTTAAACATACCAGATAAACTCCTATCCTCTAGACTACTCACATAAGAAATGAAACCTGACTGGAAATTGTAGAGCAACTTCACAGCCAAGAGACCATGCTCCACATGTATTATATACTTTCCTTAACCTCCTCCTGGTGTGGCAACTACTTTAACCAAGTCATTAATTTCAGTAATCTTACCTGTAGCACCACCCCTCAGAGTGGAGTTCACAGCTGAGGCAGAGACTCAAGATACAGCCACGTAGCCATTAAACCCTGCATATTGTGAACTATGGCCTTGGATAATTCACAACACAGTGGTACTCTACATAAACTTTAAAACCAGAATCCCCGCTGCCAGGGTTTGATCTTGAGTGTCCACGACACAACTATATCTGCTGCTAGTTGCTGTTGATTGGCTGTCCTCAAGAATTTCCCTTCAAGTACTGATGCAGCTGTTCTCAGTTTAGACTTTCAATGCCAGTCACACAATCCATCTAAAATACAGCCCCCTTCAAATGTCTACACTAGAAAGACAGACTGTAATCTCTATGAGAAGCTACTTTGTCACAGGATGGGAAAATGAGAATTTAATTATTCTGTGAATAAACTGTAATATATGCTCATACTTACATATATGAAAGCCTGCAGGAACACATTAATGACAAAAAAAAATGGGCAACCCATTCAACTCTCTTGAGATCCCTCCTGTCTTTAGGACTTCAAGAACATTAGCAGCAACAACCCCGAGTTACCCAATTATAAGTTTTCTCACAAGGGTCAGTAAAGACCAAAATACAGAACTTGTACAGAAAAGAAAAACTTAGCATTTGCCTGTTCAGGAAAGGAAATAAATACATAATCAGAAGAAAGAGTACAATGCCAAAAAGCTTGACAAACAGAAAAGAAAAGATGTATTCCTTTGAAAGAAGAAAGGAAATCTGCCAGGCCAAAAAAGCCACAATTCAAAAAGCCATTTATAAAATAATGCGCTTGACAGAAGAAGTAATACAATTATTTACTGCTTACTATCAGAGTAGTTTTGTAGTTTCATTCCAAGTCTCTACAACCTGTACCAAAGCAGAAATTATTCAATGAGTGTCACATCCATGAATGACAGCTGTATTTTAGTGATACTTAACAGAGATTGATTTAAGCATTTATTCAGCAGTTATTAAAAGCTGGTGTATGTATATTTATATATACAATAAACATTTATATTAATTTATTTTAATTCAATTTTTAACTGGAAATCCATTCTATGCTGATGGAAGCCCTTGGAATATACAATGAATATGAATGAACTTTCATTGTCCCACCCATCCAAATCCAATACAATCATTCCCATTTTCAAGCTTGTAGGAGCTCAAATTTCTACCACATAGAATTGATTTCACGCAGTGAAATGGTAGCAAGACACCACAGACCAGGTACATCTCTCACACTGAGGGATTCCCGTGTTACCAGGGAACATGGGAATGCCATTTCTCTCAAAGCAGAGCATGCTTCAATTCATTATGGTATTTATTCAGTTTTGTCACAAAGGGGTATTATCAACTTGAAAAGAAGGCATTTCTTTGTGCAAAACATGTATCAACTGACTGCAAAGTCAGTAATTCTGTAACTGAAACATGGTGGTAGACTAAAAGTAGAATGAAAAAGAGTGCCCACCAGTCCATAGCTAAGCAATTTTCCTGATTCTCCATTTTTTAAAGTTCCAGCCTGGTAAAACTCATCATAATGTGGGGGTGGAAATGTTTAAAAAAGACTCAATTAGTGTCCTCAAAGAACAAAGTAAAATTAAAAACAAAACCAGCCCAAAGCTTTGTGTACCTAAGTCTTATAAATAAACTGTAGATACAATCAGCAGACAAGGAAAACAGGAAACAATTATTTTTAAGAACTGACAGATTTTGCTGGGGTGAATTTAACTTTCTGTCAGTATAAATGCAAATTTCCATCCTTCTGCCCCTTTTACCCTTTTGATATTTCAATTTAGATAATTTTGCCATTTGTAACCTCTCCCCATCCCCCACCCCCCCCCAAAAAAAGGTCTGCATTTTCATAAATATTTGAGAAGAGTCTTTGGCTGAAATAAACCATCAGAACATTTCTGCTTGCCTACAGTTTAATGGAGCTTTTTGAATGAATGACACTACACTAAGCAAACATGTACCAAAGGCATCTCTGACAGTAAGAGAAAAAGAACTGATGGTCAGGCCAGCTCAAATGCAATGCCTTTTGCTTGCTTATTGTCCAAAGTATGTCCTTAAGGAGGAGGTGCCATTACCAAAAACATGTCAATACTATGTTTCTCATCTATACCTTTCCAAGTTCAACTTAGGGTGTCCAGTGTATTAAATCAGAAATATTACAGAGACTCAAATAGCTATGAATGCAGTCTTTGCAGAAACTACAGAGCTGGAAAGCCCTAAAGATTTCCTCCTCCAGCAAACACCTGCTCTACATTCTTTAAATCCCTTCCATATAACCCACAGAAAAGGAGTCCAGAATAAGAAAGAAACCAAGCTGATTGTCTGTGTTAAACACATATGCTGATCTTCAGCCTAAATAAATCCAGGCAGAAAGTCAGCAGGGCTGTAGAAGAAAGTGTTGATGATACCATCCTCTCTACTTACAGGATACATCACTTCTAATACTCAACATACTTTGGCTCCAACACAAACCAGTTCTGTTGCTTAACAGCAACAATTTTGTCTTTTACAAACCAGAAAATTTCAACATACAAACATTTCCCAATCTAATAACTTGTTTTAAAGAATGAAGATTGCAATCTTATGTCCTACTTCAGATTTTCCTCCAAAATATGTTTTAGGTCAGAACTTCATGCTAGAACACTATGTCAGAACTCTTATGCACCAACTGCTATACTATTTTCTTTGAGAACCCTAAAATAATTTTAAGGAAACATTTTAGCTGGATAATTCAAGAAACAATACCTCATAATTTCAGTAAAAGAAGTCATATTGGTATCTAGTTACTCTGCTCTGGATAAATTCTCTTCCACAACTGTGTCAGATTAATTAATTTATACCAACAGGTCATCAAGAAAAGATTCCTGTATTTGTTAAGGTGAAGCAAGGCATCAGTAGGACCCTTAGACATACTCTATGTCGTACAAATTTCCCTCTCTCCTTAAAGCTAAACTGCTGCAGGACAATCACTGAAGTGGTCAGAGGTGAGGAGCTGCAAGGAAACACAGGCTGTGCCAGAGCAGAGCCTCAGAGCACAGAGACACGCACTAAATTTCAACTAGAAAGGAACTGGGAAACAGACTGAAAAAACCTCCCCTATTTAACAGTTTGTTGATTTATAGTTTACAATCCCTAATGATGCTCAAGAGAAGAGAAAACCAGTTAAGAGTCCTAAGGAGCACTACTGTGACAATGATACTCCTGAGGTAACGCCACCATTGCCTGCAAGCGTATCCCAGTGCACACTTGGCTGCGTCTGGTCTGTGCTCTGGAGATGGGAAATTGTTTGTGCTAGAGCACAGAGCACTGAGGGGTTAGAGATACCAAAGCTATCACCAACTGTGCCTTCTCTCCTAGTGAGTACACATTACAATTCATTATTTAGTTCAGTGAGCACATGCTGTAATTTCTTCCTCCTTGCAGGATTATTGCTGCGTTTGCTGCTTTCCTCACTTTCTGCAGTAAATGAAGCAGAAATCCTCGAGAATCTAAATGAACAATTAATGAAAAGACAACAATACAAAGTGGGCTATATAAAGATGAGGCTTATTATGAATTAATACTTTTACTATTAAATATGCATGAGTTTTTAATAAGTAGAGCTAAAAATAGAGACATGTATCACAGGATTTCTCAAGGCTGTACAATTTTCATTCATCTTGTGAAGAAATGGACCATTGCTGAAAGGACTCTCACTGCACAGTTTTACATTGCTGTCATTGGCCCTAATTCATCAATCCACAAAAAACCCAACCTCTGGGACCTTGGAATAAAGGATTCTGAAGACCTCCACCCTCTGCCATAAGGTTTGAAGGAATGTGCAGCAAAGTCTGCTCACCCATCTCCCAACAGGCACAGGTCTCTCAGCAGCCCAGTCCCCATCTGCAATTTGTGTTGAGAAAGAATCCATTCGTAAGAAGATTCCTGCATTGGATAATAAACAGCAAACAGCAGCAAATGTATGCACTAAACGTCACAAAAAAACCTGAAGTGACTACTCAAATCTTTACCTTTTCATCTTAATATTTCATTTTTAAGAATGTATGTATTCTCCTTATTCATTTGGCACCCCAGCAAGAAAGCAAATCTACAGCCAAATGCATCAAATTTTCTGATTGGATTTTAACATTCATTTTTAACATCAAGTTATGTTGCAGATACAAATGAACAAAGGATTTTCATAAAGACTGCACTAGTTGTGGCTGAGGGCACACACATTCAGGAACAGACCACAATTCTATATAAATCCACCCCAGGGCGTAGTGCTACAGCCCCAGGAAACGGAAGAAGATTGAAATCAGTGTTTATAAATACAGCCAAGAAATCCCAGCACACATACCAACAAATATATAAACAGAAGTTCAGACAATCTCATCTGGAGGCCTAAATTTCCTACACTTATTTATGCTGGGGAATTTTTTTTTTTTAAAGACATTTTGTGTTGTGCGTTCATGTTTTTAAAATGACCTTGGTGTATTTAAACCAAAGAACTTGCTTTGATTGAGTAAGGAGTACCTAATTCTGTGTGACAAAAGGAAACAAAGAAATCATACCACACTGCATCCCAGAACCATCTTAAAATACTCTTAAAATACTCTGAAATCTGTATTTTAAAAATAACTCTGATTTGATTTTGAATGTAATCTATTTCTCTATGTGCCACTATAAAATATAATTTAATCCACATCAGATATATTCCTAATTAAAAAGCAAAATCAAACCACATTGCAGCAGAGGTAACTTTTAGCTTTTTATGAATAAAGTTTTTAATCACATACCTATTATCATTTTAATATTTTTTTCTGGGAGTACAGTAAAAAAGGTGCAATAACATGAGAATGATTTTCAGTGAAATGCCGTTGGCTTGCTCTTTATGAAGACAATTTAGGGTTTGAGTTTTGTTTGCATAGACATATAGCTACTTAAAACTAATAATTCAGAGTAAAAGTCAGATGATTTACTGGAAACCCAGAATATTATAAGTAAAGCATATGTCTTCCACCCCTCCCCAGATTCAGCCTAGTAAACACTCAAGATTTATCTTTGCTTTTCTTATGACATATTATACTCATAATGACCAGAGATACCAATTTTTTCCGATTTTTAAGAAACAATCAGTATTTTACCACAGAACCAAAAAGGAAAAAAAAAAAATCGATTACTTTTGTTACTTTTTGTGTCCTTAGTATTCACAAATGCATTTTGGGATCAAACACACTGTGCTCCCTCGCATATCATCCAGGATCCAGTTGCTCAATATTGCCCATGCAAATCTCCTGGCTTAATGTCCAAAAAAAGGACAACGTCCTTTGTAGAAAAAAAAAAAACCACCAAAACCCAGACTGAAAATAGCTTTATATAACTTGATCAAAATCCAACAACATAAACAAAAACAATGGGGGGGAAAAAAGTAAAAAATAAACTGTGCTGGTTGGCTGGTTTTTCCCTCATTAATGGAAATGTCCCTGCATTGTCCTGCATTTGGAAGTTGACTTCTCAGGGTGACCTTCACAAGAAACAAGATGCAATGCAGCTTTCTGGTTAGATAATGTCACTACCTCTGTGTCAGCCCTCCACTTGTGCCAAATTACCACTGCCAACCTCTGTTGTAGGTTATTACTAAGCAGAATCAAAGAGAAATCACTCAAAACAAATACCCACATACCGACTGGACTTGACAGTTTGCCAAAATTACAATATCATTATTTGAAAATATATGAATAAAGTCTCCTATCAACACTGTTGGTTAGCTGGTGGATTTCTATGTAGTTTGAGACTGCTTCAATTTTTTAAAATAATTTACCTAATAAATTATATGACCATATGATTATAGACAAGTTACTGTTTATTACCACTAAATTGTTTTATCTCTGTGATGCAAGTACAGTAGCACACTAATAAAAAACTCCAGGTTTAGGCAACCACCCTTTATCTATCAGGTTTCAGAACAGCACTTTTAAGCTGTTTCTTTTAAACTGCAGCAGCAGCCCAATCAGGCAGAGGATGTTGTTGTACTTCCCTAACAATCCTACACCTCTGCCACTCTGTAATGCAAACACAAACCTCAGATTAACACACAAACAAATCTTACGGCTGCCAACACCAAAACCTCGTGGAGCATGCTGGAACTGCAAAAGAATACCAGTTTTCAGAGAAAGCAGTGGTACAATAGAAAAACACATTTTAAAATAATGCTGAATACACAAGCTGAACTCTTCAGAAAAATCAAACACCATAAGAAGCAGTACTTTTAGCTACTCTTGCTAATTGGTCACAACCAATGTCTGGTGACAACACAGGTCTGCTGTTGAAGTGCAGTAGTTTAGTAGACACTGAGAAAGCAGATCACTCATTCTTTCCAAAGGCTTCACTGGAATACCCCCAATACACATCAGTGATGCCAACTGCAGTTGGAAAAGCAGCAGCTGCTGAAAACGGCTCAGCAAGCCTCTAATACTAATGTAACATAGCTTGTATTAATTAACTCCAAATTAATATCCCTACTGGACATGGCAAAAGTTTTTAATCCAAGTGTCATAATATTGAGACACTAGTTTGTCATCTCCCACTAGTACTGACTGTAGGAAACAAAGGCAAATATGTTTCAAGTTCTTAACACAATTACTTTAACTCCATTTCTCCTTGATCACAAAGGAACACATATACCACTGTTGCTGACATCCCATCAGATGCTGCATCTTGTCTAAAACAAAACAAAACTTCAATTATAGAACATCCTATTCTCAAACTTACTTTCTAGTATTTCTTATAAGTAAAGAAAAAAAATTGTTTACAAGTGTATCCAAGCTAACAGAGAGGTACAAGTAGTTCCCACTGTGGCTGACCAGAAGTCATGACCAACTCTAAGCAGATATACACAACACACACTCATGGAAAGCCAACAGCTTTCCATGAAAATAACTTCTTAAACCTATTACTTTGCTTCTTGGCACTTTCTAGATAATTACCACCAGAAGTGCTGGGTTATGAAACCCCATCTGTACAGCAGTAGATTGGCAGTATGAATTTGGATCATCACTGCAATTGTGTATCTTCCGTAATACCTTACCTTAGAGCTACAGTTCCTGAAGCAAATGACAATAGAAGACCTAGCAAAGGTACACTTAAGAATGGCAAGGCATGCTTGTGGCATTTAAGGGTTAAGATATGCCTGCTGATACTTCTGGTGCAAGGGAAAAACCCTAGGAAAACACTCCAAACTTCAATGCAACCTGCAAAATACTTAATTTAGAATAAAGACAAAGGCCTGGTACACACAACAATAAGCAGCTTCAAAACTGAATGATTCCACGACCGCACAAGATGAAATATTAAAGTTTACTTTCTCTGCTATGAATTTTTAGTGATCTAGCAAACCTCTCAGGTCCTGAACTACATCCAGCAGCAGCCAGAGGCTGCACATGCCTGGGTATGGCATGATGAGATGTACTCAGTCTGGAATTGTCCTCATCTCTTCCAGAGAACTGGCCATCAAGGTGAGGGGAAGCTGGTGCTGAGCTGCTGGAGTTCAGCTCTGATCAGCAGATGCACAGGGAGCAGAGGCGACACAAAAACAAATCGATGGGCTGTTAAAAAGTGTTAATAGCACACTTGGTGGTTGGACACACTATTCTGCAGAGGGAGAGACATGGTAATTAAAAGATCAGAAAACACTGCCACAGATCCATCAGGGAACTTTCATGCGGGTCAGAAAATTAAACAGTTCCCACATCATGCTACCAGCCTTTCAGAGCCGATCAGAACTTGCAATTCTTTCATTTCATCCTTCTAAGAGTCCCACTTGTTCTCTGGTGTGCACAGAGAATGCAGGGGGTCTCCAGACCCCAGTGGCTGAAAGGTACAGAGGTTTTATATTCTACAGGCTTGGACAAGCTTAGCAAGGGTCAGAGTATGCTATGGGCACCACATCTGAACCAGCATCCAGCAATGATGGATACTCAAGAAACGTATGATGGGTCTCTTTGTTGATTTGTTTGTTTTTTTTTTTAAATCAGGCAAGCCTACTGGAAATTTAAGCCACCAGGACAGTACCTTCTGCTACCTACAGGCTACTTGGAAGATTTAATCACAAGCGCATGATGTAACAGGCCCTGAAATTCCTGGAGATTACAGAATGCTGCAGAGGGTGTCACAGGGTGTCAAACAGCCAGGCAATAGAAATAAAGTGATTTAAGGATACAAGACCAGAAAAGCACTAGTGAAAAATACACGACTCCCTAATGCTTAAAAGTATAATTTTGGATATTGTCTATATTTAGTGAGCAGTAACCAAACAGATCCAAATATAACAGGAGCTTTTACAGCTGTCTTGCAATCTACATACAGACTGAGGAAACTTTTCTGTGCTAAGGCACAAATATGTCTTCTAGTTATATTTGGTGGAGCACACAAGTAAAATGTAATTCAACATTACCCAGAAACAGTGTGGCCAGTGAAATATCATTCCTAAAGTTCCAACTGCAGCCAGGGGGTATTTCCCCACAACATTTAGTGGGTCAACTCAAGCACACACACAAACATCTGCTGACCAGGTAATGGCAAACTCAATACCTGCTGAAGTGAACAGGACCCTCTCTGCCACACTGGAGTGCTTGGGATCAGCAGCAGATTGGAAGGCTTATTCAGCACCAGGGTAAATCCTAAGATGCAATGTGCCTGAGGTCTTTCAATAAAAGAACATTCTCATGACAAAAAGCTCTTAAAAGCTGAGGTATCATGTTGTTTTAATCATCAAATAAAACAAGCTTAGAAATACATTTAATATAGCAAATATGATTTTACTCACTTCCAATTTTCAGTGTGAAGATGACATTTCCTATAAGCACCACTAAGTCTAACCCCATAACATACATGAAAGCCATATCTAAGGTGGTTATTTCTTATTACCTAGAATTTATAACGATGTCTTTCTTAATCCGCAATTGGAGTTCAGTTATGACTAAATTCTTCCATTATTAATAGATTGACAGTGGAATATTCAGTTTAACACAATCAACTCTCTCATGGCCATTAAACAGTTGCTGTGTGGGTGTTTTTGGAGTTTTGGGGGTTGGTTCTTCGGGTTTTTTTTGGTTTGTTTTTTTCTCTATGGTTTGGTTGGTGGGGTTTTTTTAAGCATTATGATTTCCAGTTAGTCAAAACCACAGTGTAGACACCCTGCATTTCATAACATACCATTCTTTTTGCTAAAGAAGAAACTAGAAGAAGGTGAGATACTGGACATACAAGATCTATTTTACATATAGCATCAACCTCACATAACATGGTTGTGGTTTTTTAAGAGAATTTAAGTTCACATAGGGCAGGTTTTACTAGGGAGTAGGAAAGGCAGAATGAAGAGGCATGAACTGGTCAGAGGAATCTGCATATACATAATAAAGTTTCTTTGAGTCCTGGGACTCTCCTTATCTATCTCTGATCCTAATGTTATTCTGTGAAATCAGTATGAAAACCACAGAAATGACTGTTACTTTAAAGCATATTTTTCATTACCTCTAGATTTGGGGCTCTTCCTCCTCCATTTGCTTCAAGGTTCCTTGTCAGAAAGTGTCACCAGCGTCTTAACCATCCCTGAAACACCTTTTGAAGGATGATACACCAAGAAAACTGTTTAAACCCTCCTGACACATTCAACTGAGAATTGCTATATAAAGCTCTCCTCAATTCTCCTTCACAGTATCCCTAACACCTTCTCTAGTTGGTACCTAAGAGATGTTAGCACTGTATTGCCATGAACTATGTGAAAATTTTAAATTACTTCTAAAGTATTTATGAAAAAACACTGAAGAATATTGTCAGAATTCATATGATTGCTCTTGTTTCCAATACATACCACTAGGAACTAGGATTTGAAAAACGAAATGACAACACATTGTGCACAAGCAACGCTGCTGGGAACAGTTATCCAGAGCCATGTTTTATTTGAGAGAAAAACTGTCACCCTCCAATAAACAGCGGATTTTATTAGCATGTTGTTTGTTAATTCGTACAATTTGTGTGTAACCAACCAATTAAATGGATAGAACTACCTTGAAAAGCATAATTAGCTATTTAGAGAAGCTGAGAACTCCTAACGATTTACTCAATACAGTACATTTACAAAAGTAGACTTTGAAATTAAAAATTAATAAGCTATAAATAGGATGAGACCGCTTGTGACTCATTGTCTAACAAAGGAAACATGTCAGGGAACAAAAAAAAAGGAAAAAAATCAGTAGATTCCAAGTATGACTTTTTAAAGCCATATGCACAAGCAACTTATTTCAGTTATTAAACACAACAAGGTGACATGTTCTCCAAGGAGACAAAAATCAACAAAAAGAATCAAAAATGTCAACCTGGAAAACATGGCTAACATGTTTTGTTTACCATGGCCAGCATGGTAAGAACCAGTCAGAAGAAAAGTCATGTGCTAAAAACCAAAGGAAAGAGGGGGGAACTTTCTTGCACATCTGAACTAAAGAGATCTCTTCATTAAAACTATTTTGTTATGCTTTTTAGTACCCGTTTTTCTGTTTTTCTGAAATTTTTATCCTCAGAAATCCTCAGATTTTATTTGATCTAATCCCACATCTGAAAACCAGAAGAAACAGAAGAAAATGTGCGTGCTTTGATTGCCAAGGTATAGTTTGAAAAAAAACACAGATCTTGCTGCCTGCCTGTACTCTCACCATTCTCTTTTGACTCATGGAAAATATTAGTCTGTGCCCTGCAGGATGTAGAAGCATAATCATTTGAAACTAAGCTTTTGGTTAGAGAGACTGAAGTTTATTTCAGCAATGACTCTCTAAGATAACAATGCCAAAATTATTTTTAAATTAAATACTTAAACTGGACTGCTCTCAAATATTGTGGTGCTTTTAATAAAACCCAATTTATTTATCAGGAGAAATCCACTCTTTTTACAATAGTTTCTTATCAAACAATAACCTTTCTTGCCCAACCCTTCTTGTGAGAAAAGCTTAAACTAAAGGGGCAGGCATTCCAGCTTCTGTTGGTCGAGGACCTGGTTTTAGCCTGACCACACCGGTATTTTGCCCAAACTCTTAATTTCACACTGAGTTTATGAATTTTAGAGTTTACGAATTTTAGAGTTTACAGCTACAGGCAATAAACACACCCATAACTTGGCATGCTTTCAGCATTCCCTTTATTTCCCTCTTCTCCTAAAGATAAGAGTATCTACGCTTTTTATTCACTTTTTAGGAACAGTATTTTTTCCTGCCTCTAATCACCAAAACTTGTTGCAATAAGCAAGTGCATGTTCTTAAGGCCCTCTGATGCACTGCAAAGGGAATGTGTAAGTTTGAGGCTGATCAGCAACTCTTCTAAACACTCAAAAGAGATCATCTGAACACAGTGAAATAAGTAAAATGAAGACTTGTTTTATCATAGGTCAGTCTTACAAGAAAAGTGTCCCATCTTATTTCTCCAAAAGAATTCACTCTCAGAAAATTATTTGTGATGTTTCTGATAAACCAGAGCAGTGCCAGGAAAGCTGGCCAAAATTAATGGAAGACTAGTCCAAATTGCCTAATTTGGAAAGACTGCCAAACTCCCCACAGTAAGTGGCTGACATTCTCTATTTTTGAAAATATATTATTTCTAAAATATTTATCAGGTTTTCCCCAACAGTAGTTACACTGACTCTATTAAAGCAGTAGTTAATACCTGTAGTGCACTGCATTGCTTCATATGCAATGTGTCTTTCATTCTGAACCAATCTGTATTTTTGGAGCAACACAAATAAAATACGTTAATACAATACATGCCAAAAAACAAACACTATGGGGAGTATCACCATGTCTGCCTCTCCCACCCAGCCTGTCTTTGCTTTCATTTCCTCCGCTCCCCTCTCCAGCAGGTTGTTTTCTGTCACCAGAGCTGGGATGGAGAACCCTCCTCAGCACTGCCCTGTCAGGCACCAGCGTTCAGCCAGCTCCCCAGAGGAGGGCTGAGCATCCTTCTGCCCTTTCCTTCACCCCCCATCAAACCCACCCACTGCCACCTTTCTGAGAAAGGGACCCAAGGACCCACAGAGGACCTCAGTGCTGCTGCCTCACAGCTGATCACTGCTTTCAGGGACTACTCTGCTCTTCCACACCTCAATGCTAACAGAGGCTTACAGTCCAACTAAACATGCCAAATGGCAAATTAAAATAACATTTTGCTACCAAGGTGAAACAGCTTTAAACAGCAGAACTGTTTTAAATGAGACTTCACATCCTCATGCTCTAATTTTTTAAGTTTGTACCTTTTCTTCACAATACAGCCTGTCTCTGCCACATTCATTCGTTACCATCATTCTGAGCTACTTCAGCACACTTCTGTGGTTCTCCCAGTCCAGCTTGCTAACAAACCTGACTTGGTCTGCAATTAGATTTAATATCAGGCTTAAAATCAGAAAAAAATATAACAAACAAACAAACAAAAAACCTTAACTACATTTACTATGGAACTCATCAAGCCTGTGTAAGAATCCTTCAAAAAGATTCTTAAATAATTTTTATTACTGAAATCACTGTAACACCTTATTTAATTTTTAAAAACCAGAAAATTATGCACAGTATTCTCAAGGAGTAAATTAATTGATTTGACTTCAAATAAATTACTACTTAGAAAGAAATCATTTTTTATAACCTCCTCAAAATATTCATTGTGAATTGCAACAGAATTTTTCAATTTACTCAAAATACTGCTATATTGTAGCTGGGATTTAAGAAGACTCCTTTCGGTAAATGCATAAAGTAATGAAATCGACCGCTATAATCTAAAAGAACAACTGAACCTAATCAGCAAAAAATCAACAGTAATGTAATTTTATCCTGCATCAAGGCATCTATGGGTGGTAGGAGACAGAAGCACTATGTACAGCAGTCATTTGGCTCTTATCTCAAGTGTTGGGAGTATTTTGTCTTAGTCCTTTCCTCAGTAATGAATCTGACTTTACAGAAACATTTGTTTCCTAAATGTATTTAAAGAGGGCAGGAGGAAGAGGAAGGCATTGAAACACTAACAATTCATTAATTCATCACTGACTGGAATTGGAAATCAGAACTTCCATCAAGTGTTTTCAACAGAGTTGATCTCTTTTTAAGGCCACTTACAGCATCACCCATTATTGAGTCAGTACATGTATATATTGCTTTTGAACAGAACACAAACATAGTATGGTAACACCATCATTAGTCCTTTTTTAAATAAACATTTTAGAATAAGGATTACAGTACCTTATTTAATGCATACTAAGTCGTTTGCATCTACATGCATTACTGCAATGGCAAGCTGTCTGAAGCCCACCTTCGAAGAGCTAAAGTCAATTACTGTCTTTTTTTACATCACTGTAGAATTAAGACCAAAATATTACATCGGTTGTCAAATCTAGAATAAGACACTATTTCCACAGTTCAATAAAGGCTGTTTATGCTCACACTAGTCAGTTGTATCACATAGAGCTGAATCCCTCTCTGTAAATGGAATGAATTCCATGTAGAACTGTCTCTCAGGTCATACTATGACACTGAAATAACACCAAATACACTACAAAATTTGTATTCACAACAGGTGAGTAGAATAAAAAATAAAATCAAGTGCCGTTATACATTTTTTAAAAAGTTTATACAAGCTTCCAGCACGAGGATATAAGTCACAAGTAGCAAACCAACCAAAGAATAAAAGATAGAAGCTGTTTTCACAAAGCTGCAGATTTCAGGAGTTTTCAGATAGGACATGGCATGGACAGTAAATCCCAGGGGTGTTTAAACTCCATAAAAAGATATATTCACATTTCCTCCCAAGAAGATTTCCTCATAAGATGTTTTGCTAATTCCTTTCAGAGCCCACTACTTCACTGTATGAGTCCTCACTCTCCCTCCTGCTGTGCCCTGGGGCTGCTGGAGGCTTTCCCTTCCGCCTAACCTGGGCGGCTGAACTTCGCTGCACCAGGGCATTCAGGAGGGAATGCTGGACTCTGGCATCCTTCCCTCTCTCCTCGTCATACTCACACTTCTAAAAGGTATTTCCTGGGCACAGGAAAAAGAATAGCATGACACTGAAGCTGTTTTAAGCATGGCTGTGTAGTGCAATGAACAGAAAGCCACCCTTCCTCAACATTGCTCTTCACTTAGGCTGCTTTTGCTGCTGCGGAGAGTAAATCATTCATAAGTTCAGCATTAGGGAACTGGCAATGTATTATTTACTACAGTGTCCTCTGATACATCATAACAATGTGAGCATAACTTACGAAAATATTCAGATGTTTTTCTATTTAAACACTAGACATGGATTCAATAGTCCTAAAAAATTTAGGCAAATGAGAGCTGAAACCAAGGCAATGAGAGCTGCCACGCAGCTCCATTCTCCTGTGTCTGTGCTCCAGATTTTCAGTTTCTGTTGTAAAATGGAAAGGAAGTGTGTGTACACACATACACATATTTATACAGACATATATACAAATGGAAATTACCAGGGCTGAAGTTGTACTTTTTTTAAATATCAAGCTTAAAAGCTCAACTAAATAAAAAATTAAGATGTTTTCTATTTGCAGTAGAGGCCCTTGCTCTAACAAAGTTAATCTACCAACATTACATGGATCCATGTTTACTAAAGTACTTACGATGTCTACTTATGCAGCACTTAGAAAAAACTCATGGCATGTTTTCAAATTGAGTTGGACATGGGTACAGACTCCTAGATATTATATATAAATTAAACTCACTAGTGCCAGGATGAAGGAAGACACTTGGAATAGCCAATTCTTTAGAATTAAGCCTCCAAAAATATTTAATAGTGCTCAGGAGAATTGTTCATATTACTTTATGTCATTTATCCCAAAGTTTAGGTTCCTAAATACAATTGTGGAGAACAAATCATTTTTTCCTTTTGAAGAGGGATTTGCCTTCACACTAAATTACCAGTACACTCATCAAATTTCATATATCTATTTTTTCTAGGATTAAATGGAAAACCATTTTCTGTGAGGGACATACATAAATACTTTTGACAGCTGCTACCTATCTGTTCTAATGTTATTTTTCAGGAAGTTTTACTGGCATAGTGGAAATGATATTAAAGCTCTCGTTATCACTCTTCATTTCTGTAGAACACACTCTCTTTAACTTTTACCACATGGTAATAATTATTTTGAGGAAGATCTCCATGAGAAGACATTGCAACATCTATCTGATGTATTTATGAAGCCTGCATCACTGTAATATTCCAGAGATACTTAAAGAATAAACATGTACCACCATGAATGACTGCAGTATCTGTATTCACTGGTATTTATAACAATGGCAATGCACAGGAACCCCATGTGAAAACAGATGGACAGATCATCATTATGGAATAAAATAGATTCTCAAAATTACAGACATGCTTTGTAGATGTATTGCTGGAGAAAAATATGATACACTAAAATAATAATCTGTTTCCATACAAGTAAAAAAATATGCTGGAAGGAGAAACATCTAAATAAAATGTTCCAATTCAAAAAGTGAAACTGAAGAACCATGCTGACAAGACAAACTGGTAACAATAGTTACAGGCTAATACTACTGCAATATAATAACAATCCTTTCTCTTCATAGCATTATTTTATTTAAAATGCTACATTTAATAACTCATCCCCTTCATTTTCTGTAGTATTTTCTCTTTGTGTTTCTTTTACTGGTGCTCTACTAAGTCCTCTACGAACAGGAAACACTACTACTATGATTCTGATTGTTTTCCTTCATATATTAAAAACACAAAACTATAAAGAAAAAATATTACACTCACCAACATCACATATATCAATCCAGTAAGATTCATAATTTAAAATTAGGTGTATATCACCTGTGTGATATTCACAATTACTAATGAATTATCAGTGGAGAAAACTGGAATATAAGAGTGACAAGCAGATTAAATATGTAAAACATGCAGTAACTTCCTACTCACCTTGAAAATTATCATCTTATATATTAATTTGTAAGAAGACTTCTTAATTATATTTTAAAATTATACCAGACGCTGGCATAAACCAAGGTTAGCTTAACTGATTTTTCAAGGAGCTATGCCAGCTACTACATGATAGGACCTGGTACTTCACCTTTTATCTCTGTGAGAATGACCTTTTTCTAGTGCCAGGATGCACCATAGTTTACTGCAAGTCAGAATTCATAACTAGACCTGCTCAGCATGAAGTCCACAAACAATGGGGGTCACCAAAAAGCTGTCAGGTTTTGTTTGAGAAATGACCCCTGCTCTTCATTCACATTCTTTCCACGATATACCTGCACTCTCAAACCACTGACATGGAAAACTTACTTGTGACATCCTAAACTATATAGACTAAAAGGGACAAAAAAATGCAGGCAGTACACATATACTACAAAAGTGGATTAGACTTTCTCAGTACTGGTTAAATTATCAATCTTCCAGAAGTGCAGAGTGGTTTTGGGTTTTTAATAGTGTAATCTTTTTATTTTTCCATGTTTGCAAAGGTAAACTTACTTGTCTACATGGCACTGTCATGGTAGACTTTGCTCTTTGTGTGTCTCAAGCTTCACTTCCTATAGCCATGGTAAAAATGCAGGAAAGAATCCAAGCTTCAATTTCTATTCTGACATCAAAGCTATGCCAAAATTTCATAGAATATGCTGGATTGGAAGGGACCCATCAGGATCATAGAGTCCAATTCCTGGCCCTGCACAGCTCCACCCCCAAGAATCCCACCATGTACCTGAGAGTGTCATCCAAACATTTCTTGAACTCTGCCAGGCTTAGGGCTGTGGCCACTTGCCTGGAAGAATTTGCTGTCCTACACACATCCTGCAAGTGGCACAGGCATCACAGAACTGTGGGGCTGCACACAAGCCTTCACTTAGCCTAGAGCCAAAAAAAAACATGGAAAAGATCCCTTACTTTGACATTCCTTATGGTAAAATTTAAAAAATCCCAACCATCTTCTCTAGCAGGTAGAAGTGAAAACCTAGATGCCCTGGATGTTTTGGATGCTTGGGTAGAAACAGTCCACACTACAAAAAAATCTCTTATCAAACAACATCATTATTGACTGGACATCCTTAAGCATTATCTTTGAGAAGTGGAAATGTCCTACTTGGATTTTTTCATGTAAGGATACACTTGATTTAGATTGGCCTATCCAGCTTTAATGGACTTGGGGAAAAAAACCACCCTCTTGCCCAGGGAATATTCATGTGTTAAGACACTAAGGAATATCCTCTAGCAGGAATCAAACAAGGTGCTCTATCCAAACAGTGTGAGAAACAATTCCTGCCCTGAAGAATATAAACAAAAAAGAATTAAAGAGAGAAATAAATATCAAAATGAGAAGCAGCTGGCAGGCCAACAGCACAGCAAAATCTCAAAACAATGTTCAACTTGGTAGAGCCTGCATTTTAGAAATCCCTGGGCTCTCTACAAGGCAGGACTTGCCGTCTTTTCTCCACAGCTCTGCCGGTGCAGGGCCCTATGTGTGCCTGAAGAATGGTTCTAATTATCCTGCTCTCACCTGGTAGTGCTCAGTTAAAAATGCAGATAAAAGGCCAACTTTGCCTTCTCAGTACTGTGGAAACTTTGCCACTGTACCAGGCCTTTTTAAACCTTGAGCTGTTCAGCAGCTCCCCTAGTGTTAAGAAAGCTTAGAAAAGGCCAAGAGCATCTTAGAAGCTGAAAAAATATGCATGTTTTTATAAAAACCTTAGAAGTGATTACTTGCAGCATCTATTCATATCCTCTTTCTCCCTCCTGCCTTCTACCCTTCTATTTCTCCAGACTTAGGACCTATCCTCTTATTTTCTTGTCTCTTCTCCCTTTAACAAAATATTATTATACATGAGGGCCTGAAGTACTGTTTCCTTATTTAATACATCAGCCATGCAGTACGGAATGCCAGTTGTGCAGCCCAGTTTTACATAGAAGTGGATGTGTGAAGATTCACAAATAAAGCCACCCTGGAGACAGAAGTGCTAGGCTAGTCACAGATACTACAAAACCCAGCCCCTGTTGCCTTTTCTAAATTTTATTTGTTGAGAGCCTATTTTTCTGCCTCCTTAAGAGAATCACAGGACAATCCAGGTTAAGAAGAAGCAATTCTTGTGGTTAGGCAGGATGAAATTCATTCCCAAGAAGGACACAAGCATACATTTTAAAATGTTTAATTCTGTAGCTTCTTCTTTGTTTAAGGATTAATAATAACTCTTAAAAGCTTATCCAGTATTACAGAGGAATACAATCTTACACCAAGCATGCATGCTACATAAGCAATATACATACAGTACTCCTCAAATGAAACACCTCATGCTAGCAAACAAGAAAGCCGGGATATTTATGGTGATCCTGCCCCAAAAACTACAGTGGAGCAAGATCTGTGTGGCACAGTGAAGGATTTATACCAGCAGTGAAAGAACAAAAGTATGTACAGACTTCCAGAAAAAAGAAGTATGGACTTAAAATTTCACTGTGTGGAACAGAGAACAAAACTTTAATGGGAAATGATTCAGGAATCATCCACATATAGAAAGAAAATGAGATTGGTCAGTGGGTATCCAAATTATGATGTGTATCACTAAACCTAAAATCTGGACTGGAAAGAAAGTAGAAAGTAGTAGACAACAGTCAGACAGAAAATTTGGATTCACATAGAGCATTCTCAGTTCCACAAACAAGTATAAAGACAAGCTAAGAGAGTTGGGGCTCTTCAATATGGAGAAGCGAAGGCTTTGGGGGAGACCTTCCAGTCTCTAAAGGGGCCCACAAGAAAGCTGGAGAGGAATTTTCCAAAGGGGTGTGCAGTGACCAGACAAGGGCAGTGGCCTTAAACCGAAGGAGGATAGATTTAGCTTAGATACAAGGAAGGAATTCCTTACTGTGAGGGTGGTGCAGCACTGGAACACGTTGCCCAGGGAGGCGGTGAACTCCCCATCCCTGGATGTATTTATGGCCAGGGAGGGGCAGCTCTGAGCAACCCGGTCTAGTGGAAGGTGTCCCTGCCAATGGCAATGGGGTCCCTTTAAGGTCCCTTCCAATCCAAACCATTCTCTGATTCTATGATTTTAAATCCTCTCCTCAGGACAAAGGGTATCATTCTAGGTCAAGCTCTAATTCACTTTATGTTGTATAGGCTCTGAAGGGGCATATGCAAGGCTACCATTATCCATTAACCTCAACAAATGCTGAAGTAAAAAGCTGAGAAATCAGAGCAATTTCAGACAGTATTTCAGGCATCTACAAAATCAAAACCCAACATCAAATAAAAATTAACATAACATGCAGTGAGGGTTAATACAGACTTTCATTCAATGATGGGAAGCACACAGAAAATCGAGAGATCCTGACGGAAACAATTATCTGGTATCTCAGTGATAAAGAAGCAGAGCTCATCTTTTCTGATGGATTAGAAGCCACATTACTGGCAGCAGCAAAAGCCAAACCCAACACAAGAACATCTTTGATTGATTCACTGTCTGACCTTGTTACTGTGAAACTCATAAATTTACTACAGACTGCAACCAGGAGCATACAGTTAAATGTGATTCTTCACCTACCAAAAAAAAAAAAAAAAAAAAAAAAGGAAAAAAAAAACCCCACACACACAAAAAGAAACATTGGTCAGATTTATTTTTTTTCCTACAGTTTCCAGGCCCCAAAAAGACCTATATTTAGTTAAGCCGTGTCAATAATCATTAATCTCAGATTCAGAATCCCCAGGAAGACCAACTGTGCAGCAAAACCAGTTTTAGTGGGAGCTTCAAAAGATGGGTTACCTTCCCTGACTTTAATACAAGTGTATTTTCTTACACAGTTCAAAGCTCATCATGGTTTTACTTTATCTTTACAATGATACTGTATATATTAATTAGTCTGTTATCTCCCAACATAGTAATTTCAAGAAGAAATTAAGTCAATTGCCAAATCCTCCAGCATACCCTTTTTATCAGACTAATGAATGATCCAAAACTTCTGTGAAATCTTAGACACTGGTCCTGAATTTCTCCAAACAAGAAAAAAAACCTGACAAACTCAGAGGATTCCAGAAAAAAGTAATGGAAACACTGACACACTGATTAAATGGCTCATTGCTCCAAAGTTACACTTTTTCACTTAACCTTGAAAATCACTCAACTCTTAATCCTAGTTAAATGTTTCTAAAGCTTAGCCCTGAGTTAAATCTCACATTCACCTGCATTTCATTGTAATGTTTCTATAGCTTGATTCAGAATTCTTTCTAGACCAAAGCTTTAAGTTTAGTTAATAATGCACATTCATAGTCTTTATTATATAATCTCCTATTTGCAATGTGTCTGTGGTATTACCATCAACCTGAAAGCCAATTTGCATTTCATTGAAAACAAAGCAGTAAGAGACAAAGGTGACTTTCTCTGAGCTGAATTAGCTGTTACAGTACTTTGAAGCATGTCCATTTTCCCTGCTGATGTGCAAGTAAAACAACAGAAAATTCACAAGACTTAGAAACACTGACGATTTCCATTCAACAAAAAATTTGCTTTCAGCTAACAAAGCTTTCTTGAGCTACATGTGCATCAAATTTCCTTTGGGATTTCTGAAAAACGTCGAGTCTCTTATTTTGTATAGCATGTACAAACACAGTACCAGTATAAAATACAAAGTAAATGCTGTTACCATTGTTTGCTTCTAGTGCTCTACTCCCCTCTCTGAGGCAAATACATCCAGCGGAGAGCTTGCCTCCACCCTGTGATGTGGATTGTCGTGGAGCAAGGGAGAAGCCTGGCAGTTGCGTGACCTGTCTTCCCAACACACTCACCTTGCACTCACTGACAGCTCTACACCAAACATATGCATACTAAGAGACTTGAACTTAAATGAGTTCAGGGCGTATTTAACTAATTAGCAAGTAACTCCTAACTTCAACAGTGCTGCACTGCCATACTATTTACACAACAAAACCACTCAGAAAAAAAAAAGATAAATACTTTTTCTTCCCTTCAGTGTTCTGCAACATGTTCTTTGTTTTCTTAGGGTGATGCAGATGAAGACAAGAGACCCAACACGAGTGAAGGCAGCATGACTTTATTTAAACACTCAGTACTGGTGAGGCTCAAATCCTTTGTTCAGTTCTGGGTCCCTCACCACACAAGGACATTGAGAGGCTGGAGAGTATCTAGAGAAGGACACTGGAGCTGGTGAAGGGTCTGGAGCACAAACCTGACGATGAGTGGCTGAGGGAGTTTATCATGGAGAAAAGGAGTCTTGGGGGTGACCTTACAACTCTCTTCAACTACCTGAAAGGAGGCTGTAGTCAGGTAGGGGTCTGTCTTTTCTCCCAGGTAACAAGCAATAGGACAAGAGGAAATGCCCTCAAGAAGCTCCAGGGGAGATTTAGATTGGATATTAGGAAAAATTTCTTCACCAAAAGTGCTGTCAAACACTGAAACCCTCTGTCCAGGGAAACGGTTGAGTCACCATCCCTGAAGGTATTTAGAAGATCTATAGAAGTGGTGCACAGGGACATGGTTTAGTGGTGAGCTTGGCAGTGCTGAGTTAATGGTTGGACTTAATAATCGTAAAGGTCTTTTCCAACCTAAATGACTCTACAATTCTACACAGTAATAGCATCAGCTGGTGTGCCATTAACCCCATAGGCCAAGGAAAAACAGGTATCTGAGAGACTTGTGGTTATGTGGACATCCTCACCAATATCACCCTATAGTCAAAATACAGCTTCTATTAAAAAAAAATTAAAATCAAATTGATGAGATTCTAGTCAGGCATTTCATTTCCAAATGAGGAAACTTGGGCAGACTTTGTTTCCACTCATTCTTTGGCCTTTGCTGGCTTGCTTCCAAGTATCATCAGCCGAGCTGCATTTTTTTTAAATAGAAAAAAAACATTACACCAGTGGGATCAGAGCTAATAGTTACTGCAAAAAGCTAAAAGGACACCAAAGGAAAGCTAGCAGAAGGAAAGACAAGGAAAACAGAGGAATTCAGTAAATAAATTTTAACATGTGGCAAAAAGACAAATGACATCTGAAAACTGTACAAAGCCCGTTTGGAGATCCTGATCCTAAAAGATGTAGCAACTGCCACAGAATTGGCTTCTGAGGACAGAATTCAGTCCAACCATTCTGCCTCTCTACATGACACAGGCTTGGACAATGCACCCATCAAACACACAGCTCCTGGGGAGGTGAGATTCGGTATTACCTCATCCAACAAGGCTAGAGATAGTTTTGATCCCCACACAGGGAGAGAATGCAGTATACCCAGTCTTCCGGGCCAGGCAAGACACCTGAGATTCTTCCCGACTAATGGAAGACCAAATCCTGCATTTCCTCTCTGCCTCTTGAATTGTCATGTGTGCTGCAAAGTCTGTCCATATGTAATTACTGGATTACATGCCCTCCCTCACCACTTCTGAAAAGGGTATTTTGCCAGAGCGCATGTGCACACACACACCTCCTGATTTGCTCTGAAGCTGAGCCAAAAAAGAGGGAACGGGCCACAACTGCCCAAATTGTTCATACAGCATATTTTCTGGAACAGTTGCAGAGTACACAGAGAGTGGGCTGCAGGCTGAATGAATGGTTCTGGTAGTAGCAACCTTCAATCACTATTTTTCTAGAGCTATTCTTAGTCCTTCCTCGGCTACCTTACAAATCCTTAAATTTAGAGGATTATAACATTACAGTTCTTTTTGTGCAAGCAGACTCTGGGCATCCATAATGCATGTAATGGAAATTTGCACAAAAGTGGCCCCAAAATTAGAGCTTAAATCAACACTGGATAGAGAAATATAAGGGAAGTCAATATTGTTGGAGGGAAAAAAGTATTTAAACATTTTTATATACTGGACATTTCTTCTATTTTTCTTAACAAAACATGTGGATTAATATCCTAAGTACTAATTCCAAGAAGCATCATTCCCAGTGTCTCAGCCAAGCTGTAAGTTTGTATTAACACCTTCCTGTTTTACAGTCTTTGCTTCAAAGACAGTCATGGAAAATTGCAATGCAGTGCTTGGCCAAGATCCACACTGGCACCACCACCATCCACTCCAGGCACTGTTTCACATGGAGGACTTCAAGGGCTTGGGAAAGGACCTAAAGGTCTCCTTGTATTTTCTAAATGTTTTTGTGTCTCCAGTAGGACGTGTCATAAATATAATCTTATTTGCTTTACATCCTATGCTCTTATCATCATACACCATTTATTTTCCTCTCCTATATACTTTTTCCATTTTTGAAGTCTCAGGGAGCTCTTCCCTTGTCAGCTAAATGAACAGAAGACTGATGGGTCATTTGATTACCAGAAATAAGCACTTACTCTCTGAGAAGCAGATCTGGTAGCAAGACCTTTCCAAACTTGCTGATAATAATGCAATAGGATCCAGCAGCTAACAATTAAAGCTGCATCAATTCAACCTTGAAACAGTCTGCAATTTCCTAGCAGTAACTGCAGCTGAATCTTGGAACTGTTTACTGAGAAAGATAGAGGGCGAATCCTTACCACATGATGTGTTCATAAAGAGAAGGCTTTCGTTTATCTCTGCAAGAACTTACATAAAGGTTGTGAAGTGAACAGCATTTCTTTCTGGAGTCTCCATCTCTTGATCTAGGAATTTGTTTCTTCACTTGTTCTTGTGAATCACAGGGAGAAGGTGGTACCTTTTAATACCCAAACCATGTTTCTTAGAAAAAAGTTCCCAGATGACCTGCAGAACACTTTAAACAAACATATAAATAAGCAGGGATCCACTTGACTGATGATGTTCAGATCTAGTGTAGGAACAGATTATTTCATCCAGTTAGACTGTTAAATCCTTGGTACTTCAGCCTATGTTTTGGCTAGGGAGCAGGGAGTGGAATGAAGGATTATTTTGCTTTCCTCTGCTACACGGATTGTCTGAGGCTATCACCCCTAAGAAGAGCCAGGCCCTGAGCATTACTGACCTCCCTTCTGCCGCTGGCTTCTAAGCACACAACTGTTCAGTCTAATGCCCCCGTGGTCAGTATCGTACCTGCCTGACACCAAGCTGACACTGACTTGCAGCACCTCAGGATAAAGCCCCGCTAATCCTATTAAACCCCAAACACTACAAAAATCACAAAAAAGAAGATTTCACATAACGCATATCACACAAGGCATAAGTCAATCGAAAATTGCACATCATAAATAAAGGGCAACCTGGAAAAATATTAGCATTTTAATACACAGGCATCTACAGCAATCAACAAGAAAATAACAGATAGAAGAATATTCTGAGCAATAAAACACTTAAATTTATCCGTGCTTGTTTTCAAAAGTCATTTCAAAGATGGGAAGCTCTAGTATTCATTTCATCCACCCTCATATTTTTCCATTTCAAAGGGAAATTCTCTGTCTTTTTTTTAATTTAAAACCTTTTCTCTAGGGGGAAAAAATCCTTACAAGAACCTGCTTTTAAAAGATAATCTAGGGATTCTGTTTTGTAAAAATAGAGCTGAATTTCAAAAGAGGAAGGAGCCTGACTTAAATTTCTCAACATCTGCAACTGCAGCTCTCCCCCAGGCATCTAATCAAGCATCTATGGAAATTAAGTAGGCACTTTAGCATTCTGCCAAACTGGACTGAAAAGTATGCTTCGATACTTGGATGATTTGGGATTTCACCTTCAAAACAGTTCTGCTCTTAAATACACTCCATTACAAAACACAGATTTATTGCTTGGTGTTCAATTATGGCAAACAGTTCTTTGGCAACTTTTTTTGGGACAAGGACAATACCTTCTTTCCTTCTGACCTGAGTTTGCCATAACACCCCCAATTTTCAGTCCCACATTTCTACCACAGAAGTAGCCAGCTTTTATAGGCTGATAAACACACTTTATAATAAATTATATCATGCAGAATCCCAGTCCTGCACTAAGCCTCTGCCTACAAGGTCCATACGAAAATGAGGAAAGAAGTCTGAGAGAGTACAAAATTAGGCATGCAATACCCTCTCAGTGTCTGGCGTGAAATTTAATTTTTGCTTTGCAGTTCCTCTTACATGTCGAAAGATTAAATAAACAGAAATATATTTTAAAACTTACATAAATTTCTGTATACAATTTCTTCTTCTGAAAACTATTAACATAAATGTTATATAAATATATTAAATACAAACATGTATCAGACAATACTTAATATGTTCCCTGAAAAAAGAGATGACCACAATCATCCTGACTTGGAGCCAACAATATTACCTTAACTTGGGCTCTGCAGCAGATAATCCTGAGAAGTTAAAATAAGAAATTAACTTTTCAATAATGAGTATGGTTTACACTGTGCACACTAGGGAAGCAACAAAAAACATATCTGTTAAAACCACATTCTAGATGAACTCTAAAGTTCTTTTCCATTTCCCTACTAAGACTAAATACCTTGGAGACCAAGCAACTATTAAGATCCAAATTTTCCTCTGAATCATAGTCAGTGACAAGAACTTTGTTTCCCACCAAATTACTAGAAGCATCCCACATCTGCTTGGTTTTTCTATAAGTAGAAACAAAGCAAGATTTTTTCAGAGAAGAAAATCCACAACAAAAAAAAATTTTCACCCACATCTACAGCAAAATTTTGCATGTCACAAGAGTACTGTAAAGTGAACGGTCTTCAGTAATATGCAAAACTGCTAAATTATGCCTACTTATCTTTCCTTCCAAGCATAGTAGCTACTTATTTTTTTCTCTCAGTCAGTTAAACCCTCACTTCCTCCCCCCCACCCCAAGTTTTATCTCACAACATTTATTTTCTTTATTCTGAAACGCCTCATAGGACAATTACAGTAAGTTACATAAACCATTTTAAAAACCTCTCCTAAAGAATCCAGAAGCATTTTAACAAGCTTGGCATTTCAGTCAAAAAAGAACACCATTTATTGAATCACAACTGAGTGCATTTAATTGTCTAGAAAACATTGTGGAAAAAACCCCAAGTGTATGTCCAAGTTCAACTAAAACTCAGGACAATGTGAGTCTACCTGTACCTTAACCCTGCTGTAGGTCATGATGAGTCACTGTTCTCTGGAAGAGCAGCCAGAGCACCACCTGCAACTTGTCAGTAGGCTGAAATGTGATTACGTTATCCAAAGCTTTCCTCTAGCAGGGAAAGTCTTCCCTTACACAGAATTGCTGCATGAATGAATTGACATAAAACAGTATTTCCAAAGCCAAGTATCATTTCACCTCCATACTGAAAGCAAAGCATAGACAGGATAAAAGGTTCGCACAGCAACAGCAAACAATTTGGGTTTGTTTTTAAACGTAGCTTTGGGGAACCAACAGTTCCACTATTTCCAGTCAAATTTTGCCTCTTCCTTTCCCCCCCGAGTCCTTTCTCTCACTTTTGCAGTAAGGACTGGCCTTGATCAGAGCCATTAGGAAAAGTTTAATAGATTCCTAAAGCCCTAGAGAGAATAGGGACCACTGCATGCTAATAGAAAAAAACATCATGGGTGTCTGCTACATGTGAACTGTTACTCATCTTCCTTGGAATTTTTCAAAACACCATTCTATTTAATTATCCTCACAAAACTGCACAGAGAAGAACAAGGTAGCAGTCATGCAACTGGAAATGCAATAATTATAAAATATTACATATATTTCCTGTGCCTTTCAATGTTCTGACTTTAATAGCTTCAAGATACTTATCTCAGAGGCTCCTTTTGAACCACAAAACCTGACAAACCTTCCATCCACTGACCAAAATAACTGCAGTTTCCACTTCCTAAGTAGTTAAACAATAAGTCAGCTTACACTCCAGGCTTCTAATGAAAACAAATTAAAATGTACGGATTCGTTAAGGCTGGCAACAAACTTAATCTTGCTGAAATTGCTCCCCTTTTAAGTAAGCCTGATGCTTTCATGTGCTATTCTTTAATCTTCATTATCCAATCCATTTCATTGAACTACATTTTCAAAATTCTCTTCTTCCATTCCTTCTACTTTCCTATCTCCCAGTAAAAAGCTGTTAAATGGCAACCAAGTGTAACTGTAGAGCAACACAGTGTTAAGCATCAGACTCCACCAAGTGTCTACAATGAAACTGATTTTGCAGAAGTGGTTCATCTCCCTTGAAACTGCTTTTGCCGCCACAGATTCCCAAAAGAAAGGGTATTCTAATTTTACTAACTGATCTTCTTGGTATGAATTGTATACCCGATATGTTATTTTGCAACTCTGCTGCTGCTCGGTAATCACTACCCAATGCTAAATCCTCTTCAAGTACAACAGCAAGTCAAGAACAAGGCCTACAATTTTGTGCCTCAAATGAGACAACCACAGTCCAAGTGCAACATATGAACTCAGGCAGACCAGAAGAACAGAGAACACTGAAACAAGTCAATGACTGGAAATCTTTATACAGCTGCTTTTAAAATTCTCTGCTGTGAGCAGCAGATTCCAACAAGAATATTAGATAGGAAAGCCAAAAGGATCAAAATGTAGAATTTGAGACATGAACACATTTCAGTAAGTTATGTTCAGTAAGTATCAGTTATGACAGTGAAGTTAGCCTATGCAGGGTTTCTAAGTGTTGCTGCTAATCATAATATTCAAAGCTAACAAAGCAAAAGGGAATACAAAAGGTTTCCGGACATCTTAAGTGTCAGAGGAATTATTTTGTCCAGTAATTCAAACAAATTAGTTTGTGTCAAAGAGCTCAAAGGGCAGATGCAATTAAAGTATCACTGTCCTAAAAGAAACAGAAAAGAGTTTTTTATTATTCAGGTACCTCAGTTGCTGCATGTTAGTGGTGCTTCTATTTCTGCAACACTTATGTCTCCCTAAGTACATATAAATCACTTACATTTGCTTATTACTCATACTCCTGGCTTCTGATAAAATTACTTATCAAAACCTAATAAAGCATCATGGACCATTCTAGACTGATGCTTAAAATTACCATATGCAGAAAACATTTTATAAATTTTACAAACGTGTTCTCAACTCAGAAATGGCTCTAACAATTTTATGATTTTGCTAAAAAAATCTTAACTAAAATTAGTATTCTGTGTGTGGGCATACCACTATATTTTTAATTCTTTGAAGAGACTAAAAAAAAGTCCTGGTACTAACCTTAATCTTTTATGGCTAAGTTCTATAAAAAACCAGTAAAACTCACTCCAATTGCTAAAAAAAGCCATAAGCATAGCTGAAGCAAATGAGTTTGCAGATTGATCCTGATCAGTCCTTGTTCCATTTACTTGTTTTGGAAAGCAGCATCCCACTCTTCCACCAAGGAAGGGAGGTAAAAAATCTCAAGTGAATATTCCTCCTCATTGCCAATGCACAGGAGCTGCTGGAGGTGAAAGCAACTGCTCCTACGTGCCACCCTTTCCTGACACACAGGAGAAAATCTGACATCAAGGACTTTCAGTCTCTCAGATGCAGTACCTTTAAAAAAATGTTACTGCACCAGCAGAGTTCAGCAACTGATAAAAAAGGTGACCCAAGGCATCTGCTACAGACCAGGAAAAAGGGAGATGGAGCTGAATTCTAATCATGTCCCCTGTTTTCCAAATACAACCCTCATTTTAGTTCACGTTTTGACAGTCCCATTGCTGGCCAGCATGGCTGCCTTCAGAGGTGACCCCAACAACTACAATACTTCTTTCTAATGAACAATTTTTCTATTACCTTACAGAAGGGTCATCAAAACTTCATTCTCCAGGTTCCCATCCATACTAAACCAAAAAGAGAAGAAATGTATGAAAAGTATGACCAATGCCATGAGTATGAATGTGTATGCAGAGAACTGCAGAAATCCAAAATTATTGGAGATCTGAGGAGGGATGAAAATGACAAGATAATTGCAGAGATGCCTGAAGACAAAACAGAGAGAAAGAGAGATTGGCAGAGGAAGAAAATCAGAAGAGAAAGCACTTTGGGACATATAAGATGGTAAGATAGGAAAACTTCAAAGAAGTAATCAAAAGAATAATTTAAAGATAATGGATACATGACATTTCAGAACATATAGTCTTAAAACATTAATTGTGCCTGTTCTGTGGTTAAATTGATTAGAGATCTGTGGTTTTCCAATTAAAATGCCACCTTAATGCCACACACAAATGATAATTGGGGGAAAAGAATTTCACAATGTAATATTACATAAAATCACTTGGACTCTTACAATAAAAATTTTAATTTAAAATAATCAGTTCCATAATAGTTGAACTATTACTCAAAAATTGGGGGGTAAGTCAGGCATAACTCTTTATAGAACACTATTCTATGAAGACATGATACTTACAAAGCTTGATTGTGTTTGGGGGATCCATTACATTCCTATCCTAAGTTTCAAAAGCAGGCAGGAAGATGTATGCTGGGTTTGGGTTTATGCCAACCCCAAGACCAATATTACAGTATTTGTAAATCAAAAGCGATAGTGAATTCCTTTACAGATTTAATGGAGGTTGCCACATTTAAGGAACAAAAGCACTGTTTATTTTACTCTTTGCTTTTTGAAAGTGACATAAATCTGGAGGTTGGGACTAGATAACCTTTAAGTTCCATTCCAACCCCTTCACATTCTATGGCTCTGTGATAAGGGCAGCAAGAGGAAGCTTTTCACATTGAGACATCACTTGTCATGAAAGGGCTTCCTCAAAACCTGAAATCTGGAAGCATTTGCAGGAGTTCAGATATCACTGATCTGATCTGGAAGACTGTTCCATAGCTGAATCCTTACAACCAAGGGCATTTTATCCCCAGTTCTTCAAGCATTAACCCTGAGCTTTGCTAACTGCATTGTGCCAGATCCACACACCCATGAGATAGTTCACAGTCCAGCTCATTCTTTCCACTATAAAAGCCTATACAAAAATTTTTCCTGCACAGTCCACGAGGCACAGTGCTATAAACACTTCTAGCTCTTTATTCCTTGGGTCCTTTCCATGTTTGAATAATGGATAAAAAATTAGTTCAGGTCTTCAAATTCAGTTCCAGCTAATTGCAAAATAGGTGATACTCTGTTCACCTCAGATTTCTAGCCATGCTACTTTATAAACTATAAATAAGTGAAATATCACCGGCAGATAAAAATATGCCTATAGCACCATGGAACATTCATGCTCTAAGAGATCACACATGGACTATTTTTAATTTCAGGTGAGTAACAAGAAGAACAAAACTTTCAAGTACAGGACTACAAAAATATGATTACCTCCATTTACATTTTAGTGAGATAAAATGTCTTCACTCAAGTCTATCTAACATTTTACAAAGATCGGAGAGCACATGAAGTAACAGAGATATCCAGTGAGTAACTTAGAAAGTAGAATATTCATAGGAGAAAACTTTCTCTCCATATACAGGAAATGTGAGTGTATCGTGCAATCTTCTGCTGGTTTTCTGCAGCAAACTACATTTCACCACATTTTTCAACTAGTTGCTTAGTACATTGCACAGAATGAAGGCAAACTGATCAGATACATCAATCAAGGCAGATTACATCCTGTTAATCCACTTAACAATTTAAGCTGTACTTGGCCTGATCTAAGAAGTGTAAATCACAGTAGCCCAATTAAGCATTATACCCATCTACATTAGCTAGAATCAGGCATGCAAGCATCTCCTCTTCCAGTAAACCTCAGCAAGTCCAAGAACAATAAGAAAAATAACAATAATGTTATACACAAGACCACTTTCCCTTATTCAAATCATTAAGCACAGCGCTCAGTGGAGAAGACTCCTTTTTTATCCACAGCATGCAAAACATCCCTTAATTTCTCCTCCCTTAAAAGAGAGAGAACTTGTAGCTTTCAACAATCCACATTGTCTTAGGTTGTCAGTCTGAAAGTAAAAGATTTCATTACTGGTTTCCCAAGACGTAACAAATGAGATTTACATTCCAAACATATTTTGGATAGAGGAGGATCAAAAGGACAAGCCATCCTCAGCAGCAGGAAGACACACAAGAGACTCTGCTGTGATCCTCTATGGATCCTAATCGGCCTGGCCCCGCTGCTGTCCAGACTGCAGGGGCAGGGAGAGACTTCACAACCTGCTCTGTACTAACAAGGAATTATTCCAATATTGATTTTTCATGGGGCTACCTACATGAGTAAACATTAATCAATTTGTGTTAGGGTTGCAAACTAAGATAAAAATAATTATTTGACAAATAAAGTTTACTTGCAACTGACTTAAAACCACAAGTCATAAAGCATTTTCTGTAGAAAGCTAAATCCTTTACTCTTCCAATCCTGCTTTTTGTTTTCCAAATGACACAAAACCAGCTAAGACACTAAGCCAACACACAACATTTCACATGTGGTTAATCAATGCATATATTTCAGATAACAAAGTCTTCGTTTAATATACAGATAGTCAAACCTGTCTAATGCACTAATAAAGAGAAGTCATAAATTTAAAAATCACATTAATCTGTCTGAAAAATGTCCACGTATTAGAGCAAAAAGTACCCCTAAAATCACATTAAAGAAAGATATAATGAAAAGTATTTATGTTTTTCCAGACTGAGTAATTGAGTTTGTCAATGCTTGCACTTTGTTTCTCCACCAGTCTCCCATTTGTTTGGGTGAATTTTTATCAAAGTACCAGAAAGAAAAGCACTTCTGTGGTGACGATAACAACACAAACCTCGGAAAGGAAACACAGTGACTTGCACAAGACCCGAGACATAAATTTTCTTTCATAAATAGATTCAAAATGGACTGTATCTCTTAAAAACCCCAAAACCCAGCAGTGTAGGAATGACCAACAGAGTATGAAAAAAAGTTTCTTTGAAGCAAATCCACTGTACTTTTCCCACTGAAAGAAAAATTAAATATATGCACTAGTCCTCCTTATATTGACTTTATATACCTTTTGTATAGCTGACAATTGATGAAGCTTACGCCAAGAGGTGTTGAACACACTTTTATTTATAGCAATTCAAACTCTTTAAAAACTGAGATAAGCATAAGCAAGGTTTAAAAACCTACCGACTTCATGTTCTTAAAGCCTTGGCAGTTAATGGTTCCCATTAGTGATCTACCCTATCAAGATGAGGCTTGATATCTTAAGCTCAACATAAATCAAAACCCAACTTATTTATAGTGTCAAAGCCAAAGCCTTTTACCTATTGACTTATCTTAAGTAGAAACCCAGTACTTAAGTCTATGCCTTTGCACACAGTCAGTATCAACATCAGTATTAAGAGGAAATGAAATAACATAAAAGCAAAGATTTCTTCTAAAACACTGAGTCAGTTTTAAAAAGACGCAAGATCTCACTCGAAATGAGTATTCTCAAAACTACCAGGCAAAATTAAACACAACACCCAATACAGTAAACAAACAAAAAACATCCCCAAATTCAATTAATGAAAATAAGGTTAACATTTTAAATCAGTGATTAGTCCACCTCTTAGAGCATGAAGTCTGACAATTTGACTTTATTTACCTATTTAACATAAAGGTATCCATAAATCAACTCTATAAAAAGCAGCCTTCCATCATTTGCAATATACAGTACATTTCACACAATGCGTAAAGAGGAAAAAAAAAATCCCCACAAAATCTCTCTCTCAAGAATCAAAAAGCCTACATCTTTGGTATCAGGAACAAAAAACACATCTACACTGTTCAGTGCAATTAAATATATGACACTGAAACTAAGGTAAGAAGTGGGAAATATCAAGAGTTCTGTGGAACATTAAGGAGTGTGACAATTTACATCTGCTGAGCAGCAGCACCATGGTGTTGGCAGTGGCTCTCTACACTAACCCATAGTTTTGTAATGAAAAACATCAGCCTGTCAACTCAACAGCCCAACATAAGACATATTACCCAAACCCTGAGCAAGTTCACAGCACACACTTACTCAGGTTAATAGGACTTGTTTATAAAAGTTGAGGTAGGTCAAAGTTATATTTTGCTGAAAGTTATTTCATTCCAAGGAAGTCAAAACACATTTTAAGAAATGAAACAGAGAAGTGATGTCATATCTACGCACTCAGAGATTATCAGGTGAACATTTGACACAAAAACACCATGTAAGGCAATCACAAACTGTGACATTTACTCTAATTATGATACTTGGCTGCACACACTTACAAGATCCTAATAGCATTTTGGGAAGGTCTGGGCATTGCTTAACATGGCATTATTCAAAACAAAAGAGGATGGTTGTTATATGAAACAATGTGTGTGTGTGTATATGCTTTTTGATTTTTTAATACAGACACACAAATATGAAACAATATGCACCAAACTTTATTAAGTGTTGCTTTCTCCTGAGTGGCAGTGGCTTTTTATTTTTCTCCAGATAAACAGCCTTCAGTTGGAGCTTTTTCTTATCCAGACACATGCAGCAGCATCTCTACAGCTACATCTGTACCTGGGTGCACAATAGGCCAGGGGACAGATGCTGAAGCCCTGCAGTAGAGAGCACATGCCAAATGCTCTTGTCTCACGGAACAGGGCTGTCTTGTCCCTAATCCATTTTGGGATAGTGCCTGCCCATGGCTTTCCTTAAGCGATGCCCCATTCCCACTGCTGACAGTGGCCCAAGTGTGCCAATGTAACAAAACACTGACACTTGGACTGACACTTGGACAGTGCCACAACCCTGTGACAGCACTCAGATTCAGCAGGTAAAGCCCCAGGGGAAGTTCTGCTGGTCTCAGAGAGCATTACAGTTGTATTTTTCTTATTTTCCTTTACAATACAAATATTTGCGAAATTATTTCCATGACTGATATTTATGTTCATGAAAACAATGCAGACATTTATATTAGAGCAATGAAGCAAATATAAAATATGGGGTTTATGTAGTTATGGCCACATTTTAGAGATGGTACGTTTACAATCTCTATTCCTTCTTTCTAGTAGGAGAAATCTCTTTTATCAAACTACCTGCTCAAAAGACACTCAAATCAGTAATCATGCAGGAGAATAACAAGATCAACCAAGCAGACTGGCCTTTTAAAAATGCCTCTTAAATAAAAAAAAACACACCATTGAACAAGTACACCTCCTGAAGCTGGAATGCTTTAGCCTAGCAGTATGAAGCTCTTCAGAGAGCAAGTTTAAGGAATCACTCAAAGATGGACATAGGACTTTTGTGACAATCAGGATGCAAAGGGAGTTGCTGGTTTTGTAATTTCATGTAATATCCAATGCTCTTGATATGAAGGACCTAGTGAATTATTACTTTTAAGCATTTTTTCAGCAGGATCCTTCCCACCAGAAAGGATTTCCACTGCTTACCACCAGGCTGTGGCTGATCCACTCCATTCACGATGAGGTGCTGAGGCTTTAGCTGTTACATTAATTCCTGGAAAACTCTTTTTTCCTACTGTGGCTACTTTATCTGACAAGGATCAGTCAATGTTGTTTTTTTTAAAAAATGCTGCTGGTCATTCCTGGAAGAAAATGCAATTTACTGCTGCATGCTTTGGGCTCATCTAATTACAATACTAGCCTTCAGGGAATTTTTAAACTAATGACATTGGATCTGTCAAGCACAAAAACTTTTAATCTGATTTTTCAAGTGGATCCTAGCCAATGGATCCTGGCCACCACAGCACTTAACAAAACACATTTGACTGTCCTCCATGCAATATTTAGGTGGGTTTCTTATCAAAATGTTAATTTTTGTTACCTAATATCTTTCTCTGGTGGTCAATACAAGGAATATAGAGATATTGACAATGCTATTAAAGTTTTTATGACTGACAGTCCACAAGTCAAATTATATGTGTGTATATACAGCTTCACAAATGAATGGAGGCACACACTTTGAGAAATCTGAACCACAACACTATATGAACAGCTCCCCTGTTTGTCTGCTGATTTCATGATGCAGCATCAAGAAACACCAGCTCAACAGTAGCAATTTTTAATTTTATTTCAACATCCTAGTCTTTAATTTGCAACATTTTTTTCATTTTATGTCCTAATACAATGAACAAAGCCCCAAACAATTAATTATGTCACAATGTATCAGGTATTTCCTTGGTTCTAAAACACAAATAATGCACCATTTGAGCCATTAAGTCTGGTTTGGCTGCACTAGTTGGGTCTTTTGGTCAAATAATGATGGACTCACACTTCAATTTCAAATTCATTTCAATTATTATTGCTTTGCACACACAAACTACAACTGTAGAAACTGTAGAAAGGTTGATAACTACACTTCAAAGAAAAGATCCTCTATCAAAACTCTCTTTTTTTCAAATATAATTATTGTCTTTTTTTCAGAAGTGCATACTTCAGGGCAAATTTATACAACAAATTATGAAATACAAGTATTATTGCTCATTAAGCAACCACTATCAACATGCTAGTCCTCCCTAATCACAGAAAAATACAGTTGTAACACAAAACTGTGCCAGTGTAACAAAACTCAAAATAGCAGCACAATCAAATGGCTACATCCAAACCAGATGACCAAGCCTGAGTCACTTGTCATTTTCTCCCCAGTACTACCAGGTATCATGAGAAGAAGGAACAGCTCTCCTTGGGTAACTCAGAGCGAGATGAAGGCCGTGACTACCCATTTGCTTCAAAAGCTAAATGCATTCATCCTGTCAGCAGAACTTGGAAACCTAGCACCAACATTACCAAAACAAAGTAACAGGATTCCTAGGTGTTGGAAGGGATGACTGAAACACATCCACTTGTAATGTGAGTGACCATCTCCAACCAACAGTCCGGGCTTGCACTTCCAGTGAGAATTCACAATCTGACTGCAGTCATTTAACACAACTACTCAGAACAGAGCATGCAACCGCTGTGCTACTTTCTTCAAGTATGCAACCAGTTTTAAGAAAAGACATGTTTCAAGCACTGATGGTTATGTTTCTGTAAAAAATATAAAACCAAAAAGTGTTACTTGAACACTTCTGCAAGTACTACAGTATTTAGATACTACAGTATTTAGATATCCCATCCTGCTTCCCACAAAGATGTGCCCTTGTAACATACATCCATGGTACACAAAGCTGTATCACCACTTTTTATCTTACTGCCAGAGATATGGGTATTTTCAGCCTTTTCCTCACTGATATTCCAACTGATCACAGAGCAGTTGTCATGGAGGCCCATCACAGACACCCTGCATCATTGTCTATATAAACCATGCAGTTTACATCAATTTCAACGGAAATTACGTGGAACTTTTCTCAGATACTAAACTCAAATACCAAAGTAATAGTTCATCTCATTCTTAATTGCCAAAGGGCCCTGATATGATTAGAGAAACACCTCATATACCACCAAGTAGCTTCAAAGCACCAAAACAGGTGCTTCCAAGGTTGCAAGAGTACGTCTCCTATCCTATTACGTTAGAGAACTTCTACATAAAACATTCAATTCTGTTCCATCTGTTTGGCAATGAAATTAATACTCTTCCTGCTGATGGTAGCTTCAGTCCAGCCTCTCCCCCTCTGATCAGCAAGAAACAATGTGAAGACAAACGTTATGACCACACTATGCACGATGACAGCAGAATCAAACAAAATTAGGCTCAGCCACACATAGCACTCCATGCTATGAAAGGCAGTATTTTGGAGATAGTCTCATATAAAGGATTTTGAACTTGCTACTAAATTTTAAGCACATTATTTATGTCTCATTTTCAATGATTCAGTAACATTACCCAAACAGGTGTTTCATTAGCCAATGGAGTAAATGCAATATCCTAAGCATTCTGCTTCTGTCTGACTGAAGGCACTTTTGAACAAACAAAATGCTGAGTTAGATTAAAAAGAAAAAGGAAGAGGTATTACACTTAATTATTCAAGAATTTAATCTGCAGATTGAGTCTCACACATAGAAATCCCCCTTATTTTGAAGCACATTGGAGCTTCAGCTGCAGTTTAAAGCATGTTGACACATAAAGGAAAAAGTTAATTTCTTTTCCATTAAGCATTACTACTTAATCTTATAAAGGGGGAAACACAAAATTCATTCAATTTCTTCTCAGGAAATCGGACAAAACAGTATATTGTTTCTGGCTGACAGCCACTGTACTATCATAGTTTCTTAAAGGTGTAACACTGTGAACTCTTCCACATTTGAAAAAAACACTGTAAGTGTAAAACAAATAGAAAAGCCCATTAGCCAAATTCACTCTAAAAACAAATATCAAGAAAGCAAGAGGTCTTTAAGGAAGGCAGAGGGTCCTTGCAGAGGCTGGGAAATGCTCCAAGCCAAACTAAATCCACAGTACTAACAAACCACGACTTTGCTCTGGCATCACCAGAAGGCTGTTTATAAAGGCAGATGAACAGAAGGGAGGCTTTTCAACTACAATTCTGTCAAGTTAAACTACTACCAAGCATAAGTTTAAAAGTGGTTTCCAGTCAACCATCTGAGCTCCATGGAATCTCAGAGCCCATTTTAAGGTGATATAAGTAAGTACAGAAAGACCGATACACACATGCGGACCAATATCTAACATCCACTGCGGTAGCTCCAGCTGACACAAAAGCAACCGCCACATTTTTGGAAATTTAGAGCCTGAACAACAGTGTTGATTGAAAGGCACCATTAGGCTTGTTTCTTTCATATGCTAATAATGACATCATGCCTTATGGCCTGATGCTGCAACCATACATTATCATCTTATAAAGACATTTTTTCCAAAGAAGTCTAAGATGTGAGCAAACAGCTCACCTGCATATATATAGGTTTTTTAATTCGTCCATGACACAGATTTCCTTCTGTACCTTAGCACTGTGAATAACTACTGAAATATTTATAAAGGTTTGACTTACTTTTTTTAAAAAACATATAATTGTTGTGGGCAGAAGAAAAAAATCTACAAAAGAAATTTTTGAGCATACAGGAAGTAGTCCTGGACATCAACACAGTATAGCAAGGTAAGGCCCCTGATGGCATTTTGGGTACAGGAGTGATTCAGAGCTGAATCTCTTACAAATATTCCAGTGCAATGTAGTGTTGTGCAGAGACTCTGTCACACAGCACCCCAGAAAAGGGAGGGAAGGAAAAAAAAAAAAAAGAGATGTTTTAAATACTCTCTCCATATTCCTGACATATATCCAGGAACAAAATAAGCGATAATAAATTATGTAACTATTACTGACTACATATACCACGCTCTCTTTTATTTTGGCATCATACAGGCCAAAAGAGAATTTTATTTTTCTTAAATACCCTGGTTTGCAGCCATGTGCACTGAAAAGGTTAAGAGAAAAAAACAAAAAGGTACTAAGAAAAAAACAAGATCTCCACATCAACAATCCACAGAACAGTGAGGACACGAATATAAACCTATTTTTCACACACACACACGGTCATTGTGCTCTATTTCATGCACACAGGAATAGAAACATACATTAAGCCCCACTGTTTTTAAAACAACACGCTTGAAAACTGCGGTGATCCTTCTTCCCCACCACGGACAGTGCTACATAAAATCCGGAGGACAGCCCTATGCATAAATAAATAAATACTGTAAACGGCGAGGGGGGACAGCCCGGAGGAAATAAACGCGGCACACAAAGTGCTGAACGCCTTCTCCGGGCAGGAAAGCAGTTCTAATTTAATGGCCCAAAAACCGATTTAAAAATTAAGCCGAGGGGAACCCTGCGGGGCTCCGCAGCAGCGCGGCGCCCGAGCCTCCCGCATGACGGGGCCGCCGCGGCGGGCGCTGGGGCGAGGAGCGGAGCCCCAGCGGTACC
>VZTX01020975.1:205841-289594 GCA_013400915.1 Pardalotus punctatus | reverse complement strand
CGGGCCGGGGCCGAGGCCGCAGCCCCGCGGGCCTGGGCGGCGCCGGGGGCGGGCAGCCGGTAACAAAGCCGCCCGCAAGGCAGGGGGATGCGACCGCCCCGCCGGCGGAGGGGCTGTGGGGATGCCGCCCAGGCCGCGGCTCCGCAGCCGCCCGGCCTCGGGGTGCAGCGCCCAGCGCGTTACAGCGGACCCCGGCCCGCACCCAGATCCGCCCGGCGAACCCCGGAATGAGCAAATGGAGCGCGCGGGTGAGCAGCGATCCCCGGGCGGAGCGGGGGAAATGCTCCTGCGGCTGCTACATTGTTACCGCTGTTGACGAGCAAGCGCCACTGAGGTGGTGCTTTGAAACGCCGGGTTGTTTTTTTTTTTAAGTCACAGTTATCTGCACTGGCGGCTATCGGTGTCATCAGCGTGAGTATGAGCCAGCCTTCACCGTTCCCTCAGTGCCAATTAGCCTTCTATTTCAAAGCAGTTAGGTGCCAACAGCGCTACATTTCCTACTTTTTCGGCAATTTTACTTGTGCTTTGTCCGTCACAATGAATTGAGGATTGTTTTCATAGGAAAATGTGGTTCAAAAACCCCACAAATTAAATGAAAACTTAAAATACATTAATATATACAAAACACAGTCATCTAGAGGAAGAGAGATGTGAAACACTGCAGAATCACAGCCCCACAAAAACACGGTAATGCCAGTAACAGGAAAAAATTGACATATGTGATCAAGATTCTCGTTATTATTATGACACAACAGCTCGTGCTTTCTTTTCAAAGTCACATTAAGACAAAATCTTACCACAACCAAGGAGCACATCAGTCATTGCTACTTTGTATTTCACATCTGTTTTCTTTTATATAAATATAAATATGTATATATATATATATATATCACAATATATGGGAAACTACATGGGTTTCTGTAGACACTGTTTCTTCAGAATAACCAGATGGCAACCACACTAAATTAATGCATGTCAAAATACAAAGTAAATATAGCGCATTCTCAAAGCCCTGGGTTTCAAATCCTCTCTGTATTGAAGCCCATGGCACTCTGGGCTTGGGCTTCAATAGAAGGAGGGAATTTTCTCTTCAGCCCTTCTGTACTAGACAAACTGCTCCAGATACAAGTGTGTGGGGCTGTATTCCCAAGTAGGTCAAGCTATAGAAGTCATTGACACTCTTGCACCTACCTGAAGCTTAGAAACCTTGGTTTGTTTCTTTTCTGTGACTTGCACACCTTTTGGCACATTGGTCCAATGTAGTTTAAACATGCTCAGTGTGCAAATGATCAGTGTGCCACTGATTAGTCTTACACAAATTTTCCCTGATTCCTTATACTGAAGAGTGTACTACTGTGACATGCGATTGCAATAATGTTTGGATTTACATTAAAGGATCAGATTTGGATGATCACATATAGGTTAGTAGTTATTTGGACATTGTAGACACATCTCTCTTTTCAGCAATACCTTGGCTTGGTGCAAGAAATGTAATGCCTATTTTACTTTCTAAAACAAGATGAAAAGAGGAAAATAAAGATGCACAGTGCCAAGAGTTTCATAACATTTATGATTATTTGTGCTTTGTTTTTGGTTATGACATTTTTTTTATTATAAGATGAGAAACCCAGAAGATGAAAACCTTTAGCTAATGAATTATTCTCAGTGGATTTGCAAGCTGTTAAAGCCCTTTGACGGTGTGACACCAGTGCAGACTTCCCTTAAGTTAAGACTTTTCATCTGTCAAAATAAAAAGTACATAAATCCAATGCACTGGATTTTCGTGTTTCGATCCCTTCAAAATGGATATTGGGAATCTTCTTGTCCACTAAGCAAAAATATTAATTCATATGAATCCTCTTGACTTCCCCCAAACATAAATGGCAGTGATCCCAATAGTAAAACCTAACGTATTTGTAGATATATCAGCACTACTCCTTTCCAGTTGTTACAAACCTGTTAATTTCTATGCATGCCTTTCTGATATATTCACATTGAATGTGATGCTACATGCATGGTTCTTTACTAACAGTTCCCATGTCTTTGGTGTGGGCTAGGATTCTTTCCTGTTTTCCTCAGGTGTAACTCTGGCAGCACCTGAATAGAGTTGGGTGCACACCGGAAAATAAACACATTCCATAGAGCAATTGCTACCTCAGTCTTCATGAGTGCTCACACACAAGCAAACACTATGTTAGCAAGCAAGAATTTCACTTTTCAGAGCCATGCACTGAGGCAATGGGTAGGCTACCTTCAACAGTCTCAAAAACAGAGAAAACCAGCCTGCTTTTCTGAAGCAGAGAGATGTATTTTCTCCACTTTCCAACTCTATTGCTCTCCCCCTGCCCCCCCGATCCATCTTCTCTCTCCTTTGCCAAAAAGTTAATATGAAAAAACAGAAACTCCTACTGCCTTCTCTAACATTCTGTAACAGAGATATGAAGTGCACAACACATGGCAATACCTTTCCAGACTAATAAATATATTTTCAAAGTTAAATTACAATGTATTTGAGTCAAAGCTATTATTGGGTGAAAGTTGGAAAAATTATATTGCTCTCATTTGGAGATTAGGACCTAAAAATAGCTGAATACAAAAGCTTCCAAAGAATGTTTGTGTTATGTTCTTGGTAAATGTTTCACTGGAGAAAAAACAATTTTTGGTCATCCTCAAAAATTATTTAGTAAAGAAAATGCAAAATGCTATCAACTGTAGAAATCTTTTACTATAATCACAAATTAGAAATCTAAAATGCCTAATTAATGCCCTTAAAATCCTGTATATGAAAAGAAGCTATGGCATAGTGACGTAAGGATGCACCCCTTGTAGCATTTTCAGCTGCTCTAACTTTACACATTGGTAACTTAACAAAAGAGGGCATATAACTAATATAATTCATAAGACATTAATATTAAAAAGAAATATACATTTTGCTTGGCATTCTTAATTATTTTCCACACAAATACTTAAGAGACAAGCACAGAAAAAGCAAATAATAACTTTCTGGCAAAGTATATATCAAGAAAACAAAACAATATTTCAGTATTTCAATCTCCTTTCTTCTTCTTTTCATTATCATTTAGAGCAAACAAAAAGGACTTGATGAATCATTACTGAAGGTCACCATTTAGCACCATGGGATCAGCAGCAGGGTATGAAAAACAACACCCTTTGAGGGGGTAACTTCCCTATACCACAGCTAGAAGTGTTAAAAGATAAGGAACACTATTCTATATTACATGAAGATTTCATATTTTCCAGCTAATCATCTCTTTGCAAGGCAATGGGCCAAACCGAATGCCCAAAATAAGAGAAATAAGAGCTTCTTTGCCATGACTATTAAAAAGCCAGACATGAAAAAGCTGAAAGGGTCAACTAGAAGAACATTCATGTGAGATAGAAACGTAATCTTTCACAAGATTCTGGACAGATTACTGTTCAGCAGGTGAAAGTATTAATTGAAAGAATCACCCCAGGTGCCAAAATCTGCAGGACATATTCCCTGACCTGTCCCACCTCTTTTGTGCTGCACAGAAGACTTAATGAGAGTGAAAACCATCTGCAGCTCTGCAGCTTTATTTTTTTTATTTTTTTGTGATATAGAAGAGTCCCTGAGTGACTGTGGAATTGTCCCACCCATAAGAGGCCACACACCCCTACAACGTGAGCAGAGGGAGGGAAGAGCACAGTGAGGGAAAGCATTCCTGGGGTTTGCTGCTCCCACTGCCCACAGCTGGTCCATTGGCCCTTGGGAGCTGTTGCCATCTGGTACTACTGGTGCCAGGGCAGGCAGTTATCCTGCCAGAGATTCAAGGGGCTCCACAGGAGCTCTGCACTCTTCTGGAATACAGGGAAGAAACTCGCTGCACCAGGCCATCTGGGCTAATCTGGTTAGAGCTCAAGTCTGCAGTTCCCAGTATGACAAAACTCCCACAGATATCTTTGAGCACTTACCTGAGTTGGTCTTCGGGTCTCGGACTTAGAGGAATATTAATACAGAGAGCAAAGAAACACATGGCTGAGTTTTGATTTTAGAAACATTTAAACCATTAATGAGAAGTATATTAATTGCCAATATTAAAGCAATCTCCTACCAATAGCAATTTATGGAATTATTGAAATAGTTCTTGAGTAGAGAAATTACACCTGGTGCAGTTCCTAATGCTTCCAGACAGTTACTGAAATGTGCATCAAGATCATGACCCCATGAATTGGGGTTGAAGTCAAGATGATAAAAGCAATTGTCAGTTTCTGTTGGTACTTGCAGAGATTTAATTTTAGAACTGTACCCTCAGGCAAGTAATATAGGATTAAACCCATAGACACTGCATCAAAAAATCATACTGAAATGTCACTTGTAAAACACACTTTCACGATCTTGCTGTTTGACTTATAAATGTGTCAGTCAAACCTGCAGAGAAAGCCTGCACTAGGCTGTAGTGAGGTAGTATCAATGGATCATGCTTTTTCAAAATCAGGAAGCTTCCATAAATGAAGAAAATTAATGCATTGTTTTTTTACAATATTCTTGCTGAAGCAAGTAAATTAAGTCTGTGGGGAAACAGTCCAACATCATGAGAGAAGTGACATGAAGATTGTGAAGGCATCAAGACAGTAGCGAGGCTGAAAAGAGGATCACAAATCTGTATCAGAACCCCAGAGAATTTGAAGATCTGTACTGACAGTAGTGGAGCAATTCTTGGTTTTACCCAGTGAAGGGAGAGCAGAAAAGGCTCAAGCAGGTGGTGCAGAACTGCCACATCACTAACATCACTAGGACCCAAATCTCAGAATATTTATCTGGTGCCCCTCTTCAAGTTCATTTACACCTCTAGACAACGCCAACGGATATTTAAATTACACATTTAGTCCATAATTTGACTAAAATCTTCCAATTTTCCCTTTAGGAATCTTAACGCTTCTCACAACAGCAACACTTACCATGTAGATTCACTCAGTAAGCAAATACAGCAGACAGTAATTGAGCACGCTACAGCACCAATGAATTTTCTTTAAATGACCTGAAGAAAACAGTAACTTTTTTGGCAGCTAGGCAGCAGGTTACCCTAGTGACATTAATTCCTTCTGCATCCCACATAGGATTGAATGTGGAATTAGCAGAGCTTGAAAATGCCCCTGCAGCTCAGGCAGAAATAATTTACTTCTCACTGTAAATGGAGGCTTCTCTTCAGGAGATGCTTGTGCTTCACTGCTCTTTATCAGACAGGGTAACATGAATATACATTTCACTAACAGCCATGATCAGCAATAGCAACTCAACTTATCATGAACTGAGAGAGAACTGTCAAACACTTGAGCCATATTTATCCTGCCACAGAACAAATAAACATTAATGCCAGAAAAATAAAGCCACTCTGAAAGCCTGAAGAATCAACAAAGAAGCTTTTTGCCAGTGCCTAATCCAGCTAAACCTTCTTAAAGTCCCATTCAAAATAGATACTTGATGTGATTTCCATCCACAATAGCTTTCTTACATATTCTATCCTCTTCTGTTTATGAAAGGACTACAGGTTTATATTTAAGAACCCACAGTCATGAACATACAGATGCTGAGACTATTATTTTGGCTAAAAGTTCAGTTCAGAATGGTGAAAATTAATAGAGCTTTATCTTCCCAAACACTTTAGTCAAATCAAGAGAGAGGAGATATTAATTCAGTAAATGCATAATATACAAATGATGGTGACCTTAAAGCCACTGTTCAGCCAGATTTCTGAGTAGAAGTGTTGCGATACCATATCCAGCACAATTACAAAGATAACCACAAAATCTTAACAGCAATGAATATAATCTCACTCCCTGTTCAGGCTCAAAGCAAAAGAAAAATCTTACATTTTTATACTTTTACCTTATTCTTCCTGCAAGGTGTTATACAACTTCAATGTCAATTTTCACCTGGCATTTTTTCCTTGGTATCACATGGAAAAACAGCAGTGATAAAGCATTCATTTGTAATAATGGCAGCTTTATTTCACAATAATATAAATCTAAGTTATTCTATTCATTTAATAAAGTGTAAGCTACCTGACCACCTTGAAATGTTGAATAACACAACACCTGAAAATAGGGGCTCCAAACTAAAGCCACGATGACAAACATTAACATGCCACAAAATCTGAGCAACCTTGTCTAGTGGAAGGTGTCCCTGTCCATGGCAGAGGGTTGGAACTAGATCATCATCAAAGTCCTTTCCAACCCAGGCCATTCTAAGATCCTATAAAAATGCTTTACATGAACCATGCACCTAAATTCAAATATAAACTTAACTGCTTAACTGAAAAGGGACAAATTTGAACATGCATCTCAAGTTAAGGCAAACATCAACCATTGCATGAAATCACATTCAAAATTTACAAATTGCTAAGGAGAAGAGTGTGATGACACAGAGAAGAATTGACAGTAGCAAAGAACATTAGAGGAAGTAACAATATTTGAAATCTTCACACTGACAAAGAACAACAAAAATATATTTGAGTTCACAGAGTAAATAAAAACTGAGTATAAGAAAAAAGGCCCAAATAAGAATCCCAAAGTGATGAACAGTACAGCCAACTGCTGAGCTTTGTACCCAAATCTCTGTCTGGTTGTGTTACCTGTAGGAAAGAGGAGAGGTGGTGTACACTGCTCAGTACTGCTGAATATGAACTCTTGTTCATGTAATGTCCATACTGGAAAATAAACATGAAATCCTGCACACGCTTTGGAAGAGCAGAGCCAAGAAGAGAATTCTTGAGAGAAATATCACAACCTCAAAGGATAACAAAAAATAAGTAGAATAAGATTGGTCCAGAGTATGGCTGAACAAATTCCCTAAAAACTGAAGCATGGAGAAAAAAAATTTCTATGAGCATTTACAGTTTTAGATGTTTTAATAAGCAGATGACACACTGCAAGGATACTTGGAGTGTGCTTTGAACAGATCAAAGTCTCTTCTCTTATCCTGGCATAGATGGATCAGGAATATCTGTCAGTTTTCAGCTAAGCTCACATCTCTGCATTAGGCAGCCATTTAAATTCCATGCATGATTTTGGGCTGGTGTGTGATTTCAGAGCAGGAATCCAAACTATCACATGGCAATTATTCCAGGAGTACCAAAACCACACACAAGTGTTCCTGTCACTGAGGAATGTGGGTTTGTTTTTATAGCAACATTACTAAGTTGAGGTAGGCAGCAAATGTTCTACATTTGTGTCTTTGCCTACTTGGCTTTATACAAAAACTGAAATGTTTTCTGTCTTCCTAATTCTATGGTACAATTCACAGAACAAAGAATTTTGCCCCGTCAACACCTTGCCACTGGTTTTTTTTTGAGAGGTGCAAGCCTCAGTTTTGTGTTTTACTGCAACAGTTGTTTTACAAGGCAAAATTTGAGACTTCACTTACACTCCATTTTCCAAGCTTTCTTTATAATAAAGACCCACTTTCTATTCCCTGATGCAAAGTACCAAACTGTGTATTATGAAACTTGGGTTTACGTGCTGAGAGGCTGAAAGTATGGACATAACACCACACCTGTGTAGTACACAACAGATTTCTAGGTTTCCAGAGCGAGGGTTTGCCTGCAGATGGCCTGACAGCATCACACACTCACAGCCTGTAGGAGCTATTCTCCACTGCCTATCTTGTATGAAACACCACCTCCCAGTTTTACTGAAGTCTGAATGTGTGGTACAGATCATAAATACAGATTTTTAAAGCATGACTCCAGAGAGCGCTTTCATTATTCTATGAAGAATAATCCTGCAGTGACAGAGTGCAGTCTACACATGCAAAAATGTATCTCATTCTAAGGGCCCTAGTTCAGGAGACAAAGATGCCACTACTTCATAACAGAGACTGGAGACTTTTGATCATGTGAGACAGGCTATTACCTGACCAGGTTACTGCCAGGTGAGTATTCTGCAAGGTGGATATTTGCATCTGGATTTTACCAGTGAATAGAAAAATACTCTAAATTCTGCAAGGTCTGTTCTAATTAGATTTGAATTGCATGCTTAACTCCAAATTAATGCATCATGATGAGCATGAGTGGAATTAATTTCCTAGCAAAAAGCTGAATGTAGCTGGGGAAAAAAAAAAGGCAATAAAGGTTACTTAGCTTAGCCTTGATGGCTAATTAGAGTACTTTACTATACTATTAACAAAGGTGCCTGAATAACTTCAGTGAAGTTCTAAAATATCTTACTGCAGAAAACATCATCTCTGCATAATATTCCTATGAATAATGAATGTTATTTAGAAAACAAGCTACCATTTTCACACGAATTTGTAACATTACTTTCACAAAAGTAGGTATGACAGAATGAGAAAAACAAAATATTCCAGGTAATATAACTATTTTAAAACCATTAAGATTACAACTTTGTGTATTTTGGAGAACACCACACTGTATATTTGTTAAACCTCTTAATTTGCTTCAAAGTACACATGATTTGGAGAAGCTTGCTGAAGCTTGTATTTATTTAATGTATTAGGACTATTATTTTTTTGAGAAGTGCCTGGTTGACACATGAACAGAAAGTGGCAGAAAAAGAAATATTGTTTTCTCTCACAGAAAGCACACTAATGTAAAGCTTAAAAATTAAGTAGCAGCAGCACATTTTTCCTTAGACCTTTGAGCGGGACCATATGGCTGACGCTCAATTAAGCAAAGATTTATCAGTCCCCAACTGGATTGTGTCCAGAACTCGCTATTTTCTCAAATCTTTGAACTAGAGGACTAGAACTGAAAAATTTTATTGACTCACACATGACACCCCACACTTTCAAATCTTTGAATGAAATAAGGAAAATGTAATGTATCTTTTTTTGGGTATGCATTTTTCGATTTTAGAATTAAAATATACCAGTGCCGTAAAAGCTACAAAATGGCAGTTTGATGTTACAACTTTGGCCAAGTCAACATCTCACCACCATCAAAAAGTGAGGTTGAAACCCCTACCAATTCTCCTCAAGCCATCCCATCACTTACTTTACATCTGCTTTACAGCCACCAAACTACATGGTAAAGAATATTATATTCACTGACATGACAGAATACCCACACAGTAAAAGTGTGTGTGCTCTCTTGCCAAGTTAGCAAACGGAATGGGTTCCCCATGCAATCCAAGTGGCACAAGATCCAATGTGACAGAAAGGTGATCCCATGTTTGGGAAGAGACAGCAAAGAGAAAGGAATGAGACGGAGTTTGTTTGAGAGCACTATGATGTTATTTTGACTTCTAATCAAAACATTAACTGTTTTCTTCTCCCTGGACACTTTGCTTCTGCATTCAGCTGTCTGCTTTGTATGTACATTTTCATCACACCCAAAGTACAGCACTAAATGCCTGAAAAATAGACAAGTCCATGACTTCAAGTCTAAAAGTCTTAAGGGTGGATTGGGAAATAACTTCCAAATTAATCCAGTCAGAATTTTATCTAAGTGAGTATTGGAAAGGATATTAAGATCTGGAACACAAAATGTCACACCCGCATAGAAAAAGATGTAACTTTTTCATTCAAGACTATATATTTCATTTGATAATGGACTGAAACACAGATACAATATTAGACGGAATTAGGTCAAGAGGTTTTTCCCATCAGATCATTTGTGGCAATAGAAATGTCACAACAAAGTTGTTTACAGTGAAGCTCCTAACCCAAAATTTGGCAATAATCAAGTCAGTCAAACATAAAGTTTTTATGTTGAATTGTAAAAGCTTAATTTTAAATTCCATGTAAGACTCTATGGTTAAATTCTGCCTTTATAGACAGATGGTAGGGTTTTTTCTTTGCTTGTTTATTATAAATGTACTTGAGTGCATCTATTCAGTTCACTGAAAAAAAACCATGCAAATATAATTTGCAGTATTCTAATCCACAAGGCCTAATTCCTTCGCAATTGCCATTTCAATGTAGCAGCCAACTCCACTGTCACTATTGCTACAAAGGGATTAACCCTTCTCTGTTGATTTTTTATGCTGGGGGAAAAAGTGTAATTGAAGGGTTCAATCAGTTTTGAAGATTTTTGTTTATTTGTTTTTCCTTTTCATAAGTGTCACCTCATCATTGCAATTTTTCGTAACGGTTGGAATATTCTTCTACTATAATAATGCTATAAGACATTTCTGCAGTCCTGCTTTTCATAGAACAGTTTGGGTTGGAAAGGAGATTAAAGATCATCTCGTTCCAACACCCTGCCATGGGCAGGGACACCTTTCACTAGACCTGGTTTCTCAGAGCTTCATTGAACCTGGCCTTGAACATTTCCAGGGATGGGACAGCCACAGGATCTCTGGGCAATGTGTTCCAGTGCCTCACCACTCTCACAGGAAAGATTCTTTCCCTAATATCTAATCTAAATCTGCACTCTATCAGTTTGAAACTATGCCACCTTTGTCCTTGTAAAGTCTTCTTCCATGTTTCTTGTTTCCCTCTCCAGCTCTCTTGTAGGTTCCCTTCAGGTATAGGAAGGCTGCAATTAGGTCACCCCTGAAACCTCATGGAATAGTAAATAACTTCTAACATACCAAGTGTAATGATGGAATAAAGAATACTACTTAAAACTAACTTCAACTGTAAATTTACTAATAGCACTATAGGGGGAAAAAGTACATTTACAGGTGTTCACAAAAATTACAGAACAATACTGGTGCATTGCAAATCATGGCTGTTCTACTTTCATGACTTTTTCTATGTGGTCCACCAAACTCTGATCAGGGGAGATGCTTTTTCTTGATTTGACAGATTAATGCAAACTTTATTACCTCAACAGAGAGACTAAATAAAAATTTGCCTGCTACTCCGGCATGGAGTGTCTTTACTATCTTACACATACACTATAGTTCAATAAAGAAGCTTCAATTAGTTGGGCAAAACACCACCTTGCTATGCTGATAAGACAGAGTAGGAGATGGATAGGATTCCTAGCTATGTGTGTATCAAGGGACAAATGAAGAGATTAAGTGATTTAGCTGGAGTTACTCACAAAGGAGCACTGTAGCTGGAACCCAAAAATTCAGATATCAGAGTCTCAGCTAGAACACTGTGTTCTGTTCACAGTCTATTTGTACTGTGTGTTTTCAGACCTTTCCTATTTTTTTGTTGTTTGGAAAGTATTGGAAGGAATTGAGGGAGTTCATCTAGTACATTTTTTCCAAACCATTTTTAATATCCAAGGACCAGATAGTGCCTCAGGAAGAAAAATCTGTGGAAAATGTTGTACTCTTTTTCTTGGTGGGAAGCCATGTGATAAATATTTAACATTTAGGCAACCAAAGTTTACTAATTTAAATGTTACCATATGTATCATCTTAATCTAAAATAGTAATTAAAAATTATAATAATAATATGACCTAATTCTTGACTTAGCCCGTCAAAAGTCAATGACATATAGCTGCTAACTCACATAAAAATATATTTGTATGATGTTTATTTTGCTTTTTGTAACTGCAATTCTTTACACATTATAGGGCCACCATCTCTTGTTCAGGATATCACCAGGGTCTGCAGACTATGAATTTACTCATATAGGTCTACTCCATCCTTCTGCCCTTACAAAGTCTCTGGTGCTACTGTGCATATCTGTCTTTTTAAAAAAGTTAGGAGAAAAGCATGAAATTCCGTATGGTGTAAGCAGGCTGACAAAGGTAAATGTTAGCAGAAGGATTTTAATGTTCTCTAAATAAGCACTATTTATTCATCAATACTCTTTGTTATGAGCTGGAACCAGGATATTGTCTGCAGTCTGACGTAGAGAGTTAAGAACATAAAATCTGTCAGAACATAAGGAAACAAGGTCAGGAGAGAAATAGTGTTTTATAAAGCTGTATTTAGGGCAATTGCATTTTAACATAATTAAATAGTGCACCATGGAAGTAAAGTAAACCCTGCACTGTTTTTAAATGCAGTTAAGCCTTTTAATCAGAACATCACCTTTCTGTAAGTACAACAGTAAAAATGACAGCCAATAGATAAAAGTAAAACAATTAATAACAGAATATTGCTTAGAAATATTAACTTCAGGATGTTCAAAATAATAAGTGTTATTACGTGTATTATATGTATTTTGCTGAATGTATTTAGTTTTGAATATAAATTATACTCAGTATAACTCAACATGTTAGCTGCATTAATACCTGTTACTACTGGAAGCTGTTTTAAAGAGTACCTAGACTGGATTCTTTGGTGTAGAACTGGTATTTTGCACTGCACTCCAGTGTGCTCCATTAGAGCCCAGCATAAAATGGATGCTAACAATGGAGGTCATGCTCCTCCCTGGATCTCCCTACTGCTGGCATAAATCCAGGCTCAAATCCCCAGCCCTGTGCCTCAGTCCCCACAGGTCCACCATAAATTTGAAGTAGACAAACGACACTTTCCCTCCCACTGACAAATTAATTCTGTACAAAGTGTAGCCAAGAATCTAAAGCGAAAAAGTCAAGAATCTAAAGCAAGCTGTATTCTCTTTTCGAGCACACATCTGTTTTGCAGCACATGTTAGCCTGCAACTCCCAGGACAGGGGCTACGCTCACCAAAGCCATGAAGCAGTCTCTGGTTATTCACACAAAAATAGCACAGCACTTCAAAGAGTGCAAAATGCAGATTTAGTACATAACAAGGCAAAATCCCTCCCAAAAATACAGATTGACTTTTGATTATATGCAAAAAGAAAATGTTCCTCTTAAGGGCTGCATAAACAAAGCCTGAACTAAAATATAAAATATTCATTAAAATTTAATGCATCCTGTGTGATGCTTTTGTTTGCTGTGCATCTCTGGTTTAAATCTGAGCCTGGTTATCTTACAGACTAATGGGGCCTTCCTGCTTTGCCAGTCACTTGTTCTGAAGAAGTCATTTTTCCAGTAAAAACAGCAGTCATTTACTTCTGCTATCACGTCAGTGTCTTACCCTTAGAGACTCTTCCCTTCAAAAATAGGCCAGCAGATACATTAAGCTTATGTGTCACTGGCATTAAGGCAAGAGGCAAACCCTTACTCAAAATGTAATTCTGTTTATAAAAAGCAGTTCAATATGATTTACAGCTTTCAATTTTTTAATTTAAAAAATTGAGAAAGTATTGCTAGGAGCATTGCTATTGGTTTAACAGCTGGAACTTGTGATATTACTACTCTGACTGGAGATTTTCAGCCAGGTAGCCAGAACATGTAGAAAGTCATAATATGGAAAACAGTAAAAGCTATTATATATTTTTCAGCATTCTTGCAATGCTTTTTCTTAAAATAAAAATCAGCATAACCATGCCAGCTCCTAAAGCATGAGGAAAGGCAGAACTCTACGAAGAACAGATTTTTCCTTTCATTTTCACAAAATGTATTCAATTGTTTCACACTGTTGAATTACACAGATGTAAAGAAGGAATGTTACTGTTTGTAGGAGTACTACTGACAATCTGTTTAAAATGGATTCAAATACCCAGCAGAATTCACTATTATCTTCTTACAGGAAAAATTGTTTCTCAGCAGGAGTCCAGGTCACTGTTCTAGAATCTAAATGTACCAAATGTTCTGGTAGGATTTCATTTGATTTCAGTGAACGAGCTGCAAATATCGACAACTGAAGTAATGACAAACACTTCTATGACTGCAGGACTATCATGTTTGACTACTTTTGATTTCATTTACACTTGTAATGTATCTTTAAATCTGTTGAAATTTATGCATTAACTTGTCACGTACAATGATACTTTGATTACACTTTAATTCTGAATTCCTTTGGTTCAGTGCCTGAAAAGACTGTATTTGTCTCTGAAAGGTAAGAAGGAAAGAATGTCTAGTGCCACATTAGGTTTTTAATCCTAAAGCTCTGAAGGTATGGAGTTGGTCTGATAAGATGATATGAACTAATTAAGGTAGAAGCCGGCCTCACTCCCATATCTCAGAGGGAAAACTGTTGTCATTATTTCTTGTGCTTCTAATTTCTAAGTACTGTACACAGAAGTTAAAAATGGTAAATCATTGCACTTGAAGTAAACCTGAGTGCCATAAAAACATTTTTATTGAAAGCAACAGGGATTTTAGATACTCCTAAAGGAGTAGATGTCATCTCATATTCTGCAGACTTCTCAGAGAAGAGTTGGACAGCAAATTGACACATTTTTCTGATGTTGATTGTCCCTTGGTCTCATAATTTACAGCCTGTTTCCTATTTCCAGAAGTGAGAGTTCTGATTTGAAATCAACATACCACTTACATTGCCATCTTATCTGACTCTTCTTCAGGTGAAAACAGAATACAGATAAAATGCCAATTTGTGTATGTGTTCCACACTTCTTATTATGCGTTTACACACTAGAAATATTATCTATTGGAATATTCATTACAATGAAGTTTAAGAAGGTTACTTATTCTGTTCACAAAATTGTGCAGAAAAGACTGACATCCTCGGTTTTTTAGAGAATATGAATGTTCAGAGCTAGAACATTGTATGTGATATATACAACATGTTAACTGTTTAATTACTGAAGTTGTAAAACATTGAAAGGAAAACAAAAGCAAGAAAAACATGGGTCTCATTCTTGCAACATTTTATCTAGAGACTTCTTACGTGCCTATGAAGTAAAGAGAGAATACAACTGCAGAACTTGTATTTATATTTAAAATGTATCTGACGTTTTTCTGAGCTACAGTTACTGGGGTTTACTGTGAAGATAAACTACATGTGAGAATCAATCAGATTAGTACTTATACACAGCTAAAGTTCAAGACTTCTTTTAGTTAAAGCTTTTAGTCTTGGCTCAGCAACACACAAAAAACCCCAAGTCTTCAAGGAGAAAGTGATAGGACAGAAAAGTCCCAAGTAATTTGATAACTGTTATTAGTTACATAACAACTTAGGTACAAATTTATTACTATATTTTCTACATGTATGTGTATACACAGATTCATGGCCTCGCGTGTTTCTTATTAAAGACCTAAGTTTTCATACAAAATCAGGGTTTAGTTTATTTGGTCCTAGTGTCCATGTCCTTAAACTCATAATCCTTGGTGTGACATCTACTTCAAAGATGCTAAAATTATTATGAAAATATCTTAGACAGAAAAACAAACAGAAGAAATTAATCATACCTGTCTGAATTCTGTTTTCATAAAACTGATCTTAATAACATAAAAATTATTCAGGAGGAAAAAAACATTGATAATCCCCTAAAATGTTCATTTTCCACATGATATGATACGCGCACATTTTATCTTGGGTATTCCAAATGGAATCTGGCTGCTTACAGAGAGGTGTCTGCTACCATTTTAGACAACCTCAAGTATCCCAGCTGGCTTCCCTTGGCTTGGGACCCCTTTACATTTTGCATGACATCTGTTAGCCCTGTGAGAAAATCATCAGTGCCCCCGCAATATCTAAGCAGGCACTCAAATCAGAGTATTTGCATTACATATTAATTTTACACTGCTGTAAAAATAACAATTAGGAAAGTGAAGAACGAAAGTGGTATTTTACTGAGTAATATCTTAACATAATAGCATCTTCAATAAAACATCATGTTCACTGGTTTGCACAGACATTCTTACACCATACTTGAAAAAAACCAAGATGAATTCCTGTCAGCAGTATTGATTGTACACCTGAGCTGGATATCTAAGGATTCTGCTATTGTCCACCTGCATGGTTGACTCTTATCCCTCCTTGTCTAAGACAAAGCTCTCAAACTGGAGAAATATTGTGTTAGCTCACTACAAAAAAATAGGGGAAGAGGAAAAAAGGATGGCAGATCTAAGACAGGTAAGCATAGAGAGATAAAAACAAAATGTTCTTTCTATGGTATTCTAAATAAGGATTATATATTACTTTCAGATTAAGGAGGAAAATCATGTTATATAGAACACTTATAATGTTATATTATTATGTAAAATGTCTAGTAATATACTTACTGTAAAACTCCACAGCAGCTAATAACCCTAATCCAAGGATGATCTTTCCATGACATTCTACTCAAAAACTGGTCTCCAGCTTTCCCAAAGACCTGATATCTTGCTACAAAGAACAGGCAGACTCAAACAAACTGGGCACCACAAAGGCCAACTTACTGCCAATAAACCATCACAGTCATAGAAATACATTGATAACCTGAATTCTCACCAAGTGTTGCAGACATGACAATGTAGAAGAGTTTTAAGGACAGATCAAAGAACAGTTCTTTCAGCATATTTACGTTGCAAGCCTTCTCAGTGCGCAAGTCATGAGAATAAATTAAAAATCCACAATGTGTTTGTACAAGAATTAAAGTATATTTGAGCACAGCAACATGGGCCAAGCAAATCCAGAAGTCAGTATCTCATTAATGATAAAACAGGGCAGACAGGATCAAGAAAAATCTCGAAGGGTTCTGAAGAGGAAACTTACAGCTAACAATTTCTACAACTTGCATCTGATGCAATAAAAATGGGCAACTTAGAAGAATGGGATAAACTAATTGAAGCAACCCTCAGGGAAGCCAGATCTACAGCAGTGACAGAATAGAGCTGAAGCTCTTACTCCCACAAAGTACCTCCCTTTCCAGAATGCTAACCTAGATGGACAAACTGACCCAATTTAGCAGATTTGATTTACCCCACCTCTCAATTCAAACTTGCAAGTTCCACCTACTGCCACAGCATTCTTTCATACCACCCAAGGAATCCAAAACAGAGATATTTGTAACAGAGTTTGCTGTCTGATTTACCTTCATAGCAAAGTGTTCTGCATAAAGAAGTAATTGAGGGAGATGAAAAGGATTCTAAAGACAAGCACTGCCGTAGTGCTGGCAGCTCAGACTCCACCTTGAACAAAGACTTCAGTTCTACCTCAAAACAGTAGAAGGAATTCAAAGAAGATCAATGCAACTGTGAAGAAGGAAAGTATTTTACCTATGCTGGAATAAAACTTTGTTAACCAATGACAGTTGTAGCACTTAATTATCTACAAACACATGGCAAATCTAAGCAGAAATTAAACGACATTGTCAGAATAGTAAAAAAAGCTGTAACTAAAAGAAATGTCATTACAAGAAAGGAAAATGCAAAAGCACCTTTAAGCAGTGAGCTCTCCAGGAACAGGGAAAAACTTCCCAAGGAAAGCTCCATTCCCTGAAAAATGTGAAATCAGACTAAGAAGTTAATTTTAAACAGTACGGGGGAAAAAAACCAAACCTGGAGCCATAACATTGCAGAAATAACAAAAATGTTATATGAACTGTCTAATTTTTGCATATAACTTACATGAAAGCTTTACTGAGAGATTTGCACTGCTGTACACATCACACAAAGCACAGCTGTTCTGGTAAGAATCAAAGGTACATCTGTGTCCTTAACTACAAATCAAAACATGCTTCTGTCCCATTTTCGCTTACAACTTTGTAGATGATTCCACCAGGCATATACGTAGGTGGAGAAGTATAGAGGAAATGATACTGATTTGAAAAAAAAAGTAGGTGGGCTGTCATTATAATGCACCTGCCTGCCCTATCTCCTACTACCATATAAACAACATTAAATAAAAGAAAATACTATTTTTAGGTTATTTTGACTATTCCCGTGACACTGTCAGACAGGATATTTGGAGCAGAAAAGAACATCTAATTGTTTAACTTCGACTTTCAATGCTCATTCCTTTGATCACAGACATCTTAAAAGTTTCCCATGGAAACTATGCTACAGACATTTTGATGTATATGTTTTACTCCTACTTTTTTATATGAAGTAACTCTTATTGAACTATACACCAACTTCTGAAAGTAAAATAAAGAATGAGAACAAAAAGCTCAAATCAAGCAGTTCTCCTAACACACACTAAATTAAGGACAGCATTTGATCTGTTTGTTTCAAAATTTATGAGGTGCTGTCAGAATTAGCCATCTTTCTGTCAGATAATGTTACCCTACCTCAGCTCATAAAAGGACCGCTGAAATACAGTTTCCATTTGACCCACATATCAGTTGCTCTTTTATTGTTGTTCTCACCTCCTATACATACCATTCTACTGCATAAACCATGCATCCTTACATTACCATTAGATCAATATCCTCCCATTAATGACCAGCCTAACACAGCACCAACAGTTACCAAGAAACTACACAATAAAAATAATGTTATTTATGCATCACTTCCTTAGGCGAGAAGCTTAAGAGTTACTTAACTTATAATTTTAATCTCTTTTTTCCCAAGTGATCTTTATATTCCCTCACATCCTACATTTCTTCACAAGCCTCCTAGCAACATCCCCCAGGCAAAGGCTTTCTGGAGAAGATTCTCAAGTGGAGCAATGACATCCTTACGTCAGCTGAGGATCTTTTTATTACATACACAGCACTGAACAAATGCAGCGTTGCCCTGTCTGCAGAGTCACCCTCTTTGCTCAGAAAAGCTCCAACTCTTCCTCCAAAATAAATAGCCATGCCAAAAGATCCTTAAATCAAAATAATTACATTCATCAGTAATGTGCAAAATTTTTGGCATTAATGGAGAGCAACCAGCTGCAGTTGCACAAATTATAAAATGCATAGTCACCATATTTAGAGGTTCTAATAAATATCATTCCTCTCTGCTGCCATCTACAGACAGAGTTCATTTTTTTTAAAATCTATTTTTCCAGATGCGTTTAAAAATAGTACCTCTACATGCCCTACACAATAGTTCACCCCAAATGTATATTATATTAACAGTATTACCTTAACATATTAGAAGCCTCAGGAAAAGCTGAGCCCAAGTGATGGGTCCCTGAAAGGCACTTTGATGATGTCACACTGCATGCTGACCCTAAGCAAAATCCTCAGCTGGGATTTAGTTGCTCATGGTCCCTGTCCAATGCATGGGAGCAGCTGAGTCATACATAGATGTCCCTCAGAAGCCATATGAGCTGCCAAAAGTGAAAAAGAGATTCTAAATCTCTAGGACAGACATCTTAAACGCCCAGAACATTTAATACTTCATAATTGTAGCACTACTACTTGCTGCCTACTTCAGGCAGAAGATTTCCCAGTTTCACAGCTTTGTGTTCTAACCAGGATGCTACAAAATCAGTTTCCCTCTCTGCATAAAAATGAAATTCAGTAACCAAAGTGGTACAATTTTAAAAGCCTCACCTCAGATGCACAGTGGAGACAGAGTAACTCAGTAAGACTGCCAACTGGTGTATCTGTATTAAATGACTGCAAGCCATACAGTTACAAATACAAAACATTATGCTTGCATAGGGCCAGAACCAAACATAGAATGGGTTCGTTTGGAAGGGAATTAAACGTTAAACATCATCTCATTCCAACCCCCTGCCACAGGCAGGAACACCTTCCACTAGACCAGGTTGTTCGAAGTCCCATCCAGCCTGGCCTTGAACACTTCCATGGGTGGAGCATCCACAACTTCTCTGGGCAGCCTGTGCCAGTGCCTCATCCCTCACCACCCTCACAGTGAAGTTTTCTTCCTAGTATTCAATCTAAATTTACTGTGTTCCAGCTTCCAGCCATTCCCCCTTGCACATAATTTACATGCAATTCAAATTCACCAGGTATGAAAAGGACCCTTACCCTGGAGGCCAGAACGCCGCTGTAGCGCAGCTCCGTGTGGAGGGGTGAGCCTCCAACCTTAACCCCCTCCGTGTTCTGTGAAACGCTGCACTGCGAGCGCCATCCAAGCAGCAGACGGAGGCGACAGCTCGTTTACACAGCCCTGCTGAGGGGCTCCGGGAGCCAGCCCAGCTCCCCCCTCACAGCGGGGCTCCCTCGTGCGGCGCCGCGGGCTGGGCGGGCCCGGCCCCGGGAGGATCGGCGGGCCGGGCATGAAACGAAACATCGCCAGCCGGGCCGGGGAGGCGATTGTCCCGCTCTGCTCTGCCTCGGCCTAACCTTGACTCCTATGTCCAGCGTTGGGCGCCACAATATCAAAAAAAGGGCACAAAGCTGTTAGAGAGCATCCAAAGGAGCGCCACGACGATGGGGAAGAGCCATGAGGGGAAGTCCTATGAGGAGAGCTGAGGTCACCTGGTCTGCTCAGCCTGGAGGAGGCCGAGGGGAAGCCTCATTGCAGTCACAACTTCCTCGTGAGGGGAAGATGAGGGGCAGACACTGACCTCTTCTCTGTGGTGACCAGTGACAGGACCCGAGGGAATGGCCTAAAGTTGTGTCAGAGGAGGTTTAGGCTGGATGTTAGAAAAAGATTCTTCACCCAGAATGTGGCAGGGCACTGGAACAGGCTCCCCAGGGAAGTTGTCAAAGCACCGAGCCTAACAGAGCTCAAGAACTCTCTGCTCTGGGACACAGGGTGTGATTCTTGGTGTGTCCTGTGCAGGGCTGAGTCAGACCTCATGATCCCTGTGAGTCCCCTCCAACTCAGAATGTGCCGTGACTCTCTGAGGGGGAAGCCAGCAGGAGCAAGGCTCCGTGGTGGCCACCGTGGGCTGTGCCTCAGCCAGAGCTGCTGCAGCTCTCTGTGGGGCAGGAACACACACAGAGTATGTCAATCTTTCCTCCTTTTCAGCCTCAGTCATTTCGGAGAGTCACAGAATTGTTAGGGTTGGAAGGGACCTCTGGAGATCATCTAGTCCAACCCCCTCTCCACCCTTTCCCCAGCCAAGGCCGGGTCACCTGGAGCAAGTTACACAAGATTTCCACTCAGAGACCGCAGAAACACCCGCTACCCACCCAGCCATTAGCCCTGTGCAGGCCAGAGTAGCAGGTGTGGGAGAAAATACACTGGGGAAAAACTTGTGAAACACTGGTGAACCAAACAGGTCAGCTAGAGCGTGTTGTTCTGGCTACAGACAGAAAAAGAACTGAATCCAAAGCATGCAGGTAGCAAAAAAGGGGGTTTATCACTTTGCTCTTCATTTGCACTTGGCACTTCATTCCCATTTTTAACTTGTTCCCAATCCATTTTTTCTCACTAGTCTCAGTCACCTAGATCAGGATACTTGACTGGTTCCAGGAAAGTTGAATAAGACCTTACTAATACTGTGCTACCAATGCTTTTACAATTTTGTTTTTACAGTACTGGTTGCAATGACCAGTTTTGTACACTGGATATCTTTAGCTGCTGATAAGGTCCTAAAATCACAGTGCTAAAGCAAATTAGCTGAAACATCTTTTGAATGTGTGTCATTTGATAATCAAAGTTTCATTTCTACAGTAGTTAGTCTGTATTATATTGATATCTTTTTTCTGCTTGACACAGAACTCCTTTTTCATATTCCTTCAGATAAAGGATATGAATCTATAGAGCATTCAGAACATTAAAACTTTTGCCTTTTTTTTTTTGTATTCTCTACTATCTCTTTTAATTCTGTCCATGCTTTATTCTTCTACTTATTTTTTGCTTCTCTGTTCCCTGTTGTCAATGATTTCTTTCATCTCTCCATTTCTGTTGGCTGTGTTTCTCGGACAGTGGCCTTCTTGTGGCCATCTGGACAATTGTACTAATTTGAACAGCTGCTCCTAAAATTAAGCTCGTCTGGGAAGAATTTATGCCATTTGGATATGTCGAGTTTTTTAATCTGTTTTTGTGTGTCACATAAGTGAAAATTTGTATCTGAAGAAATTCATATATGGAGCTCCTTTTTTGATGCGTTTTGCTTTGTTTTTCTACAAGGTGGTTTTTCTGCTCCTTTTTGTCCACTGTGCCCAGCGGCAGATGCAACTGGCACTGGCAGAGCTGTCTGACAGCAAGAATAAACTGACCTGTGACAAAGGAAAACTTTAAGTACCTCCCAGCATCCTATTTTGCAGCTCAAAGGGGAAACTTGGTTTTTATTAATCTAAGATAAGGTTGTTTAACCTAAGCTCTTTGGTACAAAATTTGGAGGGAAGTGCTTATTTATTTTCTCTATTTATTTATGTAGTGTCAAACACATTTTAAGAGATCTCTGTATCAAAATCATCTTCAATTCTGCTCATACTGCCTTTGGGAGTCAAGATGCTGTTGATGCAGAATCTCTAAGATTTGGGATAATTAAGTTGCTTCACATGTGAAAAGTGTAGGATGGCTCAGAGCCACCAGGGGGCATTACAACAAAATAGATTGGTAAAAATTGGTTGAAAGATTGGAAACATACAAAACTTTATTTTAAAAAATTAGTAATTAATAAGGTGGGTGGCACATTGTGGTGTTAATGAAAAATAAGCAGAAATTAAAGCTTTACTTCATGGTGACCTATGTCATAGAATTTGGGACACTGGTGGAAAGGTTTCCACCTTTCTTCAAACGGCAAAGAACGTGTAGTGATTGTTTTTATCAGGGTCAGGCTATCTGTTTTATGCAACCAAACAGAAGTGCTGTGGCCAAGTAAATTGCCCCCCCGTGCTGTTCTTATGTCACTGTATGTGACCTCATGCAAAAACACCCACCACACCCCCCTGCCCTGAGAATCATTTGTCCTTGCATCACCTCCTTCTTGCACTGTTCTACCACAACATCCAAATTATTATAGCTTGCACAGATTACTGTAGTAGTTTCGTGTGAAAATCTGAGGGATTAGATGTTTAAAGAGTATTAACCAGCATGAAGTAAAATTCATAAAAGTAATAAAGGTGCCCCAGCCTCAGGTCTTACATGCTCCTTCATCAGTCCAAGTATCATTCTATTATTAGAAAGAGATCCTAATAGCAAAAGGGTATTTCTACAGGCAAAGTTAATCTTCCCTCACTTTCTGAGGAGTTTGTGGCACTCAGCATGTGTTTTACGCCTTTCCTATGCCTCTGTATTTTATGCTGTGTTGGAGACTCATGTTGACTTCACAGCCCCTCTAAGAGAAAGGCAACTCCTTTTCACAGCAAAACAAGAGGGCATGACAGCTCCCACCCCTGTATACAGGAGAAAGATGTGAAGGGTGAGCTGTTCCTGCCCCTCTTGCAGAGCTCAAACGTGGAACACAGCACACATTCGACTGTTCTCTCTGCAATTCTAATCGCACCATCTTGCCTAGATCACAACTGGCCTAGAAGCAGCAACTCACCGGTGGCTCAATCTAAGTTTGACAGCCTGCAGGTACAAGTTCTGAAAAGCCATGAGCCAAAGAGCCCTGAACAGAGCAGCTCAAAAAGGAGGTTAAAAAATGCAAGCACATTCATTTCAAAGAGGGAAGCAAAGAAAAAATACCTGAGTGGTATTTGGCAGCCCATTATCAGTCAGGATTTCAGTTTTCTAGACTTTCTTTTGTAGTTCCTTAAACAGGGGTGGACAACAGACCTCTTGTTAAGGTTTAGCTTGTTTCCTCATCTTTTGCCAAAAGACGTACTCCTGGAGTAAAGAATATTACAAGTACAAGAGAGCTTCAAGGAACTGTTCTGAACTCAGAAAAGGTATTTTGTACCCACTTCATGTTTGGTTGATGTTCATTAAGCAAACACTCATCTGAGAGCTAACACCTGGTCTGTTTTCCTCTGCTTTCACCTCCATTTCAGGGGTTTACCTTCCCTTCTCCATGCCCTCTACAGACACCCTTCCAAAAGCCGCGCTTACCTTCTTTGGATAGGTTCGTCAGCCTTCTCCATAATTAGTTCTTGTATGGCCATGTAATTAGCTTTGTAGAGATGTCAGCATTAAACTGCTAAAACTTCAACTCTTCTTCAGTAATGACAAAGATTCCCCGAAGACTCACCAGCTTCATAAAACAGTGCATTTTTTCCCCAGGAGAAAAAGCAAGGAGCCTCCCCCTCGTATCTCCCTGGACACACAGGGCAAAGACCAGGCCTCCAGCTCATCCCTGGAGAGACCCACATGAGCTGTGCAGGAAATGAGCTCATCTGACTGGGTGATTCCCAGCCCTGGGAGAGCATCACCTGCTGCCAGGAGACTCCCTGCTAGCACCCAGGCGGGGAAAGATCTGGAACTTTATTTGATCTGGCAGTTAGATAGGTGTGAATTGCTGAGGCCACCCGCAGATAAAAGGTGCTGCCAGGGCACCTATCTATAGGGAACCTAGGAATTCTTGTTTAAACCCTAAGATCTGATTTAAATTAACTCAGACCTCTCACCTTGTCTTTCTGACTCAGGTTCTTTTGCATTATGAGGCTGATATTAAAACTATTATTTATAACAAAACAACTATTCTTTATTTATAATCACTGTAAACCATATGCTGTTGGTACTCTACATGTTTGCTTTCATCCCTTATCCTTCACCAGCTTTAGACTAAGGCTTGGCAGGTGCTATCAAAACAAAGACTGGTTTGCAGAGGGTTCAGGTGAATTACTGAAGACAGTCATGTGCCTGTGGCTGGATGCCGATGTGACTGGGGCAGGGAGGAACTGGCAGGACTGGCTGCTTATAATGGGAGATGATATCTGGGTCATGAGAGAACATAAGCCTTGGGCTATTTTAGGAGCACAGAAGGAATTCATTAGGTGTGTGATGTTACATCACACATTACCTTACCTTCTTAAGAATTAGTGGAATTTGTTCAACCTGTCCTACTGTGGAACAGGCTGGGGAAAGAGTAGTTAGAGCAGGAGACTTAATGTCATTATACATCGAAGATGACTACAACACAGAGAGCTTTCAAGATCAAAGATCAGCTCATCTTCCTCAAGGCCTAGGCTTCCACGTGGTGTCAATACAACCTGGCTTCAAGATAGGTGGTGTTGCACTCTGACCAGCTTCAACAGAGCTCTTCACCACCTCCTCTGTGATCCACGGCACTGTTAGTTCTGTGGGACCTATACATGTTATTTGTGATACTTGTTTAGTTTAGTAGGGAGAAAAGTCTTGTGTGCCTCTGGAGCCTAGGGCTACCCCTAGGACACTCTGGAACTGTCTCATTCTGCTCCTCCAGAAATTTGACCCTAAACTGTAATTTATATGGTTGGACTCCAGACTAATTCAAGAGCCTCTCTCCCTTGAGGCAAATGGCTGTTCTGAGGACAAAGGGGTGGCTGAACCAACCAGCAAAGCTAAACACACCTGAGCTTCATTAAATTGTGCTGCTTAAAATTAGGTGTAGGCCATATGGCTTTAGGTTTGTTCTATTCAGTAGGATATATGTTAGCTGAGAACAAATAAACATCATTAACCTCAGAATTTTTATTAACAAGTTCAGAAAAAGAACAAAAGTCACATTGATTTCAGTAAAACAAGAATCAATCCCCTTCAAATACAAAAACTGCTAGGAATATGAACTATTTTAAAGATCTTGAAATACTGAATTCTTCATCCTCTAGGATGGGCCAATATTATAGTAATTTAATGCTGCACATTAAAAAACCCTCATCACCAGTGAACATGGCTTCTTCAGCAATCTCACTGGTAATTAGTTGTAATACTGCACATTGTACATTTTCCACCTGAAAAGCCCCAGCAAACTACACTGGGCCTCAGTGTAGTCACTGCTGGATTCTATACACAAGACTGAATGCCAGTTTAGAGAGCAGTGCACCGAAGGAGAAGAGCTAAAAGCAGCCACTCGAGGGCATGTCAGGGGTGTGCTCAGAACGGCCAGCTCCCATCCACACGTGACACAGTGCAAATGTCAGAAGCAGACGAAGTCAGCATAGCTACAACACCACACCAGCCACATCTCTGACCCTCTGCAGAAAAAGTTGTACTTAAAACCAGCTTCCCCAGCACTGCATAATGGAAAAGTCAATCCAAAGTGTATCGATTTCACCTGCACAAACCTCATCACACAACTGCATAGGTATACAACATCTTCTGAGCCATTCTGGTATTCCCACTGCTCTGGTAAATGAGTGACAAGTTAAAGGCAGTATCTCTTCTCAAGTCTGTCTGATCAGTTTCTATTCCCTGTAAAAATAATGATTAAAAAAAGTTATCAATACGCAAAAATAATATAAAACTTGAAAGATGACAGTGGAATCAAATTACATATTTATGGCTAATAAAGGCTTTCAGCTGTATGGAAACAGAAGAAGTATTTCTTGTGCTCTCCCTCTTCAGGGAGTTTCCACATTATGTTGTTAATCACCAAAAAGTTATAAAATTACACACTCAAAACATTAGTTGCCGAGTTAACTAGCCAGCTCATAGACCAGCAAAGCACTACCTTAATTTGTCTTTGTATGCAAACTATTGTTTCTCCAACAAGAATATGAACACTGCCTGCATCTTTTACATGGTCACAAGACTGCTGCTCTGAACTCCCAGGGCTGACTAACACTCACAGCTCTTACTTTACCAACCCTGCTCATTTTCTAAATACACTTGCAATGTTTCTACCTACCCATGCAACAGCTAGGCAAAAACTTTCTCTCAGACCAGACTTATAAATGTATGACACGTCAATTAGGACTCAATATAGATCAATTAGAGCTAAACCATGGCTCAGATGCAATTAGGCGTTCTTCAACTTGCTCCTCCTCATCTTGCTCCAGCATGCTGTTTTATAGCATGGGTGAGTATACAGAACTTCCAGTTATCATTTTATTGCATGTAATATATAGAAAGGTCAGCTACTTATTCAGGTAGTTGTTTAGCAATCCTTTTTGCTGCTGCTTCAGCCTATGAGTAAATCCTTCCAACTTCATAAACCTTTGAACTTAACACATTTAAATACATTACCAGGTGACAATGCTTTTCCAATGACAAGGAATTAAAATAGAAATTGAAGGAGACAAAACTACACAGATTTTATATATCTGTTTTAACTATGACTAAGAAATTCTTAACCTGACTTTATTCTCTGTCCATAACTTACAAAGTTACAGTACCTCTAAGGTGAGAGGAGGAAGTTCAAGTACTCTTTGGTAGTAATGGATTGCCAGGTGCAGCAATCCCAGCTGGTGAAGGCCACGGCCGAGGTTGTAGAAAGACTCCTGACACGGTCCACGCAGGTCCAAGTACCGGTGAAGGAAGGAGAATCCCTGGAAGAGAAATCAAACACACAACTTCTTCCTCCCCTCCACGGCATTTTGGTTTATTACCACTTTAGAAGGTTATGATTCTGTTGTAAATAGAAGACCTTCTTTCTAGGGATCATGTTGGTAATCAGAGAAGGTACCTCTTTCACTATGAGGAATTAGTTCAGACACAAGCAGCTAATGATCACAATTTAGGTCACCAGTCGGTCACCGTGGTTGAATTACTAATTAACTACCATAGCAGCAAGAAATGATGTAAAATCACTGAGTATAGTAAGCAGGAAATGAGAAAAGAGAGAGCAGGGAACTGTACTGCCAGGGGTAACATAAATAGGACATTGTCCAAGTATGTTATAAAAGGAGAACAGTGCAGCCCCTGTAAGAAAGACCGGCTGGTTACAGAAAAAAAATAAAAAGTGGATAAAAATAATAAAATTAGGCCAAAGTTTGTAAGTCTGAAATGTCTTGAAGTTGGACACTGTCATAGCTGGTTTTGTATTAAGAGTAGTTGGGGACCTTTTGTCAAGATCAGTGCAAGCTACAGTCCTTCAGCAATTTCAGAAGTCACAAGAGCTCAGGATCTTCACCCTATTGTGCTGACTCTGAGCTCAGCAGTTACAGGAATTAAAAGACATCTCAAGTTAATGAAAATACTTGATGGTAAGTAGAGGAAATTACTTTCACGATTCTGTTTGGGAATACTCAGTCCGTGGTTTGTAACTGGATCTTGCAGAGGAACAGAAAAATGTGAATAAGGAAGCTGAAAATTTGAGGGTAGACTAAACTGAAGCTCACAAGATCTTTACAAAGAGAGCTATAAGGGGCACCTAAAGGGGGAAAACCCCCCTCTTTCTAAGCCTGTAAAATTTGCTTCAACAATGCAGTTTAAGAGACCTGTCTGCAAAGCACACATGGGGTAAGATTCCACTCTACAGCACTTCTTCAGAGCAAGACAGGCCAAGAAAAATTTGAAAGGAAATCCAGATTACAGCCACCAAGAAATTAATAATATTTTCACAAACAGCTGGCAGCTGTTAACATCAATGTGAGTAACAAGCTACCTTTACACATGAGAGGAGATTCAGACAGGTGTAACTATAGTTCAAAAACACATTCATCTGTGCTCGTGTTTTAGCACTTCCCTCTTTTGAAAGGCCATGTTAATTATGAAAAATTATTTAAACAGTGTGTTGTAGCCATAACCATCTGCAAGACACAAAGCCAGGAAACACTGTGGGTAACAATACTCACACTGTCTCACCTGTACTAGAAGAGCATGCCTTTTCAGCACATATTTCTGAGAGGCCATGTGGATGAAAGTCAGGCCAATACAAAGACTGTACAAAGGTTCATCTGGGTTTGCACGGAAGGCTTGCACATACTGACCTAAAAGCAAATAAATTAATTGAGATGTTGGTTGTGAAAAGCATTTCTTAAGAATTCATGGGAAGAAAGAAAATCTTTGAATTAGAAGTGTGAACTAAGAAAGAAACAGTTTCATATACCTACATCAAAATACACAGGAAAAAACAGGGAAGAAAATTGTTGCTGCTGTATTTTCAGCACCCCTTGAATTCAGAAGGAAGAATGCACATTGGGATGTAAAAATGGAAGGAGAAAACAATCAGACACAGAAGGCAAACACGGTCCTTGCTGGGATTTAAATGTAACATTTGGACAGCTTGACTGAAAGCAGCAGGTTTACTTCAAGGGCCAGCTTAAAATGCGCAACCAGCTGTATTTGCTGTTTAAATTGGGTTGGTTCTGTCCTTATTATCATCATTAGCCTCCAATTATCTTTGCAAGTTAGTTGTATTTGCAATGTGTGCTAAACTCAAAACGTGCCAGCTTAATTTTTATTAGCAAAACCCTTCAGCAATGCTCTGATATGTGCACAAAATAATTAAAGCACCAGACTAGCATTGCGAACCTATAATCTTCTGACGAAAATAAAATTTTTCCTTTTTATAAATTTTCACTTGTTTTATTTGTTGGTATTAGAACATGAAAGATATTACCAAGAGCATGCTTGAAACTGCCAGACACAAAGGCATTGTGCCCATTGAGGACACACAGCACGTGATTGTCAGGATTTTTCAGCATCAGGCGGAGACAAAAGCGATGGTGACGGACATCCTGAGACTGCATAGTGACTTGATTGAAGATGTTCCACAGCTGAGGCTTATTGACATTTTCCATCACCATGATTCTACAAAATGACAAGTATACAACAAGTTAGTAAATGCTATGTAGTAAATACTGTATCTTCAACAAAATCTCAGCAGTTCAGGGAACATAACAAAGAACAGACACTCAAAGAGCAGGTCAGTAACTAAGGCAAAGATGAGAGTGAAAAACAGAACAAATGGTTCTGGCCAAATCAACGAACCTATTCCGTTATACATTTTTGGAACCTGAGGCTATTGGAAAGCTCCTTTAGTTTCAGTAGCCTTCTCTCTTTTAGCCAAGGCTGAAAAGCATCAGCCTTCCTCCTTCAGCAGTATCATCAACAGTGTGACTACATCCTCTGTGGAGCCAATTACAGCACAGACTGCTCTACTTTCCCAGTAGCCCACCTGATATAATTGTAAGCTTTTCTGAAGTTCTTGTCCAGAATTGCAGCAGAGAGCCCAAAGTACTCCAGCTCCTTGCGCTTTTGTCTATCCTCGTAGAATGAGTAATATTCCAGTGAGGAATCCACAAGTAGCTCCGCCTCCTTGTACCGGGAGAGGTCACACAAGGCATATATAGCCTTCAGGAGGAGGTTCCACCAGTCATCTTTTGTCAGAACACTTGTGAGAACAGCAAAAATCGCTACAAATATTGGAGCCAGAAAGTTGAGAAAAATTAGAACAAGAAATATATTTTTTTTAAAAACAGATGCATACATCAAACCTATATTTTCAAATACATTGTAGCACTAATAGCTAATATGAAATATTTACTTTTTCTCAGTTTAAGGGCAGTTTGTAAAAGACCAGCAAAATCCACTCAAAATGTGGGAACAAAGGGCAAGCAATACACCCAGTTCAAGCTGTAAATACACTACATGAAAGCAATGAAGTTGCTCTTCCTAACTGATCAAACAGTGCTTAAGAATGCGTAGTCTGGCTCAACAAAGCCTGGGCTAACTAAAAAAAAAAAAAAATCACACCACTTTTAAAATGTATTTTTATTATGCTCTAGATTTGTGTGTATGATATTTGCCCTGAGGAGAATGTTGCCCTGTAAGACCTCTAGAGGCCCTTCTCAATTTGAATTATTGTGTAATCTTACTATTTTTCTCTGAATGGGGACTGTTCCCTTAAGATGTATTATCTTCAGTTTTGCTGCCTTCTTTGCCCTAGAAATAACACAATGTTAACATGAACTGCATGGATTTAGCATGCAAAATAGTAACATTTCTATCATTTTTCAGAACTATGGAGTTCACCTTGTTGCTTTGTTTTTAATAAACAATCTGTGATTTGTTACCTTTCGCATCGCAATTTGCTGTCTCTTGGTCATCATTGTCAGAAATTTTATCCCTCGACACCTTAATAAGATAGAGGTGTCTCTCTCCAGATTTGGAACTAGATATCAAACACACCTGAGCTCTGCTCATTGCTACCTAGAAACAAATTTAAGGGCAGCATTTCAGATTACAATATAACATCCTATGACAAAGGCAGCTTTATGGCCAATCCATCTTGCTCATGTTGCATCCCAAAACAGTCTCCGACACCACCATACAGCAAGGTCATGAGAAAGAACATTCCCGACAGAAATATCATCTCTGCATTGTCTCGTGCTCCAGTGCAAACTGGGCTCAACAGAAGCAAGACACAAACTCTTTAAATTACTTAAAAAGACTTCTCCTGGGATTGGAACATCCCTGGGTATACTGAAATCTAGACTATTTGCATAGAGGTATAAGAAGAACAATGCCTTTCTCTATCCGTTTCAGAAGTATGTGGATAGTCAGCTATTCAACCAGTATAATACAATACTCATGGTGCTGAGCAGGTGGATAAAACGGAAGTCTAAATATTCCCCTCACTCACTCCCTATTTAAAAATAAACAAAAACAATTAACACAAAACGACCACCACTGTATTTACTGGCTAAAAAAATTCTGATTTTGTCATTTTATCACAAGAAAATAATTTAAAAAAATTTAAAAGAAAATTGTTGAAATAAAAACCAGTATCAACACCTCAAAAAAGCTCTGTGCTGAATGCTAAAAAGGCAAGAAGCAGCTTTAGAATTCAGTGGGTTGTAAGTACATGGAGAACATGGAGTTGAAGTCACTGTATCAATAATTAGACACACAAACACTCCTCTGTTCTGAACCCTATGGGCAGGAACACCACCATTACAGGCCACCTGCAAGATTATTATCTAACAAAATCATGAAACCATTCACATATAAAAACCCACTAGCTTTCCTCCTGTGTTCATTTGTTGTTTGTCTTGACCCAAGTCACAGCTGTCCAATTTCTTGCAGTGCAGCTGGAAAGATTGGCTTACCTTCAGCAGCATTGCCAGCATTGTGAGTAATGTGTCAATGTATCCATACATTTTGCCTTGGGAATACAACAGGGTCGAGCGATGCAGGAGTAGCTTTAATTCCTGGACAATAGTGAACATTATTATTCAACCTCTTGCACAGAGTGAGTTTATAAAACAAACAATTTTGACTCAGTACAGTACTAATAGGATTGTAAAAGCTTCCAGAAAGCTCTCCCTGAACTGCTCGCAGTAGTTACTGCTCCAAATTCTCCAATTTCAGAGAAATTTGGCACCAACTCTTACCTATGGTGAAGGTGCTTCTAGAGAGCGGATTCAGAACCTCTGCTTACAATCAGCAGAGGTCAAATCATGCAGCTCACAACTACTGAACGACTGCTGCTGAACTTGATGTACAATGACTGCTGTCACGAGTGGCTCTCAGTGGCCAAAAGCTCATGTAATGCACAGAAGTTATCAGGTGGAAAAGGGGAAAGAAATACTGAGAGAATGGTCAGGGAGCAAGTCAGGAGGACATGTCCCTGACACCATCATCAATCAGTCACTGTGCTCTGCAGGCTCACCATGGTGAGATAATTCTCAATCCCTGGTCCTGTGCAGACATCTTGGACTACTAGCACAGTTTGGCAGAATAACACATCCTAAATGGAAGCACAGAATGCTTTTACCCACCTGCTGTGCGGCATTAGCATCCTGAGCCAGTGTATCTGGGTCATACATTGGTTCCAGAGCCTCCAGAGCCTTCTCAGGTCGGCCCAGCTGCTGCTGAAGTGTTGACAGTGAGATTCTTGCATCAAGATGCAATGGAGCAAGATCAACAACTTTGGCATAGCTCTCTGCAGCACGCTCCATGTGTCCCAAAGCCTTCAAGCACTCTAGAAATACCAAAAGCAATACAACACTTCAGCAGCAGAAAAACAAGATTCAAAGTTTGCAAGTTAACATACCTTTTTTAGTAAAGCCACCTAATACATGTATTTTTAAGCAAAAATATTCATCCACAGTTTTGCTTCAAACATCATCAGTTGACACAGGATGAAATGCAGAATAGATGCTGCTTCACCTACATGAACATCAAGTACTTTCAGCTGATGTAAACTTCAGTGTATATGAAGAACACAAAAATGCTGAACAGAGTTGTCACAATAAACTTCTATTATAGTTCTGCAAATGCCAATTATCATTCAACCAGTCAATTTAAAATTCCTGTGATCTTGGATAAAAGTCCCTGGAAATGCTCAGCACTGTATTATAATCTCTCAGTCCCACATGATCAGCAGTCCTGCCCCTTCTCACCTGCATGCCGAAGCCAGACAACAGCCAGGTTGTATCGTTCTGAGCAGACAAGGGAACTCAGGAGAGGCAGCGCTGAGTTGTATTCTCCGACATCCAGAAATGCCTCTGCGACATCCAAATACAAGTCACCCATTTCTTCTGGATTTTGTTCCACCAGAGTTGTCAAAAGAGGCTTTAAAAAAACCATATGAACACTTAAAGCACAAACAATCAATGAGAACATTTCCTTGAGGCACAGTTATTGAAAACTTACATTTTTATCCTATGATTTTTATTCTATTTGCATCTTGAACTATATTTCCTTTATTTAAATGTTAGTTCAGAAGAGAAAAATAAAATATCTGAAATTCAGAAATCCTGAAAGAGCCACGTTTTTCTATTCTAAACACTTCACACATCCAATGGGTTAAAGCATCCATGAGCGAGGAGTGTCCTTTATGAAAGAACAGTCTTCAGATTTAATATGGCCTTAAAACAAAGTGAAAAGGTGCTCCTTAGTGTTCAACAACATTGCAATGTGGTCCTGAGCCTGTCACAGCACACAAGCTGTGACTTACTCTGCTTTAGTAATACTTCCACTGGACGTGTAATTTCTAAGGACAAGGATATTGTTTCTGCTATTACAGGCCTGCGAGGTTTCTCTCCTGGAGTGGGAGAGAAGCAAAAAGAATCTTGGCAGCTCTCTCAATGATCTCAGTCTGTGAAAATAGGAACAATAACTTGCTTTTATAATTTCTTGAACTTTCCCCCCCATTCTCAGTTAGTTTCCACTTACACTGAGTGGTTCCAGGATGTTCAAGTGAATCAAGCACACCATGAGCTTGACCGTGATGTCTATGGGAACACCCTCAGGTATGCAGCAGCTGACCTTCTCCACAGCTGTGACAAGATAAAGAATTTCTTTCTGAACCCAGAGGCTTTAATAAGCACTTCATAAGCACCACATCCCCTCCAGGCCATGTTCAGTTGCACTAAAGAAAATATTCTTATCAACTCTAGCAAGTGTTTGTCTCCCCTTCTCTTCCTCCTCCTCTCTTTTCTAAGATTTGGAGCAATGTCCTCCTACTATCTCTGAGACTAGTAATTCCATGTGAGGTACAAAGTGCTGTCAGTCTGCATTGACTTCAACAGCAGGATTACACAGAATGTGCTCAGACCCTTTGCCTCCGTAAGAGGTACTTGCTTAATACGTCTTTCCTTTAACAATTTATGCACCTGTACCCTCTTCTCAGTTTTTTTTTTAAAGAAATACCCTGTTTTAAGGTTCTTGTTCTTGCTAAGCTAAGTCCTGTGTACCAGGCACTGCCTGAACACATTGTTCAACACAGTTAACTACAGAACTTCACAACAGGTAGACTGAATGCAATCTGATCAGAATGCAAACATGAGGCAAAGTACTTAGCCATGACAGTGCCAGCAAATGAAAGGTCAGACAATAAAATTCCATTATCATAGATCCTTCACACAGTCATGACACCACCTTAACTCCTGGTTAAGTTCTCCTTCAATGCTTACAGCAGATATTCAAAGAGTGATTGAGAAAACTGTGATTTCCAATCTAAGGTTTCCCTTTTACCTCGTACATCCACATTCCATTACTACAAATCACAACATGCAGACTAATTCATCATTCTCTGAACACTGCAATACCCAGCACAAGGGTAACTATTCACCTACTGATACATTTGTACAAAATGAAAACAGTCTGGCCAGCTTAAAAGGAAGTTTTGAGTAAGGAAAACAAGAACAGTACAACAGAAACCTTTCCTGGATGAAGCTCTGCTTCTGTGCTGTTAGAAATCTCCCAGTTGTTACGTGATTGCAAGCTGGTTCCTAAGCATATGATCAGAGACTAGTACGAAATTAAGACAATAAATCACTTACCCGGAGCACTGGATTCAGCAACTGGATGACTCTGGTCGTCAGTCACTGCCTCCTGGCTTTCTTGAGTTTCTACTGCTGCACCTGTATCTTTTTTAAAAGGTTATCAAATTAACCAGTAGCACCACTAGGCCAAAGTTACTTCCTTTTTGAATGCATAATCCATTGGCAGTTTACTATGAAAACTGGATGGGGTTTTCTTGTGTTGTTTCGGGATTTTTTTAAGGACAGCAGAGCAGTAAGCAGTTATAAAAGTTACAAAAGCTACAAAGAGGACAGAGAACCAAGATCTTTTTTAGAAGCTTTCTCTAAACCAATTGCACACGAGGTAACTTGGAAATGCTGTGTTCTAATTCCTAGACTCATTATAGTTTCATTTCTTATAAATGATCTGCTGAAAGTCTCCATCAGGACAACTGCTCATAAATCAACTGTGCTTTTACCTGCTCGATGAAAGCAAAAAGCCAACACAAATACCTTGTAACTGTATTGGGGTTGGGTTAGGTTGCTGAAACAACCACTTTAATCACAAAAGAGACTGTCTGCTTATGGAGTTCATGTGCCGTGTCCATTCTAGAGCCTAAATAAACATCTTCAGATGAAACGACTTTCATAAAGCAGGTTTCTCAAAGACAACCTACTTCATTAAATTACAAGCTCGTATGTCCACATTTCAGTTAGATGTTTAATAACAGATGCCGAATTATAAAAAACATTAGTCTTATGTCAAAGGTTGATATTCTTGAGTATAGCTGCCACTAAGCTTATATTTTTCTCTTTTTTTTTTTAGAAGCTATTTAGCTGGTAGAAATAGCTGGTCTGATGAAAACACTCAGATGAATGTTTAGACGCCTCCAGTTGCCTGGAGAGCAGTCCTTGTCTTTAATGAGTCAGCAGGGCTACGTGGACATCAGAGCAACTTCTTACAGCAAGCTGAGGTCATGCCATGTAACTCATTAAGAGCACCCACAAGTTTCAATAGAGAAAAGCCTGTCAGCAATGCAGCAAAATATACCCAGGAGTTGAAAAGGTAATGGAAAGATGTCATAGTACATGAACAGCAGGGTCATGGTAACCACTTGATAGCTACTTACCCTTTTTCTCCTCTGTTGCACTTTTTTCTGGTACTTTTTTTTCAAGTACAATTCCCGTAAAATCTGTAATAACCTAAAACAGATAAGTAACTTGGATCGTTTCAAAGATTTAAAGCACAAATGAAGTAACCAGCCTACATGGCAGCTGTTTTACACATGACAAAAGTTACCAGTAGAAATGCTGCATTCATCTACCCAAGTAGAACCTTCAAGAAGAAACAGGGAAATGGTTCTGTGACTACAATTCTACTCTATTAATAAATCCAGTAGCTAAATACTGTGTACATAAAATTGACAGATTGATGGTTAAGAAGAGAAGAAGTACAAAAATGGTCAGAGGAATTGTCTGCAGGCTCATGATGCTGTGCTCTGACAGAGAGAGAGCTGAATAAATTCTAAAGGAGGAAGAAAAAACCTCTAAGTAATTTAGTATCAGCAAATAAGAATGTTCACAAGAAATCCCAACTTACAGGGTCTTTTCAATCTATCTCAGAAAGTATGACAATGGCCAAATACCAACATCTTCCCTCTCAAAGCCAGACCTAATCAAGCTGGAAATATGCCTCAAAAGTAAGGGTTAACAAATTGGTAACAGATAAGCAATCTTCTCCAATTCCTGATGCCTTAGAGTCAAGATGTATTGTCTCTCTGGAATGTATGCTTAGTGCTTAATGCATAAATTATTAGTTGTAACACAAGTATGCCACATAAAGCACAACCATCTGCATTTGAGCCATTAGATCATTCAGCGTCATGATTTTAACCTTCCCCTTAGAGAATGACCTCTGCTGGTATTACTCACAAAACCAGCCTGAAGGTCTTCTCTGGCTACTAAGATTCTGGCCACTACAGAGAAGAGAGGAAATTTTAAACCTCAAACAATGTACAAGTGTATCAGCCCTCAATTTATTAAATCAAACCATTAATTTAAATGCTAATTAGTACAGAACTAATAGCAAGCAATCTGTTTCTGATGACCTCTATAGAAGCAGGACCATATTTTAGCACTGCAGGAACATAAACTATCCATCCTGGCTGACAAAGAGAGGCTGAAAACATCACCGAAATGCACTGAACTGTCCATACCGCCAACGCCTTGTCGTACTGTTTGGAAGAGATGTATAATTCAGCTGCAATGTTAACATCCTCCATGGACACAAGGCTCTGGTGTTTGGTAAAGGCCTCTTCTACTATCTCAATAGCAGAGGTCACATCATTGGCTTCATAGTAACTCCTATAAAACACAGATATGAGATACTAGGTGTTTGACATAACTGGCAACATATACTCTGAACAGAAGCAAAAGGATTTTCATGTTTTTTATTTTTGCTTATTAGCAAAATTTTCATGAGCAAGAGGAAGTTATAAAAGACAGTGAGAAAGAGGGTGTTTTTCCTTTCCTTACACCTGTTGACAATTTTTACATATTTCAAATAATTAACCATCTTTTTCTCCCCTATTTGTTAGGACATCACTGGAGTTTTCATCACAGTCTCCCCCACTGGAGCCAGGCATCAATCATGCACCACATTAACCTGGCTTCAGAAACATTCAATAATAACACTGTTATAATATACATTTTTTGGTACATTTCACAAAGACAAAGATCAAAAGTCCTTAAACTGTTTTGAAAGAGGCCAGTAACCGCTTTCCACAAGAAACGACACAAAGTAGTTAACAAGGTAGTAAAAACTACTGTGGGAGAGCTACTCACTTTAACCACAAGCCTCCTCTGGCAAAGCAAACCCCAGGATTTGTAAACCCAACTCACTTGGCCATGTCTCTGGCCAGCTGCATGAAGCGCTCTCCATCGGAGGGAGCCAGGAGGTTCAGGATCCGCCGGTAGCCATCCATGGCCATCTTATGTTCCCCCAGCTGCTCGTACAGGCTGGATCTCTCCCACAGGTAGCGCACATTGGTTGGGTCATATTTCAGAGCTACAGGAAGAAGCAGAAGCATATGAGCAGCTTAGGAAAAGACAGCAATGGATTTCACATTCATTGCCTTGATTCTTGTTAATGGGTCTTGCACAGGGTTTTTGCAAGAACATCCTGTATTACAGATTCATTAATCTTCTATCAAAGTCCAGGCAGAGGTATCAGAATCTTAACACCCCGAAGCAAACTAAACTAGACAGGAGAAGAAAACAAAATGATTGCCATTAGCACCTAGCATTAATTTTAAATAATTAAAATGTTCGCTACACTACCTTTTGTGTAGCAGAAAACAGCCTGTTTAATATTGTCCTGCTCCAGCGACATTTCTGCCAGTCTAACCCACTCCTCAGTATCACTAGGATTTAAGTGAGCTGCAATCAGTTCAAACTGCAGTGACTTCTCCATATCACCCTGGTCTTCATAAATCATGGCAAGAGTGGAAAATGGCTCATGAGCAAGAGGAGCTGTGAAAAGACAAAAAGAATGACTAAGATTTATTGCTTTAAAAGCACACTGGAAACAAATAACTTGCCTTTCCCAAAGAACAGGTATCAGAATTACCTGGAACACCCACATGCACTGTTTAAATCCAGGAAAAAATTGCAGACAAGTTTCTGATTCCTTTTTATAAGTTATTAAACAGCCTGACTGAATGTAACAACAATCATTTATGGTATTATCCTACAATGTAAAGTCATGCTGATGTTTATACCTTGCATCTACAAATACAATAAAAGCAAACTGCGTAAAGCTAAGCCAAGGCCCAGGCTTCTGCAAAACTGGAGTGCTAGATTTTTACAGGCAAAAAAATTAAGGAAATGCACCACATATTCTTAATTCCATACTACTTAACACTGACTTTGCTTTACTGTTTATTTTCATCTTCAGTGAAGCCACACTGAATCCTCCTCCTGTACCGGGAAACTTCACCCCACCCTTATAGCCCGAAATTTTGCCAGTTCTCCCATACCTTGTCGAATTATTTCCATGCACATCAGAATGGCCTCCTCACGCTCTCCTCGAGCAAACCTGATGTTGGCCTCTCCCATCAGACCCCTCAAGGCACGAGGAAGTTTGCTGCGAGGTCTTTTCTCCTAAATGGAAAAGGGATACAATTTCTGCCTGAGGCTAAGTTGTGCCCAAATTCAGGAGATATCCCATTGAGGTTAACACAACCTATTACCACACTATTTAAGTTCTAGCAATATTAAATGACTGACCAAAAGATTTGCTAATGCTCATAGTTTCCTGACACTGGAAAAACAGCTTTCATGATTTTTGAAAGGTTTCCAACAGTGAACTACAGCGATTTTATAAAAACCAAAGACAGCATAACAAACACCAGCAAAAGCAGAATTATCTGACACAGAACTCCTTTCAGGCAAATTTATCAGCAAGCAGCTAAAAGTCACACACAACGGCATTTATGCAGTATGAGCTACATAGGAGCTACAGAGAAATTACATGAAAGTTTAAATACTTGCTTTCATCATTTTCTTGGTCTCTCGATTAAGAACCATCTCCAAAACAAAAACATCTCCAGCTGTAGGCTGCTCAGTAGTTTCTTCTTCCTCTTCTTCTTCTTCCTCCTCCTCTTCATCTTCTTCCTCCTCTTCATTTTCCCCAAGCATGGATGCAAAGACCCGATGAACAGATTTACTGACCCCATCTGCTGTTTCTCCTGGTTGAGAAAGAAGTAAAATAGGTTTATGATATAATGAAGAGTACATGCTGCTTATCTGGACACGTGCAGAGAAAACAGCAGCCCACTTGAAGCAGCTATTCTGTAAGAACGCTGCCTGCAGAAATGCAGAAAAACAATTACCAGCCTCTTTGGTTCTAAAGCTCTGCATTATTCATCACCAGTGCTTGGTATAGCCCAGCCTGTAACATTTTTTGGATATCTGAAATGAATGCATGGAGGAACACACAGGATGAAGCAACAGTTTAATCAACATTTTTCTCAGTCCAGAAGAATATTAAGCAATTTTCAAGCACTAAACTGGATGGCTGCACTAAGCTTTTCAGCTGAAGAGGCTGTAAGTGAGCAGAGAATTCTACTACACAATACAGCAACCAATTTCTAGAAGTAATTTAAAACAAGATTTTGTAACCATTCCACCTATAACAACAAGTATCCTTAAACATATGTAAATGCAAAATCCAGATTATTTGCACTTCTCCAGAAAAAGAATTCTTTAAAATAACTAAGAAAATGATGCTATGTACTCTGAATAAGTATGATTAATGCATGTATTTTTTTAAAATTTCACATTTTTTATTTACAATTTCTCATTATTAAGTTAACCCACGGTTATACCTGACCACAGATCTACATGCAATACTCCAAATATATAGGGTTCAAAGGTTTGAGCTGGGGGATTGGGGACCTGAAGATTTGATAAAAAAATAACCATAGTATGAAGTTGGAACTGAAAAACAAGTCTATCATGTACTGCCTATATAGGAGAGGGAATTGGGGACTGCAACTGAGTTTATAGTTACTTTCTTCAACCTGGGTATGTCCGGTTATTTTTATTCTGACTTGGATATTAAGCATCTAAACCCAAGACTTTTCTCCCCACCATCTGCAAAAACCTTAATTACTACTTTAATTTTCCTTTTATTTCAGTCCTTTCAGAGACCAGAAGGGGAAAAATGGAGCCAGATTTTTATGCAGTCAGTTATCAAAGAGCAAATGCTTCCAAAGCCTTTTTAAATACGAATGATTATGTTAAAAACATCTACCGTCAGTTTCATCCTGACTTTGGGATTTCCCAGATGCTTTTCTGGATGAAGATGGAGCCTCTACATCTTCCTCATTTTCCTCAGCAGACGCATTTTCACCATCCTACATACACCAACAATATCGGTTATTAGCTTTATATGTGATTCATTTTTATTTCCCCCTATATTTACAGTTAGCATTTGGACTGGGGCTTTCCAGCTTTTGCACTGCCAGTGACACAGGTGGGATAAGCACTGTATTTTAATGTGAATAAAACCCAGCATTACTTGCTTTTAAGTCATTTACATTCTTATCATTGTGAGATGACTCAGAAGGTGACTGTTCACATTACTTTTGACTTAAGAGACCAGTCAGTCCATTGCTTATTTGGCATTACAGTGAGGTAAGATGACATGGTTGACTGTATTAGAGAAAAAGTTATGTGTGACAAATCCCTCCAGAAGCCTCTTTTAAAACACAAAATAAAACATCAAAATAGCATTTATTAATCCAGTAAGAATGCTGCCCTAGGCTAAAACCTGTCCTTCCACAGGAGCTGAGTTCTGCTGAATATGCTTTCTGAAGACTAAGAAATACGGAAATTCGGTACCATTTTGACAGAAAGATGACGAAGTTAAAATAAACTGCAACACTTCGATAAATCATACAGATTTTCTCTCAATAACATCGTCTGCATACTGTCGGCCACAAAGCTGTTTCTCCCTCTATTTACTGCTGCCAAGCAGTCAAACGCGGAGCCACACTTAGATGTGTGTGAGATCTCTCTGCCTTAGATGTCACACAGATGCTGATGGGGGAGCTGTAGCAGTATGTGCTGGCTGAGTTGATACCCAAACCTGCTCCTTGCTCTGACCCAGAGCACCGATTGCCGCGGTGCTGCCCAAGGGCTGCCGGGCCCGGCGCCTCCGCCCGCAGCGCTGCGTCCTGCACTGCCCGCACGCACGGCCTGTGCTGCCGGCACCTGACCGGGAGCTCCTGCTCATCTGCACACGGAAGTTCACAACTACGCAGTCATACGGGCCTGGCTGAGCACTGAGGCAGAGAGCGTGAGCCCTCCACACACACACACACACACACACACACACAGCGGCGGCCCGTGCCCTACCAGGCGCTGTCATGAGGGTGGCGGCCCGGGCCGTGCGGCGGCCAAGCGGGGCAGACTCACCTTTTCGCGGCTCTTGCGCTCCTCGCGGCGCTGTTCGAACTCCTCGAAGGAGATCTTCCCCTCCAGGTACTCGATCAGCTCCGGGCTGAAGCCCGACATGGCCCCGGCTCGGCCCGGAGCGGGGGAACCCTGTGAGGGAGGGACCGGGTCCGCCCCGCTATGGCCACAGCCGCAGCCCGCGCCCGCGCCCGCGAGTTCCGAGCGGCGGTTGCTGCGCTCGCCCGGAGGGCAGGGGCGGGAGGAAAGGGAGAGGGCACATCGGCTTTTGTTGCCTCGGAAATTCTACCAGAGAGGGGGTTTGTAACTCCACGCACGGACGGATGGTGCGATTCGGACTAGGGCAAGGTCAGAAAGCGGTATGTGGGGCTGGGGTGGGGCAAAAGCAGCCGCCGCAGGGCCACCAAGGAAGGTCTTGTATCAAAACAGGATCTGAAAAATTGTCACAGAAGACCTTGGGACAGACATCTCGCTGTAATAAACTGAAAGGAAACATTTATTTACCAGCTTTGAACAGACACTGGGCAGTAGTTAAAAGCATGCTGTTGCCCTCCTCTTTTATTCACACTTAAAAGCACAATTCTGGTCACAAACTGCAGTAGCCAAAGAGCACGTTTGTCAATAGACACAATATGTGCTCATTACAGCAGGACACCACATTCCATTGGTAGAAACGGTGTCAGTGAAGAAGATTTTGAATTGTCAAGTAACAGGTGAGAAGTCAAAGCAGTAACGTTTTGCTGTGAAGGTTTCCACTTGGCATGGAGTTCTGAAGTTAATGCCTGAAAAAGACAAAAAAATTACAAATATGTGAGGCAAATACAGAAATATCCATATGTAACCAAGGTACAATCCAAACCAAGACATGAAGATGGTGGCTGAAACACCCCAACTGAGCGCAGCAAACCTCTGTTCCCACAAAACAGTTCTGAGCACTGAAAAGAACTACAATGATCATCCTCAATTATGAAGGACAAAGAACTTCCACCAGTCATTTTCCCACTGCTGCTGTAACTTACAGCAGAGCATCCCTTCTGAATTCCCTTTTCATTTCTTTTTCATGCAAAAAATACACATTCTGTGTTGCTTTTTTTTCTGACATAAAAACTCAGCAAAAAGAGAATTTAGTATTAAAATTTGAGTGCATTCTTTATTATGGTTCCTGATAATAAGAATAATGGTGCTTCAATTTTGATTATAAAGAGAGAAGGGGTTAAGCAGGCCGAGAGCTGGAAATCCTAAGAGGAATATTGATTACAAATTAAGCACTTTAAGATACTGAGTAAATCACCAAAATGCTTAGATTTAAATCTTAATTAAATCCTCAACTTTTTGTAAACCAGAAGAAAATTATATTTACTTTGAATGTAAAAGATAATGTATGCTTTGTTAGTGCAATAACTTATATCTAAATTAATTTTCTTAAATACATATATCACAAGAAACCATTAATCTCAATTTATAATCTTACTATTTTCAATTACTTATATAAAACTTGCATCCCCTATTATCTGTACATTGTCAGAATTCTCCTCCATATGAAGGAGGGGGAAAAAAAGAAAAAATCATGGTCTATATATGTCTGCACAAGCACCATGTGTTATTTTATCAAAGTAGTAATTACCTCATAAATCTCTACCTCAAAAATTTTAAAACCCACTTCAGGCAAGGGTTAAGGTTAATTCCTTCTGAGAAAGAAGTTGCTTTTATACTTCAGTCAGAACCTTTCTTTTGGTTACATGTAACAACATCAGAGAAAAACGCATCCTCTTTTACCTTCATCAGCAGAATCTTTCAGCCTTTGAAATAATTCAGAAAAGATTTTTTCCTTTCTTCATAATCTGCAAATGCAGAAGCAATAGGATCTGAGTAGAACATGACAGGCCTTGGTCCTTCATTGTTCATAGTGAAAGTAGCTGGGAACTTTCTGAGATCAAGACCCCTGCCCAAAAAGTAAGCCTGGAGCGTTCTGAAAAACTGAACATATTGCAGATGTGAAAATAAGTAGAACGTGACCAATGGAGAGTAATTATTTCTACTGACACAAATTATATGTAGTATTTGTTCCTTTGTGGGATGAAATCAATCCTATTTTGATTGTAAACTGATACAGTGTAGGCAACATAATTCAGACAAGTCCACTCCATCCATGGCTTGTACATTTTATGTGAAGCAGAAAGACCACCCAGTGTTTGCTGCTCATTTATGCTCCCCACTGAATTACAGGGGGCTGTGACATAACTGCATCCCTTGTAAAACAGGCACAGCAAAACCCTTGCTGAGAGCAAACAGGACACTTCTGTTAAACATTTCTCTAAGAGTCAGCAATGCTGGGCAATTGATTTGAACTGTCCCCTTACAATCACTTCAAAGTAGGAACTACTGCTTCTTAAAACACTGAGGAAAAATTATGGGAAGCCAATTCTTTTCCTTCACAAATTCTTTTTAAGATCGTGCAAATATTCTCTGAGTGGTATTTTCTTAGCTGTCAGGTGCAAACTTTTGTACTTCCATAAGATGAAACAACGTGCAATCAGAGCACACATTTGAAAGAAATATAGCAACCATTCCTTTACTGTTTCATAAAACAAGTAGCTGTATAATCAAAGTAATTTTTTGAAAAACAAAAGCTGTTGGATGGAGATATAAGGAAATTTTATGCACTACTGCGCTCTGAGGATGTCTCCTCAGTTCAGGGGTACATCTTGACTGAGAAATGATTATTGACTATACAAAGTGCACAGTTGCTGACATTACATCTAATGGGCCACTCTTGCCTTTGAATTTAGAAGATAAGAAGTCTCTTGATGGAAAACGACACATAAAACTAGAGCTCTCTTTCTTGAAATGTTTCCTTACCAGGTCTCTGTTTCTGGGGTTATCAAGAGGTTTCCATTTTTCTTCTGGTTGGAAAGGAGCATCCTTTGCCAATCCTCTCCCAGCCAATACTATATATAGACCCAGGAGCAGCACTTTCCACATGCTGGAGATGAACAGACTGTCTGCAAGGACAAACAGACACACTCCTTAAGTTCTACAGAGCTGTCACTGGGAACACAAATCATGTGAATCCAAGGAAAATCTGCCCACTGCAGATTACATCCATGTGCTATCAAGTCTTGGTTTTCATAGTACTAAGGTACTTGGAAGAACAAATTATTCTAAACAAGTGTTTCCTGTAACAAAGCTATTTCTATACTGGACTTTCTTCTGAGGGACTAGTAGAACACTTAAGACAAAATACACATTTGTAAGTTTACATGTATTACATATAGCCATTTTCATTGGCTAGTAACAGCATCAGAACTCTGTGTGCCCCAAGGAGAATGCAAAAATATGGCTCAAGATCCAGAGAGCTCAATTTTTAAAACTGCATTAAATGAAATTTTACTACATATAAGTGCAATGATATTTAATACAGCCTGTTATAATAAACTAGAACCCATTTCACACCTTTACTCAAGGGGAGAAAAGAAATTCTCCCTTTCACATTCTTTAAAATAGAGCTTACCAGTGAATTTGGCTTTGGCTTGCCCCTTCTTGGTTGGTCTCCTCGTAATCTGTGAACAACCTGATCCCTGCACTTATATTTCCAGTAGACTGTAGGTGGGTGTCAATGACGTTAGCAAGAGTTCAAAAATACAGTAATGATTCCATTTCCATCCATGACATAAAGACCCTTGAGAATTTCATCCTTGATACTCTTCAGACCTGTTGCTATCGAACAGTGCAGTACAAATTCCTCCTAAGCCGTATTTGCAGAAAATTGGTGGTAGGCATATAATAAGTTAAAAACAAATCCCAGTAGAAATAGCACAGCTGTATCAAAATACTATTTTTAATTAAAAGTAATAGCCTTATCTCTAGAATGGTGACTAATGGTTTTCAAGAAAATTAGATACAGATCACTTTCCTGAGAGAAAAGTAAGGTCTGTTTCAATATCCAAAATCATAACATTTTAATGGAAGCATTGCTTTTCTACCCTGATTTTATCAGCAGTTAATATTATCCTGTCACACTAGAAACGAAGACAAAGGCTGCAAGGAGGACTATGCTAATTTACCTTGGCCTTAATGCGTAGCATTCTTCATATCAAAGCTGCTTGTATTTTTTGTTCATAATTTCACTGCACTTTTCTCTCCATTACATAGATGATACATGATTTAGTATCACATATCCCTAAACAGACGTTAAAATTAAAAATATGTGGCCATCACCTTACTCCAGAGTATAGATGTTTATGTCTGACTAGAAGCTTTACATTTTTCTTTGGTTTAAATTTTGAAAGCAAAATAAAAACCTACCACCCACCCCTCCAGGAAGGTGAAGTTTTGGACATCCAAACATCATTAGCAACACAGTAAACAAAATCCTAGCAGTGTTATTTCCAGGACTGCAGTTGCATATAAAAATTCAAGACAATTTATCCAGCTTATTATTCTGCAGATTTGGATTTTAAAAAAAAATCATATACATGAAAAAGAAAATCCATCAAGTGCCATCAATTATGTTTCATAACACTCAACTTCCGGATAGTGGACTCATAAAGAACAGAGCAGCAGCAACAGATTAACTTGTAAAAAGGCAGGCCTCACCATAAGGGAACTGTCTTTGTTGATCTTCTAGGTGGATACTTCAGCCACAAGTTGAAATCTGTACCATAGAGTACCATAGAGAAAATGACAGAAAGGGAAAAAGGCATGATTTACAGTTTGGGATTAGAGTTTAGTTCCTTATTTAGCTTTGGAAGGAGGACAGAGATAAAACAAAAAGGCCAGAAGAGTTGGCAGTTTCTTTCCACCTCTTTTTTCCCCACTCAATAATTATTCCTTTGATTTCTTTACAAAGAACTGTGGGATAGGCAGTATATTCAGCTAGTAAAACATACCAAAGTAATCTGCAAATATGAAACAAGCTTTATTACTGGAGGAACTCAGGCAATTTGGGTGACTGATGAAGTACACAGATATTCAATTAGCATATATTTTCTGTGAGCTGACTAAAAAAAAAAAAAAAAATCCATACACACTTGTATTGTTGCTTCCTGAGCTAAAAGCCTTGAGAAACTGTTGGAGCTACAAGTCTGTTTAGACCTAGGGCTCATTTTAATGTGGGGGTTGGTCTTTTTTTAAAAAAAATTTCAATTCTTTCTTTAAAGAAAGTCAAATATAAGCAGAACACATTCATATTAAAATACTGTTAGTATACTTACACTGAATAAAATTGCATCCTTTGAGAACAGTAGCTAAGTTTAACAAATGCTGTCAAAGTCAGATGTCGGTTTGCTGCCTTTTTAATGCAACCAAATTTAAGCATCAGGTTTTCTTGATAAACATTTTCAGTAAATAAAATCTTTTTAAAGGGTCTATACTAATTATATAATCTTTATGGCACAGTATTCATATGTGTTGGAATTAAATTGCCCTGAAGATGAAAATGCTTATAGCATGACTTGCTCAGTTCCATGCAATTCACCTCCAAAAGGTCAAAATTTAAAATATACTAATTTAGCTGAGAACAAGTTTTATACCTATGATGCTCTATATAAATTGTATTATTCACCACACACTTTGAATTTTATTTGATTTTATTTCCCATTCATGAAGCCTAAGGCTTTGGAGCCAAGATACTGAGTCAAGCTACATCCAGTAAGATCTTTATGGCATTCTACTTGAGATGTGAGGGAAGCATCTGTTAAAGTACTGTTCCAACCACAAGGCTTTTTGTTGACCACTTTTATTTTCTGCTTAGAACCCCAAGTATTACAAGTGAGAAGGAAAAGCACCGAACTGCTCCACAAGAGTACCTGAGCCCAGACCAACAGCAAACATTCATCACAACACTCATCAGCGTGTTTGTACAACAGCACTACAGGTGACACAACACTTCACAGAGCAGGACTGGTTAAGTGGCACTTTTTGTGAATTACAACCATTTCTACCGATGCAAGCACATTGGGATACCATATAAAAATATACAGATGTTTTTATTTAGCAGAGGATATGCTATACAATGTACTCTAAGTCATGCTCACTTAGGTAAAAAAACAGGGCAATTAAAAATAATTGAAGTACACACTGCAGACAGGGAAATCACCAAACAAAACATAAACATCCCAGAGTAGCTCCCAGTCAAGTTGCCCTCAACTACAATAAAAAAGTACTAGTATCTAAATGCAGGATGTTTAAAGATTATGAGATTTCATCTTTCACCAATTTCAGCATTATCTGAAAATATCTCTTCTCCAAGGTTTTCTCAGCACCTCACAAGACAAGGAGTTTGCCACAGCTGATGATACATGGCATGATCTGTAAGAACTTAGTTATAAACATTTCAATAAGCACAATAATTTGCTATAGCATTATTCACACATTTATAGATAAGACCCTGTCAACATCTATAGCATTATTCACACATTTATAGATAAGACCCTGTCAACATCTCTAAAAACCTGTAAATATTAAGAGTTAGTTCCATGTACAACATCAGATTTATGGTAGCTACATAAGAACTGAAAATAGAGGAAGAATTAAAAACATGTAAAACAGATTGCTTGAGAAGCCATAGATATTTCCAAAAATTATGTATATTTTCTTCAAACTTTTAAGTCCTTTTACAACCAACCAACCAACCAACCAACCAACCAACCAACCCTTGCCTCCCCACTAATCACTCAAACCAGGAATTTTGGCCAACATTATTCTGTTTTTGTGCTTGGAAAACAATTAAAAGGTAAGTGGGGAATCAAGTTAGAGTTTTTCTCGAGTTATCATCTTACATAAAGGCCTTAAAGGTAGTTCTATCTTCTTTAATGGTTTCAATACTTGAGTATTTCAGTGGCCAGAAAATCACCAATGGCTAGGATTGCTGAAACATCATCACAAAATAAAAGGTTAGGTGACTGGAGTGAGTTCTACAAGTCCTAAGCCAGCACACTGAAGGAAACAGCAGGGAAAACATAAAAATGGCATGTTCTGTGTTGTGCCACAGCATCAGCAGCATTGTGGCACCCAGACTCAAGTTAGTGCTGAATAAAAGGAAGTTAACAACTTTGCTCTGTATTGCTTCAGACAAGTGCTGTGACCAGCGGGCCATGCAGCCATTTTGTGGGCATGTTCCAAATACCCTCAGTACAACAATAAGCTCCGAGATGGCACCACTTTTCAAGATTCAGTGCTATGTGGTACTAATATGGGAGGGTGGGGAAGTCAGAATTTGTGGGAGTTTGTTCAAAACACACAAAGAATCCTCTAGATACAAATAAGGAAAGCCAGCAGCGGCTTTTCCTGAGCTCTTTGTATTAAAAAATATACATAAGAAGCCCTTCTACTATATTAAAACAAGATTTTAAGATCTTCAGTATTTGTAGTTTTCTTTAATGAATTACGAAGAACAATGTATGGATTTTTCCCCCCAAAAAGGGGAATTTACATGTGAATTTTCAGGGATTTACATATGAATATTTTTCCTAAAAAGTGAAATTCAGTATTCAAAACTTCTGGAGCCTTAACACAAACAATCAACCCCACACCTGTCTAGTTTTCTTCTCACACTGGCAAAGATTTTGCTATTCAATGGCTTAAGTATGGTATTTTGCTTAAACTAAAGTTAAGAGGGTTTTCTGTTATTTTTCAGGACTAAAGATCAAAATGCTTAAAAATAATTTGACACACAGACTTCGAAGTTGAGAAAGATATCTGCGACTAGTTTTCCTTCCTTATTTTTCTTTTGGTCACAACAGAAAGGCTTGAAAAATTCAGGTCAGCTAAAGCTTTCCGACTTTGCTTGGCATGATTCTAAACAAAAAAATACAGTGTACTTGTCATAAATCTCCATTTCTCTAAGTGTAAAATGGGGTCAAAAGAAATTTTAAAGCCTTTCCACCAAATCAAGTTTCAATATGATCCACACAAATATTTTTGGTCAACTTCAAAAATGAAATATAAGGCTATGGAAGTCCACAGGCTACAGTTAGAGTGTATTCATTTACTGGTTTAAGGCACAGTATATATATTTTTCTTCTCTAGAAAGCTACAAGTTTAAAGTCACAGTGAGGAATTTCACATTTCACTTTTGGTCTGGCACTCTAATTGTATGTGTCCTGTCTACTACCTGCAGACTTCTGTAAAGTATTCCAGTTGTCAGGTTGCTGCAGTCTCAAATCCTGTTTTCAAACTCCAAGTAAAGTAGGTGGAAAATACTGAAGCCTGAATTGATCCCAAAATAGTGCATTTAGCCTTTTGTAAAACTAAACATCAACACACTTGCACATTTGATACTTAAAGAGATATACCCTGAAATTATTTAAGTTGGAGGGAGAGAACAGTCTTGGCTGGTATTTCAACAAACAGGGAACACTTCAATAGAACAAGTCTACAGGACACAGCTGCTGCACTTCCTCAGCAGGTCAGCCACGGTGCCCACTGTTCTGGGAATGTTCTGCTTGGCACTACAGGCCAAGGACACTGCAAACCAAAGGTAACTGCATGTGGAAGGAGGACCTGGAATGATATGCCACAAAGAGCAATTATTACAATGTTAACCACTCCTGGTTTTTAGAGACACAAACGCAGCTCTGATACCACACATTCCTACAGAATCTAGAGCACAACCTGCAATAACTGTAGAGAGGCCATGCTTACAAGGCTTGTTTATGACAGCATCAGTAGCAAAATCTGTCTACATTTAAGAATGCAGAAAGAAACCTTAAATCTTAAGCCAAATTAAAGTCAAAATATCACAGCTCAGGGTTTTATCCTACAAGGCAAAAAGCACATATTTGAGGCAGTTATGTGCTTAGACACCTGAAAAATTGAGGGCTGCGCAGATTTGCTTAAGAGCTACAGAGCTTTCTCTTTAAATGCTTAAAATTAATTTTTAAAAGCAGTACTGTCTATTAATAAGACAAAATGTATACTTTTTACTTAAGTTTGAGGATAGAAGAGCTGATTAAATGCTTTGAACACATTCTTCCATCAATAAGAATATACATCAACAAGTAAAAGGTTTTCAAATTTTTGAAGACTTTATGGAGTCTAATATTCTAGCTTAAAGTTCTAGCTCTAAAAAAAGGTAGAACTGTACTTGAAAATAAAAAATTAATTAGTTTTTAATTGTCCTTCACTGTCACACATTTCCCAGAGGCTATGCGACAGCAGCATGTAGCTTTGGTGACAAAAGTATGTCTCCCCTCCAAGAAGTGATGAAAATTTTATATTTTTACAGTACAGTGCTAAATGCTTACAAAAGCTAGATTAATTATCTCCCAGAAAAAAAGAGATGCAAGAAGTCAAAGCTGTAAAATAAGTGAGAAACATTCATCATTAAAAGGAAAATAAGCATTAAGAATTTAGTCTATTTAGAACAATTTTCTAGTAGTTTAGTGACTCAGAACTGCAGCACAATTCTGTATGGACTCTTTAACCACTTCCAAAAACATTTTCACAGCTCAGAGTACTAAAGGTCACTAAATGGTTGGTTTTACCTCAGTATAAATATGACAAAAGTCTAAACACACTCAACCCTGTATTGAAATAAACTTGATTCAAATAAAAGCTTCTCAAATGTTTACATTTATTCAAGGGCACATAATGGGCCTGTGCTGTCAAAGCTCTGAAGCAGATGTATGAGATTTCAGAAAAAAGTCAAGTGAGGGGTTCATCACTTGGTATTGGCAACCACATGGAAAATGAGATGTATCAAACACTGACATATGCAATGCTTTTGGGGTTAAGTGTCAATACATTTTATTTTATTAATCACTGCCTCTAAAGTTAACCCAATTAGGTTATAGGTGAAACATTCACTTAGATATACCAGCAGTCTCTATGCCTTCTACAATGTATTACTACTGCACTGTTCAGGGTTTTATCATTATTCATCTATTTTTTTTAAATGTAGCAAATTAATATTAAGGAATGAATTGCTACATGACTTAGCTCACTAAAAACCAAAATCAGGACAGAATTCAAAATGTTAGAAATAATATTAACTTAAACTCCAGTTACTTCAAGTTTCTTGGAAAGAAAACATATGAAGAAATCTCCCAGCAAAACCCAAAAAAACCAATTCTCTTTCAACACGATGCTGAAATGTGACCCACTGCAACCAACTTAAAACTAAAAAGATCACCTTTGGACAACACTAATTCACTCAGTTCCAAGGTACATTTGGTAATTCCAGTTAAGAGGCGAGTTTTTCCTTATCAGACACATAGAGACTTCTTATGAACTGTTAGCTCCAGGTGTAGGTACACTGTGATTGCAGCATGGTAAGACTGTGAGGAACACGTCTGATGGCATCCACCAGAAAAGATTATAGACTTCAAGAGTAAGATCAAGGTATGAAGATATCACTAAAAGCTTTTCATTAGATCTGTCCCTGACAAAGAAAGATTCTGCTGTACCAAAAGTTAGTGGCATTTGGTATTTTAAGTTCTTACCCTGTTTTCTCATTCTATTTCTGATAGCTTATAAAAAAAAGTTATATTAGATCCACATAAATAGTTCTTATTTTGAATGCATCCTGAGGTCTAAACCCTTACAGTTTGTGCCTTGATCTCCTCCCACACAGTCTAGATAATCTAAAATTTGAAGAATAAACTGGAATTTTAATTTAATTAGAGGTAATTAGAGATATTACGATGTATTTGCCAAAAGCTGTTTTATAAATGTAGCCCACTCATAATAAAGGATATTCCAGTAATATTTATATCTCCTTATATATGCAATTAAAAGTGCATCTATTGGGTTATCCTATGTTTCTTAAGCAAAGATAACTGTGAGCAGTGGCAGAACTACAGATTCACCTAACACAAGCTTCTTGTCCAGAAGTAACAACTATCATTGTCTTTTACCTGAAAAATAATTTCAGACTGTTATAAAAGCTAAGCCTTTTCAGAATGGCAAGTAGGGTAATTCATCTTCTCTTAGAATGGGATGAATTCTAAGACTTCTCCTAATCCTATTACCATCCATTGATTATATGGCAAATCTAATTGGGATTAGACTCCTAATCTGCCAAACAGCTCAAACTGTCCAGTCCCTGATCACTGCACAGTCCAGATGCACATCTCTGACAACAGTTTAAATCTATCAAATGGCACACAATGCATTTAAATTCAAAACAGGAATAAGACTTCCCCTCCTTTCCCCACTAAAGGTGAACCATCTCTAGGAGGGTCTGTTGAGGGAGATGTGAAAAACTCTCATCATCTGGGATCTTAGACATAGGATTATATCTATTCCTACCTCCAACCTGAAAATGAGGCAGGAATATATACAGGATTCTGGAACGCATTTTATGAAGAGGGCTGACAACTGTCAGTAGAACTCCAGCTTAAAAAAAAAAAATCATTAAATGGGAAAAAAATTGAGTTATCCTATGCTGCTGTAATTCAGCAGGCTTCATGCCATGGTATATTTTGAAAGCTATCAAAGCTACTACATATCAAGCCTGTTTTCTTTCCTTATTCTGCTTATAATTTTCCACCAACAGTTCCAACAAATGGATTCATACATAAAGAGCCTGCTAAGATGGCAAAACAAAATCATAAGTATAATATAGTAAGCCAAAAGGACCATGAAGGTCAAGGAAAATTATCTTCCATAGAAATCAGACCCTGCACATTTCATAGCCCTTTACCAGCCCTAATGCAATTCTGCCACCATTTTCATTCACAGCCATGTGCAAGTACAACTCTATGCTTCTATGTCTAAACAGCGATTTTTAGTTAAACCATCTGCTGGATTTAGCTACAAGTATATTCAGTCACACAAATTATCTTATATACATATACTGTAGCATACATTTGATTAGAAAATATCACGATATAACCTATTCAAATAACTTTTCTGATTTACAAACACTATGTATAATCTAACCTTTTTTTAAGGTTAAGACTAGAATACCAGCACATAGATTACTGATAACAGTGACAGTGGTTTGGCTAACTACAATATCCTTACTCAGTTACAGCAGTTTTAATGACTTATTAAAAACTTGAACTGCTGACTTGGATATAAGCAAACAAAACACAAGTGATTTTCTTCATGTTTGTCCTTCCTTTTGGAAAGTCACCGTGTGAATTGAGCCTTTCCAGCCAGCTCAAAGGAATTGACCCTAACAACACATTACAAATAACTGAGGCACTTTAGGCGAGATACAATGAAGTTAATGGGTCAGGCTGGCTGTACTACTGTATCAAGAATACACTTGATTGACTGTGAGCAGCAGATTTCCTCTTGGTATTCCTATAAGATGATTGAGCTGGTCTAGTATTTCCATGTGAAGGTAACAGGTATCTCAGACACAGCAGAGACAGATAACACAGAAGCAAGTAGTAGGCTCATCTCTACACAGAATCAACACATCATTTAAACCTAAGGACTGCTGAGATTTCTTCTGTTGGCAAAACACATGCCCAGGAGACAGGATTCCTTACACATAGCTATTTTAGGCTTTATTATAAATGGCAGTCACTGTAGCATCTAGGCACTAAGATAACAGTTTATACAGAGCTAATAATTACGGTCAGTATTTCCCATTATTACTGAGTTTGCCCACATGCAGAAGTTAGCGCTGTATGGCAGGACAGGAGTTTGCAGGGTTGTAACTATTCCATATTCATTTTATGTATTGGCATTTATTAGGAGATGGTTGATTCTCTGTTGACAGTAGGAAAAAAGCCTGCCTTGTCTACTTAGAAACTGCACAGTACAGCAACTGCACTGTTAACACGCACTATATCCCAACGTTTGCTAGCTTCTACATATGGACAAAGTCTGAGGATTAATTTCAAAATTCCGGAGAAAACTGACAATGTTTTAAAACAACATTACAGCAAATTGTTTATGAATCTGCTGATATCCTTCCTGAATAGAAAGCTACATAGAATACTGTTGTTTTCTCACTCTCACGAAAAGTAAAATGTGTAAGACTTGCAATAATCTCACAGATGTTCAACTCACACTGATTGAACAAATGATTTGATAGAAATAACAGTTCTATAAAAGCAATACATTCTAGTTTGTCTAGACACAAATGTGGCAGCTTTTGAATGTAACATAAAATAATTAAAAGTATACTTGGCTGTGTGGTTTTTGTGATAGTCACAGTGTGCTTGAAATGTATTGAGTTTTAAACAGCATACTTTATACCTGCAGGAGATGCAAGTTCAGAACACAGACACTGCATGGCACAGTGAGTAAAAAAGGTCTGTTTTAACAAAGCAGTATAGTGAAATACCAAAGTGTCTACAAGGCAGAGTATTGAGATGTTGCACTGATATGAGTTATGTGCTTATACACAGTTAAATCATTCCATTTTCAGAGACATGAAATAAACACCAGGGAAAGTTTTTTAAGCAACATGAATAAAACCATGATTTTTTTGTAAAATATTCACAGTTCTGTCCTCTTTCCCACATAATGTAAACTGCTGATCATATTAATTTAGGCATTTCTGTGTTGCAATTTTTCCCATCTCCAGTGTTAAGTTTCTAGGGTGCATTGTCCTATATATGTCCTATAGAGAATGAACACTACACAATACAGCACAGCACATGTAGAAGAAGAGAAAAGGTTACGAAGTGTGGGACTCTGTATAAATGCAGTCGTCCAAAGGCCAGCATTGCAACAGACAAAGGGAGTGGAACTTTGGCTGCAATCTTCAAGAGTTTACTGTAAGAATACAAAGAAAAAAATTACCATTTTGTAGCCATACATGCAGAAAGTATGCAAATGCCATATTTCACTTGCCTTTGCAAAATAATTTGTATTTCAACGCTTTGTTAATTTTTAAAACTGGACAACTAGGTTTAATAGGGAACAACAATTGATGCACAAGCAAGAGAAATTATTAGAAAAGGGTAATAAAATTACATTAAAATATTCTTATATTAATTTAGAATTTTTTCTCTGTAACAAAGAAAGATTTAATGGTTTAGATCACTTGAGATAACAGGTACTGGTCAAGAGGATATTTGTTATTATTCATTGTCATTCATGAGACACTGACTGATTTAATATCTCAGTAAGAAATACTCTCTCAGCAAAACCAAGCTCAGGACTTGTTAATCCAGTAGAGAACACATATTTCTACTCCCACAAGGGGAACATAACTATAATGCGTTAGAATTCACTTTTCCTTGTAACTTTCTTCTGTGACATATGAAAGGATTCAATTAATTGTGAGTTAGAAAGTCACAGTTAAAGAAGTCATTATGCTTAGACAGCACCTGCTTCTTTTATTTCCATGTGGCAAATACAGGGGATTTTCTCCACTTAGCTGAACTAGAGGTAATTTGCACACATTTTACCTAATCCTTTAGAGGTAACCATAGGAGCTCATGAATCTCTACATAGGCTGAACAATTACAGGTCTGTACAGCATATATTAAGTTTTAGCACACAAATGGTAAGTCACTAAGGAGCAGGAAAACAAAACTAGAGATGAGGCTACAGTACCTTGATTTCACTTCAGAAGTACTTGAATTCATTAGAATTTCTAAAATGCATATAAGGATAATAGCTGTGGATCTACAAGGATCAGGATCAAGTCTAACATTGTACCTGCAAAGAAATGGTTAAAAAAGCATGTCACTTCTGAACTAGGCTGCCAAACAGTATCCATGTGCTGATGACAACAAATTCACACAAAATCTATATGGCATCACAGCCTGATTTTAAATCCTTTCTGAAACATTACTTTCTTCAACATATCACTGATTCACTTAACACCTACTTAACACCATAACACAAACTAGAATGCATAGAGAAAACAACAATAATTAACAGAAGCCTTTAAAACTGTAAGGTAACTAATAATGTAAAGAATCAAACATTTACAACTTTTATTATCTTCAAAGTTACCTATAATCTTCTCCCACCTCAGTGGCAATTTAAGAATTTACCTGAGATTTTTTAACCAATAAATTAAAGATGGCAAGTTGAGCAGCACAATCCACGTGAATAAATTGAGGATTGTAATGTGCATCTTAAGACTGTTAACAGCTTCAGCAATTGTTGTACTGTTGGAAGGAAGTTGTGTTGCTTCTGGAACACGGTCCATTGAACTCTGGGCTTTGATTGTGTGTGTACTGGAGTTCTGTGAAGTTTCTTTTGAGTGGCCTGAATCCTGAAAATGAAAGACGGAAATTACAAAAACATGCCCAGGCTTATAAGAACCCGTATTGGGGAAAGAGGAGGGAAAAAATATCCTAACAGCATCATACCAGCCGTGATTTAGGAAGAAAATTTGCAATTTATGCCTTAAAAAGCCACCAAAAGTGAAGTTCAATAGTTCAATTCTAAAGTATCTAAATTTAACCAGAAATTTCTCATACACTAATAGTTTATATGTCTATGGAAGAAAAGAATGGAGAGTGTAGACGCCCTGACACCAATGAAATGAAAAGAAATGGAGTTCCTGGAAGGGGGAAGAACAAAATAAAAGGAGTAATAAAGCCTGGGGGTGAAAAATCACAGATGATCATTCACAGAAAAGATATAGGAGGTAATGAAACTGGGAGTAAAATATTACCTGTAGGAATAAATAGCAAAGATAAACAAATGAGTTGGCAGATACTGACTTCCAATGACAGAAAAAAAACCCCACAAATGAAAAAAAATAATATAGAGATGAGAGGATTTTAAACTAAACACACAAAAAATCCACTCAAAGAAACCCAAAGAAAATGTTCAACAACTTTTTCTGTCAGACTGCTTTGTTCTCTGTTTGCAAAAAAGAACAGGTAGTTATTATACGCTTTTATCCACAGCTGCTTACATCTTTGATGCTATACCTTAAAGTAACCCAGAAAATAAAGTCCACACTGTGTGAAATCCAACGTTTCTTCACTGTGTTTTAAACAGCTCCCTATTTAGGGCAGTCTCAGTCCATATTCATCTAGTCCATCCTACTTGTCCACCTCTGGACTGAAAAAAACCTTAAACTCCACACACTGCCTCCCTGGAAAAAAAAACATTTACCTGCAGTATAGATTATTACCTAGAGTGGGGTTCTTTTTAGATAAGCCATACATAATGAAATACCAAGATTCAGACAAAACCCTGTTGTTCTGTGTGCAGAGACAGAGTTCTCTTCTTAAGTAACAAGTTCACATCGCAGTGACTTCAAACAGCAAATGCAACAGTCATGTGTGATGGATCAGACTGCTCGTGGCCTGGCTGCTCTTTCACATCACACATGCAGCAAGTGAACTACAGCACTACAGCTACCCAGTCACTGCAGCACAACCTAACAGTAACAAGGCATAAGTTTGCCAAACTATTTTTGGTCACAGTTTGGAACAGAAGTAGGAAACAGACTTACCCTCCTGCGCGTGTTTTGCTCTGCTCTTACAGTCACATGCAATTTTAAAACCTATAAGATAAGCAGTTGCTTGTTTAGTAAAGTTTCTTCACATAAAAGCTGTAGTGTAGGAAAAGAAATTGAGGACTCATATTTTCTTCTTTTTTATAGCTAGACAATTCTAGGGCCCCAGTGGAGCTGTAATTTTCCCCATGAGCCACGTACAGCATCTGATTTACCAGCCATAATCATGGGGTGAATCAGGAGTTAGACACTGATATAAGGAAGACCACGGAAGCGGAATGGCAAGGACTAAATAAGGACCTTTGTGGCACTACCCAAGGGATCAGACTGGACATACAAGAAGACTATCCTAATTCTTCAATATATCCACCCTCCTTCCTCTTACTCTGTAGAGATTCCTGAGAAGTCTTTAAGATATACAGTATTCTACAGAAAGTTTCAAGTCCTCTCTTTGCTAAAGTTTCTCTTCAAAGGAGTTATTAGTCTTTGTTTCTATAATATTGCCTAGCTGTAAATTAAAAATTTCAATTATCTGCATTGTTGTAGTGGGCATATCGGTCTACACATTTCTTTGGAAGAAGCATTAACAAAAGAAGAAAAATTCTAAAAATTACAAGATTATGACACTGATACATTTTAAAAATACCTATGTATTTTTTTTATACTCATACCTAGTATGAGAATAATAACATTTATGTATGAAAAATGGTAATTTAGATTTTTGCTTTTAACCTGGGGTTAATTCAAAGTATCCAAAATATTCAATTTGGTTACAAATACAAAATAGTTTAGCCTTTCAGTACCTTGAACAAGTATTGAAGATAAATAATGAGCACAGCAAATGCACCACAAGTGGTCCAGCTAACCAAAGCAAGAGATATCATCCCACAGAATCTTCTGGGTGTAATCAGCTTATCCTTTTGAAGTACAGTAGGCCTAAAATAAAATAAAAAAAACAAACAAAAAAAAAAAAAAACACCCCGTGTTATACTTCTTCCCAGACAAAAAATTCTGCTTGCTTTCAAACCCAGATGTCTAAAATCACGTATAAATTCAATCTGCCCAGAATTCAATCTTGCCCAAGCATTCACAGAGAAGCAAACAAACAAACAAACAAACAAAAAAATCAAGGTCAAAGACATCTAGAATAGCATAATTATATTGCATCACATTGTTTTACCTAATCAGAGTTAACCACAATGAAGAGAAGAGTCTCAGAGATGTAGAGAAAAATACTCCACTCCAGTAGGCAATGCCTGTCCCAAAAAGAAATAGAATCAGGGACACAAGGGGGAACCATGCATCCTGACTACTCAGTACAGCAGCATCCACCTCTGGTAGTGACAGTGATTCCCATATCTCTCTAAACCAGTTAAACCTGCCAAAAACATGAAAGCAGTATTATTTATCACTTGCTGGTACAGAAAGATACCTATCAACTATTTCTTCTATTACAGTCTTTCAAACAAAATAACAGTCAGGTGTTCACAGTGACTACAGATAAAATACTATTCCTCCCCAGCAATAGTTTTACTGAAGCTTCTGTTTTGGAAAAAGCTTTAAATAAATAAATGATGCAAACTCACCCCTGCAGAAACACAACAATGCTTATAAGAGGTTCTACTTTGTAGGGCTTTGCTGTCCTAACTAGTTCGAGGGAGAAGTCTGAACACTGGCCTAGAATCAAGAACAGAGAGCACCTATAGTTACTATAATGTCATGAACTTTGTGAACAAAGACCATCCACAACAAAAAATGAATTCAGACAATGGTAAATTTACTTGAAAACAAGATAACGGTGTCTTGTAACAGTACTGCAAGGCTGCATACTTCACCACCAAGGCCATTCTCCACTGGCTGACTCACATTAGGTAACATGTCACAAGAGCTTCTAGAGACATTATGGAGTTTGTTACATACACCACTTGAATTTTAATAAAGATGCATTTTGTTTGAAGACATGGCTCAAAGCTATTATGCAAATCTCATCTTCGTGTAAGGAATAGTGTTTTCTGCACATTAACAATGTATTTTAAACTTTCATATGCATTTTTAAGTAGACTTCTGTTAATTCTGAACTACTGTGCAACACCAATATTTCACAAAGAAGAGACTGCAAAGTAAAATAATGAAGAAATATTCTGCTACAACACAACATTGAAGAACTACCAGCAAAGAAAAATGAAAACTGAGGAGTATACATCCAAGTATTTCCACAAGCTGAATAATACTTAGCTTAAAAAATTCACAACTAGCTAGTCTTTCACCAGTAAACTGGGTAATTTCTCTAAAAACGCTTATGACAGAAAAAAATTATTACTAGAAAGCTACCTGTTGATATCAATGTGCTCAACTGTCCTCCATAAGTAAGAAGAATATTAGAAACAACATAGACTGGAAAAGCACCAGCATGGAACCTTAGTATCTGAAAGACAAGGATAAAGGGATGACTTCATTTCTATCTGTAAAAATGTATTAAAAAACGACATACACAAATATTATAATGAAGCCAGAATAATAAAGGGATTACAAAACCTTTCTTAAAAGATCCCATTTCTCATTTTGATGCATAACTTTTTGATAACCTCCAATAGCAATTAATATTACAGATGGAAAATACTAGAAGCTCTCATAAACAGCTAATGAAACAGGTTTGGATAAATGACCAAATTAGAAACAAATGGGGTTTTCTCCCAGACAAGACAAGTATGAAAAAAATAAAAAAAATCACATTTCAGTAAAATAAGTTTAAAACAATTTGAAGGCCACTTTCCAAGCAAAATCTGCTTTTAGGCAAAGAATTTTTAGAAGCAATTACATGTATGTATTAATTGGCTTCCACTCTCCCAAGTCATACTTAATATACCAATAGCCTATGAATTCTCATAAAATAACAACAAAAAGAGAAGTCTTTGCTCTAAATGCATACATTCAAGTAGAGAACCTTGCCAGTAATATTCCAGCACTACACTTACGTGCTTGAGAATTAATTACTTTTTAGATCCAGAGAACTGCAGATGGCCAGTCTATTTTTACTGATCCCCCTGTCGAAATGTATTCTTCATTGATAACCAAAGCAGATTTGTTGAAAAGGAGCATATGGACCTACTTAGACTTTTCCCCCCAACTTAACTGAAGCCAAATGTGTTTTAAAGTTTTAACGCTACTGACTCATCAGGCAAGAAAGTTAAAGTGACCTACAGTGTCATCCCTTTACAGATATTGAGCTCACCACAAAGCCACATGCTCCACATGTACAGCGGCTCTTTAGAGCTAGAGAGCTCTTCTACTCCTCTAAGAACCAGGGCCTGACATTTATGCAGGTGGGATGCCTTGCCAAGCAACAAGGTCACAAAATGATCTTTGAATAGTGCTCCTCTTGGCATCAAGAAGGAATCTGAAGTGCCGGAGTAAGGAAGGGAAGAAGTAAAAATTTCTACAGATGCTACTGACATAAAAAACCCAATTTGGTATTATGTTTTCTTACTTGCCCAAGAACCTGTAGAAGTGATGTCTTCAGAGTTACCTTGAAAAAAAAAAATGTTGTTTTATACAACGGTAAGCATAAGTACAAAACACTTTAATTTTTAAGAAGCAACTTAAGTATTGGAATACAGCAATCCCTCAGCTAAAATGTATAATACCTTACTACTGACGTTTTAAAAGCAAATGCTTTAAAGTTTCAGAAAACCCAGCTTTCAGTACTAAGCCAGCTGTTGGAAAATACTTGTAACACACACTACATTTCAAAAAGGCCAAACAGCCCATCTTTAGATTTGCTTAGTATTTATTTAGATTAACTAGCTATGGTTTAAAGGACTGAATTATGCAACAATTTTACAGCAATACAAACTAGCTATAAAATAAATCTGTATTACTCACTTCATACTGACAGTCTGGGGAAGAGTAGATGTTTAGTTCTGGAAGGCTGCTGTCATTGTGAGGCTGAGCAATATGCAGTTTGGCAGAAATCTCAGTAAGAGATGGAACCCTGAAACAGCAACTTCCATGGTCATTGTTGTCAAACATGCCTTAGTCTTTAACAAGCGCACACAAAGCAGATCTAGCACACCAAGTGTCACCACTGGCTGTGAGGGGAACAGTGTTAAGGAACTTGTTTGGCTGTCACAAAGAACTACAAAACATCCTCAGTTCACTCTCCTCTGAACTATCACAAGACATAGTACTAATGAAAGCAGACAACTTCAGTGAACACACTGCCTCACAGAGCATGCAAAGATGCTGAGTGCCAAGAATGGGAAGGACAGATTCTCAAGAATACAATTCACTTTCCTGCAAGTATTACGCTGCTGGAAAACATAGGGGGTTGCAAACCGTGAGGTATCCTTAAGACTTCTAAAACAAACCAGAAATGCAGTTTTCTAACCATCTAAAATAGTCAACAGTCAGGTTAACTTCATTAGTGACATGTATTTCAAGATGCATCATTTGATTTTGTCGGGACTATGCTGCTGAAGTGAACGTAGGGCTGCTGGTATGATGCAAACCCTGGTATGATAGGGTTTGGTATGATCCAAACCCTGGCTTCCAGGAAGAAGCCAGCATCCAGAGCAGCCACTGTTCTTCACTCCTGAGGGGGTCAATGATTATCCTGAGAATTTCAGACCAGCACATCTGACTTCTTTTTCAAGAAAATTAGTGAAAACCATTAAGCAAACAATTAGTAGGTGCTCTTATTCTAGGAAAAGTCAAAACAACTTTGTCAACAAGGGCAGGAAGGTAAATGAGGAAAAGATGCAGAAGCCAAGTACATAAGACTAGGGAAACTGTCTCACATCAGAAATATTACCACAACAGGATGCAAATATCTTAAAAAACATATCAAGAAGTTATTAATTGTTCAGGTCCTTACTTTGCTACAGTTACTGAGTCTTCATGTGACCAGGGGATATGAAGTCTGTAAACACTAGGTTTTCTTTCTGAAATAGAACAGCATGAAAATATAAACTTAATTAAGAACAAGCTGTGCCAACTGTCTCTAAAAACTATAGGGCCAATAAAACAAAGGTGGCACACAGATCACTACACAGAATCACTGGGCTTGCAGTTACATTGCAATGCAGATCAGAACAGTCAGCAGTAAACAAAAATGACGTTTCTTAACTCAGGCAGTTACAGGACAAGGCAGTGAGACATCAATATTTAAAGGAAGAACACTTATAAGAAAAGTTCCGCTTTTCAATATGAAACTGAAACTTTAATCAAATAAAATCCATCACTTCCTTTTTTTGAAACAGAATCCTTTAGCAACCCATCCTGTTTAAGCTTATGTAGCTCAACATTCAAATATGGGTCCCATTATCAGCAAATAAACATCCTAGCCAAAGGCACTTTTCTTGAGAAACGCTTTCAACATAAGGCAGAATCCTGCTGGAAATTCAACTTCTCTTTGCTGGGAAGTAAGAAAAATAAACGTCAGAGGACTAATTCCTCATTTTTGTTGAGCAATCCTTCTTAAAGTGGGAAGTGAGAGATATTAAGCAGACACATTTGAACAGATTATAGCAGGATTGCCTAAACTCCACTGCATGAGAGGACTTCTGTTTCTACAAATTTTCAAGAATTTGTTTCATAAACTTATACTTTAGAAGACTTCTATTTACCTTTGAGTGACTGGCAGTGACTCTCTATATAAATTTTGAAAGCTTGATATATCTAGAACACAAAAAATAAAAGTCACTCACTTTTCTCTGAGCAGAGGTTACCTTAAAAAATTAAGTAGCATTCTTACTTGGTTGAAGTGCTGGAGCTGTACACTGTAGAGTAATCCAGTTGAATTTAATAGAATTTTGCTTGAAGAAAGCCCTGTAAAGGATGAAACATTTTCACTAATTAGATAAAATACATTTTCAGATCTTTTTTTCCCCAGGAGAATTACATACTTTCATATCTGTTAGCCTAAACCCCCACATTTCTTATTTCTTTGTCTGTTACTAACAAAGGCAGTGTTAGCTTTGGTGAAAAACAACCCCCAAAAACCTCCTGACCTGATATATTTAGGCAAATTTATTATCCAAACATTAGTTATATATTCATTTTCCACTTTTTGCAGAAGCAATATGCTATACTTACCAAATGAAAAAAGATGTGTTACAGGGAGCTGTACTGTTCTGGAATCCTCTCTGAAGAATTCACAGCCCAAAGTATACTGCAATTCAGGATATTAAAAACAGATCTAAACCAAGCACAAGACTAGAAAGCCTTTGTACTTGCCAGATTACATTTCCCAAGTGATCTCTCCTCTGTCTTTGCTTACCCTGAATGTTGTGCATTACTAATTTCACCACAAGATGCCTCTGTCACAACTATCTGAAGATACACTCAGAGAAGAACATTACACTCACTTGTGCTGTGAATAATTTCCTGGATCATGGACTATTATACCACAGACTCAGAGACTGTATTTGTGTCACAGAAAGCAGTATCAGATCAGATTAGACTGGAAATTCCAATTCACTATTCTGCCATTTCCAGGACTAACTGGAAAGGCCTGCCAAACCCAGCTGGGTAATAAACTAAGACTGCAAATGTTCCTCTTACTGAGAGAAGGGCTTCCTGAGAGCCTTTGATGCAAAGATAGCCATCTCATTGAAGAGATTCAAACTATTAAACTCTGCACAACTCAGTCTATATCATTTGTGTTCTAATAGCTTGCAGACCTATCTGACCTATGGTCCCCAGAATCCAGATGTGGTGCCTTCAATTATCTATATTCTTTGCTAACCTGGGCAAGAGAAATGACAGTTCAAAGATATAAACATTCAGGAACACAATCAGAGTATTAAGAAAAACAAGGAAGACTACTATTAGAATCTCCAACAAGAATTCCAAGAACTGATCTGAGAATTGTTGGTTTTTACATGTTCCAAGTGCTATTCATGCTTTGTGTTTGGTATTTTATCAAAGTGTTTCTGAGCTTACAGAAGATAACAAAAGCTACCTTCAAACCACATTACACAGTGTGGGTCTACGGTTTCTCAAAGTAACTTAGCACATATCTATTATACTTCATTTTCCTGCTGTCATAGCACCTGAAAGTTATGAATACACTAAGCAAATAATTACTGCGTGTCATATTTTTTTACCTTATTGCCAGCTGCAGGTGGCACCTGAATGACAATGTGGGACAAAGAAGGATAGTCCTGAAGTTTCAGCATTACAACCTTAAAAATGAAAGGAAAAGAGAAGAAAGAAAGAAAAAGAAAAGCCATTACTGAACATACCCCTTAGCTTGCCCCTTGCCAGTTCCCAGTTGTCTACCTCTTGTACCCTCCTCCTCTGGAATACAACTGCAGGTTCCAATGCTGAAAACAGAACAGCTCCTTCCCCTATTACTTCCAACTACCCCCTGAAGCACCTCTCCCTCCCACAAGTCACGTACGCACTTACCTTGGTGGTTGGAAGTAACTCAGCTCTCCAGGAGAGATCAGCAGCTTCCAGGCTGTAAAAATTCATGCACATTAAAGGATGAGCATATTCATTAAGCAGGCCCAGTATTATGGCAATGGATTAATATACCAGCTTCTCTCTCTCTCTGGATTAACATTTTAAATTGAGAAGAAATTTGGGTGTACTGCTACCATAGTAATTTATCAAACTATAGTAATTTCAGATAGTGCAAATCTTGTTTGTGCAAAACCAAGCCAAGCAAAGCTCCAAAATTTGTCATACTCAAAACACGTAGCACTTATTATTAGCCAGACAACCTCAGACACAAAATGAAAACTCTGCATGAGCTAAAACAGCACTGGCACTGAATTATCATGCAGTGTTATTAGCACCTTTTAAACATCAAAAGCACAAGTTTTTCTATGGAAATATCTAAAATATACCATATAAATCAAAAATTTTGTTAGCTGTTAAAGAGTTTTCAGCAGTTCTAAAATGGTGTGTACTTATATTGAGTTAAGACACTGAACTACAACACATCCATTCAGCCACTTCAAGTTTCGATTTTTTGAATACCAGAATACTGCTGTTTCTCTAAAAGGTGTCCATGACCTCAGGACACCATCCACAGCAAATCCATGTGGCGGTGGTCCAGCCTGCGGCTGAAGCACAGCCCGCCTTTTCTAAGAAAACTCTTCTCCTCAGGACAGTGAGTCTGAGGGGGAGGGAGAAGGCAAGGCTGGGGAATTTCCCACAGCTCCTGCGGTTTGAGTTGTCCATCGAAGCTTTGGTTACACCCCTTTCCCATCCCAGTTATTTCCATATGCATTAGGTTGTTTTAGTATGTATTACGTCTAGAAGGTTCTGTTGTTTCTGTATCCACCACTGGTTCATTTGAATGTACTCCTTCCCCCGTTTCATTTGATTGGATATTTGCAATTATGTAATCTCTTCCTATTGGACATTCCCTGTTGGATCCTCCCCCTTCTGTCTCCTTTAAACCCCCTCACCATCACCCCTCTCTTTTTTGTGGCCATCCCCCCTGCTTGCTTTTGAGTTCTCCTGTCCCCCTAGGCAGGGAGTAAAGACATGACCTGCTGCTACATCAGAGCCCCTCTCTCCTCCTTTACCTCCGCCGAGTCGCTGCTTTGCCAATGTCTGCTGCCAGTCCCAGCCGGGTCCTGAGCAAACTTAACATCTGCGAAGCTCAGAGGCACAAGCGGTGCCGCTGTTGCGGTGTGCAGGCTGGGTTCGGGGGTACAGCCGAACCCCCTGCCAGTCACCGACCAGGGCAAACGTGTCTTGTTGCCTGCTGACCACCGGGCGGGCAAGAAGACAGCGATAAACCCACTATTATTAGATGAGGTTTAAAGTAGTGGTCCTGACCTAGGCTAACCTGCACTTGATGTTGATCAGAGGTTATACAAAGGAGTAACAGCAAACTTGTTGGATCAGGAAAAAGTAATTATGACATCTGGCTATCTGCTGGAGGCAAGACTGGCTGTACACCTCAGTGATCCCAGAACAGATAAATACTATGCTAGTTAAATTTTGCCTGGAACCTTTCCCCTAATTTGAAGGGTTGATTGAATTTTCTTGGAGTTTACTTAACAAATGTAAGCTAAGACAGTGTTCAAAATCCATTTTGTAATGACTGTCATAACAAATAACTACTAAACCACCCACACTTCTAAATATTTTTCATATGACAGTAGCAATTTTGAAATAAGAAAAAAAGATAAGAGACGGACAGTAGCAATTTTGAAATAAGAAAAAAAGATAAGAGACGCTTTAACCCACTCTTTTGAAGGCTCTGAGTGACATTTGACGTCTTTTGTCATAGGATTCTAAAAAACCAGAATCGTAGAGTGGTTTGGGTCGAAAGGGACATTAAAAACCATCTCATTCCAACAGCTCTGCCATGGGCAGGGACATCCTCTACTAGACAAGGTTACTCAGAACTCCATCCAACCTGGCCTTGAACACCTCCAGGGATGGGGCATCCACAACCTCTCTGGGTGACCTGCTCCAGCACCTCACCAGCCTCACAGTGAACAACTTCTTCCTAACATCTAAACTTGCCCTGTCAGTTTAAAGCCATCCCCCCTTGCCCTGTCACCACATGCCCTTGTGAAAGGTCGCTCTCCAGCTCTTTTGTAGGCATGGCACTCCTCACTGAACTCCACTGGGACATGGAGCTGTTGATCCCAACTCTCTGGGTGTGACCATCCAACCAGGCACCAGTGCCATCCAGGCGCTACAACCCACCCAGTTCAGGAATCCAGCAGGTGGTGTCCACAAGTGAGCAACAGAAACGACTCCTCACTGCTATGAAGGTCAAAAATACAGCTTAATGAGGAAGAATATCACCTATTTTGAGAAAAGCTATTCTCTCCTCTTTTCCTGGTGATACAGAAAGCATTAATTATTTACAATAACAATTCTACTTCCCAATCCCTTCCTACTGAGGATAATTTATATGCTTCAAATTCTAACACAGTCTCACAAAATCCATTTGAATAAAGAGTAGGAACTGTTTATACTCACCACATTGATGAATTATTGTTCATGCAGCCATAAATCCAGCTACTTGTGTCCTGTAAAGTCAATACCATAAAATAGTGCATTACCTATGTGTGACTGCATTAAAAATATATTTAAAATACCAATTCTTTACTCCAAACAATGCAGGAGTTAAAACTCATGATAATTAAAAGACTGATATCATAATCTTACAATTACAATTGCAAGGATGGAAAGATGAAGCATTAGAGTGAATGGTGGGCGTTTTTAGGAACCATTTTAAATATTTTCAATTTGCCACCCTTTCAGTAAATTGATAATACAAGGTTAAGCAAACAAGCTTTCATAATTTCTCTTTAGAAAATATCCATCTTACATATCATGTTTAATCTCTTCTAGGTAAAATAAACATCTCAAGGTACTCTTTTAAATAGTAGAAGAATACTTTAGATATTTAATGTTCTACTGCTCCGTTCCTTGAGAATTTAAGTGTTCTGAAGTGATATCACCATGATGAAACTCAGACATTGTTTTGTACCTCCCTCTTCCTCTAGTGCTGTCTTTCAGGCATTTTAACAAATGCAAAAGTTATCCTATCAAAGCACAACTAAGATCGCAACATACATGTAAACACAGAAGGTGCCACTGAAAAGGACAATCAGAAAAGCACCGAGAACAGAAAGTTGTTTCTCACAAAGGTGGTATGAACGTAACCTCTGGCAAGGGGAGGAGTGGCAACAGGGACAGGCAAGATAGAACAGGAAAGCATCTCGGTTTTCTTGCCACTAATGTAAAATATGTGCTTCTGAAAAGTATATTTATCCATCTTCAGTTTGCCAAGAGATTAAATTCATTCTTGTATAAAAAGCTCAAAAAAAATTTGGCTGAATGTATATGTCTTGAGCTAAAAATATAAGAAATTCACATTATGGTGTCTCCTCTCAGCAGGAGACAACTGAGATGGTGCTGTTTTCTCATCTGTCTTCCATTCACTTTCCCTGCTTACTGAAAGATCTCTGTAGCCTTTCAGGCTCACTTAAATTTTATTATGGGAAAGCAAACCTATAAACTGCTTTCCCAAATTAGAAGCATGGCAAAAACTTAGCAGCACTAAAAACAACTTCTTGTTTCAAAACCATCAAGACAGAACTGCACTAAATTAAAGGACAAAGTAATGCAGAAGTAACCGTAAGAGACAAAAAGGAAACATTTGAGGTTCAGGTGGCATTCAGATCTTGAACACTAAGTGTGACATGCTAAAACAGGTAGTGCATGTGACATGCATTAGGCTGTGATTGTAAATGGATGGCAGCAATTTCAACAGCTGTTCATTAACTGTCTTAAAACTGCAGCAAATGGAAATTAAAAAAAACCACATCTTTATAAACAAACCCCAGACATTAAAGAAGTATTTTCTCACCAACATACTATTTTCACAGTAAACATGACTGTATGATTTTCTGTGGCTTGCAAGAGGAAATGTGAAATATTTTCCATCAGAATCCTTAAAAAAAAAAAGCTAATTAGTAAAAAAAAATCCACAAATTCCCCCCCCCTCAACAACACAACCCAAACAAAAATAAAAATGCAAACATTAAAACACAGTGGAGGGGAAAAATTACTTACATTGTAAACTGAGTAAGTCCATTTTGAGGTTTTGACTGTAATCCACATGAAAGCTCCTAAAAATAAATATTTTTATATGCCACACTGCAGGAACTATTATCCTTACATCCAAAACCCTATCTTTTACTTAGCACTAAGGTCTTATCTCCTATCTATAAACAGATGTAAACTTTATGTGCCTTAATCAACACTGAGGATTACTACTGCTTACAATGACATGCAACAGTTATCATCAGTTACACAGGAAACAATAAAGCCCCAGGATCCTGTTACTAAATACTAATGACAAAATAAAAAACCCATGGGTTTTAAAACAAAAATCTAAAGGCAATGAAACAAATAAACCAAATTATACTAATGTAATTACAGGGTAACTGATTAATGATGAAGCAACATTAGAAACAGCCCCAATCTTTGTTCCTGTCAGCCTTTTAGGAAAGCTAATACAGAAACTTGTGCAGATGCATGTCCTCAATGAACCGAGTAACATGCACAATAAACAGGAGTAGTTTATAGATATGGCTGGGGAAAAAGAGTAAGACAATAATGGAGAGATCAGAGTACAAACAATGCCAATTTCCATGCAAGGAGGTTGTATCTTTCTTCCATGTAACTAGAATAACAAGTTCATCACAGAAATTCAGCTAAGTGTCAAGAGGTTACCACAAATAGGAAGATACAAACATGAAATCAAATTTAAACCAATTTTTCCTTATTGCTAACAAAACCAAACAAAAGCAGATTGTTTAGGGCTATAACCTGTATATTGTTTTAGTTTGTCTGAAGGAGGACAAAGTGTACTGAAAGACTTTGTTAGTGAGAAGATTAACCATTAATAAAGGAGTATCACTTAATCCTATTCAAAAGAAAACTGCTGCACACCTGCGAGTTCTGTAAAAGCTTCAGGATTTTCTTCAAACACCTTTGCAGGGTGTCTCACAAAGTGGTGTTTCAGTACAGACATTCTCTTCTTTGGATCCTCAGTTATCTAAAACAAGAGCACATTTTCAAATTTTTACCAATGTGTGCGATTTAAGATCATCACATGATCACAGCTAGCAATGCTGTTTTGTGGGTGAAAGGCAGGAGAGATTGTTAAAAGTCATTGTACCCTTTCTATTCTAAACTCAATACTCTGAACAGATAAAGCACCATCAACAGTCCACCACTGCAATATAGAAAGTCTGCACGTTATAAAGCATAGCCAAAATTTTCAGGAGTTTTACATTCTCACCTACTCTTAACACAAGGAAACCATTCCGTTAAACTTTCTTTATAGACACATATGCATTCTTTCTGAAATGACACTTAGGCCAGAGCTTAGGAAAAATTATTTTAGGTTTACTAATCTGAGTTCACATATCCAGCTTGCTACATCTCTGACTATTTCAAGCATCCAAATAGCTGTATAGATACCCTGGGATTCCCTTTTGTTTGGGGTTGGGATTTTTTGTTTGTTTGATCAGTTTGGTTTTGGTTTTTCCAAATACACCTTCCAGGACTAATTTTTGTCTATTCCACTTTCCAAAAGTGTAGCCATTACAACTGATTTCTGAAAAGTTTTACCCTTCAGCATAGACAGTAAACTACAGAACAACTGTACCCCTCTTTTTGTCTCTCTAAATCACACATTAAAATAAACACACATGAAGAACTAGCAAAGTCTGTCCTGAGAAGCCTCAAAAAGAACACCTGAAATCCTTCCTCTTCTATGTCTTGGGCTCTGCTCTTATGTACACAATGAAAGGTCACATTCACAGCTACAGAGCTAACAAAATTTGTTCATCCTGGTGCAAGGTCAACTGAACCTGCTGCTTTATGGAAGAAATGTTCAGCCCACAGCCCAACTATAAAGCATCAAGCAGTCAATAATGAAAACTGAGTAACAACTTGTTATTTCTGACACTTTGGTCAAACAACACAAAGCCACATGATTTTTCAGTAAGTGGTATAAAATGGAAACAATTTTCTCAGTATGACTTAGAATAATCAAAGAAGAGTTTACTGAGTTACAGGGAGATATGTCTCATGATTAAGCATTCTGGGATGGAAGAAGAAAGTGTGATGGGCAGATATACAGAGATCACACATACAGACCTGCCTTGTGTCTTCATCTATGAGATCAAAAAAAGCTCTAATGGTAGCCAGGATCAGTTCTTTGCACCTAGAAGACAGAACAAGTAAAATTAAATCTAGAAAGGAAAGATCCAGGGTGATAAAACTGGTCAGAAGAGACTTCACCATAATATTAAACTGAAGTTAAATTATGGTAGAAAGTGATAAGAGTGGAGAACAGAGCCATGCACAGTCAGTGAATTAACCTTTGTTCCATTATCTTACCACACTATGGAGAGATGGTCAGTTGAGGCCCAAGCTCTAGGCACAGCTGAGCTCTGTTTGGGTGAAAAAAAAGGTTAAGCTTTTGTTAGTACTCAACATTCTAAAATTAAATGGAAACCTTTCCCCTCCTCATTTTAACATATTTGCACAAATATTAAAAAGAAAAGCCTTTATCTTAAGATAAAGGGCTTAGGGTACAACAGAATGACTTCTTCAGTCACAAATCTTGCAAGCACTGAAGCACTTGCAAGATGGAAATTATAAAACAAAATGACCAAGTTATCTATGTTAGATAGCAGAGACTAATGGTGACAGGGCAGATAATGGAGTGAAGGAAACTTACCAAAAATTTCTTCAGAGACTGTTTCTATGACTAATCTTACTATTTTAATAACTGATTCTGGCACTGGAGTATAGCAGTATGCCAATGAAAGCTGTTGTTGAGAAACCAAGGGCATCCTCAACAGAAAGAGCCATCAGAACACCATGGATAAAGAACTAGACAGTCTGAAGCTATTAATTTCTTTAAGTGCATTTCATGTATGACATTTTAGGGACTAACGATATCAAAAACACCTCCCATAAATGGAGCTTAGCTATTGCTCAACATGAATCAAATAAACTATGAACTATTGATGCATCACACTTGGGAAGAAAAAACCCAAACTGAACAATAACAACCTGTCCTGGAGTGACATTATGGAGCCACTTTATTCCTTAACTGTTTGCTTAATGCCCAGGGCTGCTGTGTCTTGAAGACGAACCCGGGGGAGGGGATGGAGCCGGAGCCAGTGTTGGTTCAATGGAACCGGCACCTGCAGGAGTCAGAAAAAACGGCTTGGTCCAAGGGCCAGAGACTGGGGACAAAGAGGCTGCGGCACTGCCTTCTGCCCTGCTCTTCCTTGAGAGCTTGGAATAAGGGTTCTGTTTGTTTGGGGCTTTTTTCCCCCAGTCTCCCTATCTCCCTTCCCTCCTCTCCAGCCCAGGGAGCCCACGGAGTGGCCCCGGCGGGCCTGCGGGGTGGCCCCAGTGCCATCTCAGGGAAACCTGGTATCAGCTCCTTGCAGGCTCCCGTTTCCTTTTTCCCCTCTTTGCTTTTCCTGGTTGTACTTTGTGTTAACAAATAGTTTAGTTTTTTGTGTTAATAAATAGTTCAGTTTTTTGTCACTTTCACCTGCTGCAGTTAATTTGTGTCATTGCAGAGGGGAAGAGGGGAAACCCTTTCTTCCTTTCGGGAGGCGGTACTCTAGCGCCCAGAGCGCCTCCTCCCGAAAACTTTGTCTCTAAAACCGAGACACAACCACAACACAGCCTCCAAAATGAAATAAAAATCACAAAGAACTGGTACCACTACTCATGAAATCTCATACAGAATTCTGGTCACCAACACTCAAGAGAAATTAAAGTAGAGCAGATGCAGAGAAGGGTTACTAGGACAAAGGGAATGCAGAGTTAATCCTCTTAGCCTAGCAGGATCTGAGCTGAGCCTATTTATAGACAGCTTTCTGTACAACACACAGGGAGGTAAACACCAAGGGAATGACAGCTCTTTCATATAATATTTCAAGCAGATGTCAGAAGAAAGGCATTAAAAACTGGCTTGTGCAGTAAATGGAAGTTGGAAATTACAAATTTTCCCCCTCCTTTTTGGTATTTTCCAGCTTCTCCATGTAGGGAACAGGTTGATGGAGAGGGGATGGAACGACAAACCTAAATACTTTCTGATGACCCATAATTAATTTTGAAAGGATAGATGCCTGAAAAAGCAGAAAATTGGACTTGATCCTCTACAACCTATTCCTAAATTCTCTGAAAAACCACAAATACAAAAAGAAGGTGCCAAGCCAGAGCTCTCTGCTGTAATCAAACACTCTATTTCTACACTGCACATCTGCCAGTCTCCATATCCCCATCTCTTGCAAAAACACAGGGAAATAAAACCTGAGTTCTGGAACTGAAGAAATGCAAGCAGGTGGTAAGAAGAAACAGTATCAAGTGGTAGATGATTCCAATCAGAGCCACACATACTCCTCCAGCAGAGGCTCATTTATACTACTACTCTTTATGATTTTATAACTATATACTATCTATTTAGCACTTTCACATGTAGTATTGTCATATTTATTTACACTATGCTGCACATAATGGACACTGATACATGCATTACATAAATAACTATCTAACATAGTTCCATGCAAAACCAAAAAAATAGTTTGCTTTTTTACCACAACAGATAAGGCACTGTCATGTTGACTCAATCTTGGTAGAAAAGCCAGTCCTGAACGAACTTGGTAATCTCTGAATCCTCCCGCCACAGAAAGGGTAGTTAAATTTCTTAAATCTCGGGCCTTTAGAATCCAATGATTGTTTACAGCTGTATAAAAATCTATAAAATATATTAAAATCAATCACAATTTTCCCATAAGCCTATTTGATATACATAAAAAAAGCTATATAAACATTAACTATAAGTTTCAGTAAGCCCCCCTAGAGACATCTCAGCTCTAATTATCCCTTTTGATTCATGTAAGAGAGAAAAAGGATTCTTTTAACCCTAAAGAGGTAGCAGTTAGGAAAGACAGATACGTGCTCAGCTCATACAGAAAGTGTATGTTGTTAGAGTAGCAAACCATAGGTTTATTTGAAGGACAGCCACAGATTTATTTGAAGTTCAGAAACAGTCAGTAAGGAAGAAGCACTGCACTGAAATCAATTGGAGGATGGAGAATTAATACAAGCACAATAAATCAAATCCAGCAGCTAAAGATAATCCATTCCTCTTGGGTGTCACAGAAAATAATGAAAATTAATGTCTGGTCCCTTTCCTTCACCAATTCCCTCAGTATCTACATGTAGCAGCACAATTATCACTAAACACATATTTAATCAGTATAGTTTAATCAAATCTAGCTTTTCAAGACGTGTATAGTACATGAGTAATGATTATACTTTATTTTTATGCCAGTTATTTAGGTGAGGAGAAAATACGATCTTTTTTGTAAATATTAAAAATATGTAATTACATCTATATTTATATTCTCACTTCTACAACCTTTGGGTATGAAAAACATTAAATTTAGCACCTTCTACAAAACTAATGCTATTTCATTCAATAAAGATAAAAGTCATTACAGAGGTCAAGTTTTAAAAGAGGAGAAAAAAAAAAGGAAGAAAATACGTCATTCACCGAAAAGCTTACAAATTTAGTAACATGCCCTGCAACTTATTAAAATTACAAATCATTGAGAGCTCCAGGCCTTGCACAAAAACTCAAGTCCACATAATCCATTTTATATGACACTTGACTTTGAGTATCCTGGCACTCTCAAACAACTACCTGAGTAACGAAGGAACAGATCAATTACAGTAAATAAAGCAGCACATTTTGCTGGTGATTTGCAAGAATCTCACCACTAAAGCCTGAGAGGATCAATAAAGAAATACAATGTAATTTGACAAGTGCAATACTCACCGGTAAGATACTTGTCTAAAGGCATGACAGGTGCAACGTGAGGTGTGGCTTGTGTAATGAGCAGGTTTATAAGTTCAGGCTTAAAATTCTTCAGAGTGAGCAGCGCTCTTGCAACAAGACCACCCATGGAATGCCCAACTATTGCAACACTGCTCGGTGCAAATTCCCGATCCTTAAGCAAAGAGCAATCAGACACATCAGAAACAGATCTGACACTGAACATGTTTATCAGTTGTAGATTCTACCCCCTCCCCCCCCCACCAAATTAACTTATGGCCTCTCAAGGCTAACAGTAACTAGCATCAACTTGACAAGTTTACAAATACAAACTGAATATAAATTCAGTTGCTATCTCAAAAAACTTGCTTAATATGAAGCATTCAGCTCAAAAGGAAATATTGCATAGCCTGTGTAAGCTTAATAAACTTAAGGTTATTTTAATTTCTCATACTTTTAGGAATGGAAGATATCAAAGAACTTTCCCAGAGAAAACTGGATGTAAGCCAATATTATATTAGTATTTTAGTAATCTACAGAAAGTTTATGTCTCTACTAGAAAAAGGCATCCATTGTGCTTGGAAGTATTTATTTAGAAACACAACACAGAACCTCACCAAAGCTCTGGGATTGGCACAAGTACTAAAAATCTGTTAAAGAGAAGCAATTCTCTATTGCATTATTATCAATTCAAACATCTATGTACATTATAAAGTCTCCCTACCTTACTCATCACTCTTCAGTTTTGCAGCAGAAAAGGCAGCCCAGAATTCCATTCCCAAATGGAATTACATTACTCAGCATACATCACTACTTACCCTGTACAACTTAAGAATTACTTTTATGCATTCATGCACAAACTTGGTCTGTCGTTGAAGGCTACCACCATACAGTGCAACCAACTCCTCATTAAAGTTGACACTGAAGAAATCAAAATGATACTTGAAGTCAACATCTTCTGCTTTTCTAAGTGCAATGGAGCCAAGAGAACGTACTAGAAAAAGAAACCACATCAATTAGAATAGTCCAACAGTCACTGCTTAGCACCATCTTTAGCAGAAAAACACATAAATACATAATCGATTAGGAGACAAATACATTAAATCCATTGTTCATCTCAAGCCACTTATAAAAGACATTCAAAACCAAACCATCTCTTTTCAGCTTACTGCTGACTACAGAGATATTTCATGTCAAGAACATAATTTATACAAGGATCAAGGATTATGTTCCTCCACCTTAGGGCTGTTTTTCTTATCTAATTTACACCTTCTTATTGCCACCAGGACAAGAAGGCATTCTTGATTTCAACTGTAGAGGCATTCCTACTGCTGGACTTTCCTAAAACTCCTTTGAAGGCCATCAACTTTAAGACAACATTCCCAAATACCTCGAAGATCAGTAAGGGGGATTGCAAAACCAAACACTAAAGGACTTGTCCATCTAAAACCTTGAGTGAGAAAATATTCAGTTTATAAGGTCTTTCTTCTGACCTGTCTTCCCTGTCTAACCCTGGCTATTATTTAATACAGCCTTTTGTGTGGTGAATTGTCCCTGATCTGCCAGGGGACAATGCAGAAAGGGAACAATAACAGCTGCAAATGAAAAAGCATGGTAGCAGAAGAAGAAAATAAAAGAGAAAGTCCCAAAAGTGCCTATACAAAATAACTAATGATGGCCAAAAAGGTCTGCCCAAATCTAGCACAAAGGAGCAAGATTCTCCTAGAGTACAACAGGTTGAGAGAACTGCAGAACCCTCCTTCTCAGAAGATTTTGCTACAGAAATTAAAGTATGAAATTTCAGAGAGGCTCATGAAATGGGACAATACTATCTATGAAGTACTTTATACCTTCAAACATCCAAACAAGTATTATCGGCATGATGAGAATTATAAATCTGGTTTGTAGTCAATCATTTCACCATTCTATCTTTCTCTAATAAGCAATAAGAACACCTTCAAAATGGTTTGAAAATATCCCAAAAGTATTTAAAAGGTAAAGTATCTTATAATAACTTTATACCTTGGAGGTCATGGCAAAAGGAACAAGAACATTGCACAAGAGTATCACAAGGCAAGTGTGACCAATTTCTAAAGAGAACTCAGGATCTCAGTTCTTCCAATCTCAGGTCCACACCAAATAACTAAACCAGATCATCTTTTACTCAGAGTCTAAATTTTGTACATTTTACAAAATTCATTTTAGTGCCTGTGAAGGATGATGAATTAACATTTCAAAAGTGGCTGTAACACATCAAAACCTCCTGAAGGCAGGTTGTCATTTAGTCTCTTCTTTCAAGTGAAAGGACAAGAGGAAATGGCCTCAAGTTGCATCAGGGGACATTTATATTGGATCTTACAAAATATTTCTTCCCCAAAAGGGTGCTCAGACATTGGAACAGGCTGCGCAAGGTAGTGGTGGAGTTGCCATCCCTGGAGGCTTTTAAAAGCTGTGTAGATATGGCACTCAGGGAGATGGTTTAGTGGTGGGCTTGGCAGTGCTGGGTTAATGCTTACATTCCATAATGTTAAAGGTCCTTTCCAACCTAAATGATTTTATGAAAATAACAAGGCCAGCAAAGGCAGCAGCAGCACTTGTCTTCATTCCTCAGCAAATATGAATACATTTTAAGCAACTATGAAAATTGCAATAGCAATACCTTCTCTGCTCATCTAGGCATCAGAATAAAATTGTGTTTTCTCACAATAAATTTGAAACAAAGTATGAACTAATACGAATTAATTTTAACAACAGTTTTGCAAAATGCACAGATGATGTATTGCCAGTCTCCCTAAATCCATTTCTAAAAGAACATTATTTAAATATTTACTGATCCTAAGCTGCACCTTATAGCCACAGTATGTAGTTCTTCTACTCACCTAGTTTGTTTGTTCTTCAGATATTTCTTTTTGATTCCTAAAATGCCCTGAAAGTACCATTCTACTTCCTGCATAGCAATGTACTGCTGTGTGTTTAGAGACAGCATTAATTCACAGATTTGCAACATTTGATGCACAATCACAGAAGCCCATATGGCACCTCTCATAATCATTATGTTTGTAATCTTCTTTGGATGCTATTGTGCCTGGAAGTCTGTATGGGTTTTCTGAAAGTACTAGCTGGTAAAATATTTTACACTTAGTTATAAACTAAGCAAGTACGTTCTCAAAAACAGAAACAAAATAAAACAAACAAAAAAAAAACAAACAAAAAAACCTCTGTATCAGATAATTTAATCATCAAGTTTAGTACTAATACAAGGAAAAATTATCACAGTAAGACATCAGGGTTCAGACTGTGCTGGTTTCCCCCACATATACACATGTACTTTGCTAAAATCATGAAAGTGTTATTTACTGTTTCAAAGCACATTTTGGAGAACAAAAATAGCAGTCTGACAAACCCAGTCTGGAATGAATAGCAGGCACCAGAGTAAACACTGAAACATAAGATTTCATGTACCATTCGTTTCAGTATTCAGAATGAAAAATAAAAATGCTTTAAAACTATTACTTCTTTTCATGTGGATTCGAGAAGTGTAAGAGGGAAAACAAAAGAGGCTATGTGTCAAGTGGGAAGATGATGTTAAGGAAACAAAACCACTACATAAAGACATATAGAATAATGAAACTAGAGTGCAAGCTTAGATGATGCTTATTTCTATAGCATGTAATTCCTTTACATCACAAATGACAGATGGTTCAGTTTCTTCTAATCAAATTCAGGTCGTCTTTTATTTGGCATTATCTGCACTAAATGTTCATATCAAAACCAGCTAGATGTTTGCAATCAAAAGTACAGCAAAAGGGTGCAGTGCTGCCAGAGTACAGCATAAAATGTACTGTTTCTGGCTTTCAAAAGTCTTGCTCCAGTGAATTATTATAGCTTAACAACTCAACTGATTTCAAACAAAAATAATGTATTTTGACTGTCTGAAATGAAACACAGTATGATCAACCATTATCACTCTGTCTGGTATTATGTCCAACAGAAAACTACCTAATGCATAAATCTGAGAGCTTTTTTGTAACAAAGCTGTAACTTCACTAAACACTTACCTTGTTTGTAACTGCCAGCATTCCCAGGAAGAAAGAGAACTGGAATTCCTGTCAATAGGAGATTTTTGTTTTCTTCAGCATAATTCCCTTCCCCATAGAGATAGAGCTCATATGCTGGGTATCGTCTGGCTGTTTTCTTGGGTAATTTTATTTTCTATTGCCAAAGTTAAAAAGAAAACAAACACCTTGTTTATAGTGTTACAAACAGGAAAATACAGTGGCTATCTAGCCATTTAAATGATCTGGCTTATGTATGGTTTTAAATTACAGTCTAAAGAATACAGAATGAAAAATTGGGTTGTGCTTTAAAAAAACCTAATTAAAAACAGGATACCAAACAAACTGTTTAAGTAGGTATTACTACACATAATGAATGGCTGCAGTTACTTACTCTAAATAGTGATTACCTTTAACTAGCTTGAAATAAACTGCAAATGAATGCAATTACGAATCTATCAAAGCTGCACATTCATAAAGTAAATACCGCCCTATAACATGGGGGCGGGGGGGGGGGGGGGGGGAGGAAAAAAAAAAAAAGGTATGTCAAAACCCAGCCAATTCTGCCAGGACAGGAGAAGCTGAGACCAGAAACTGGGGCACGTGAGCGATGCTAACTAGTCCTGACACACGGGAATGGTCCTGGAACCCTTTCCAATGCCACGGATCTCAGATCAAGGATGTGCTACTGTGCGGGATACGACAGTTAAACCTTGGCAGCAGCGTGATGTGGGTGACTGTCAGATGACACCTGTTACCTCAGGGTAAATTACAGATGTTGTGTGAATTCCCTTAGATGGTTTTTACAGAGATGCCACCTGCAGTGGGAGTTTAAACAACAGCAGTAACCACCTCAATACGGCTCAGCAGAAAAAACAAACCCAGGGTACTTCAGGGCTTTTGCTGTTTCATCTTCAGAGCAGGCTTTGTGGTCTGACAAACCACCTGGTTCTGTAACAACTCGAGCTCTAACGTACATGTCAGTTATCACCTAAAGAAGGCCGTATTTCTTGTGCTAAAGAAGAAAACAAGTAACCCCCTAACCAATCCCAACTGATTCACAGGATTACGAGTCCCAGAGAGAAAAGAACAAGATCACTTTGAACTTGGACAGTAGGTGAGGATTAATCTTACACCAGTAAGCCAATCTCTTTGAGTCATATAACACTGTCTTAATTAAATGTATTCTTGTTTACTACTTATTTCGTTTAACTCCTGCATGGAGATAGGTTGGTTGGTTTATAACTCTGAGTTTCTAAGATACAGATTTTTAAAATTTTGATGAGTGCAAATACACTCATTCCAACGTCTGATTAACTGTGTCACAACAACTGAGAGACAAATAAGATAATACAAAAAATAAATGTTTGCCTCACACATTAAGGTGTAGTTTATAGTTTAAGGAAACACTTCTACAGAAAAAGGTCAAAACTAAACTCAGTTTTGCATCAGCAATCTCCTGTAAAATCTCTCTTAATAGCTTCCTTGAAATAGAAGCGTCTTTATTTCAAGTATTTCATTGTTTTTTCTCAGCTGCATGTACCATAAAGGTGATTTAGCTTTAATTCCATGCCTACAAACTCCTTCCCTTCTCCTGTTCTTCTCTGTCTCTCCACAGCTAATGACTATTTTCTTTCCCCCTTGGCCTTTAAATTTTTTGGTATATTGGTTATCTGCAAACTATTTTTATAAACTATTTTTATGATATTTTAGATATATATCTCATAGAAAATACATATTTATGTGTGTATATTATTTATAGTCTTTTAATTATCTTGGTTTATTAACACAATAGAGAGCATGAGTTAAATTCTTTCACTGAGAACAAGAAAAGTTAAGGCTCATTCAGGGCTTATGTCTTCAGATCATCCTTTGGTCTTTTCCCTTTTTCCATCATCTTGCCTTTCCAACTTCAACCTCACTCTTTTCTCCCGTTCTCATTCATTTCTGCTGCTCCTTTTGCAAAGGTTTTTGAAATTATGTGAAAAAAACTTCAGCAGTTCCCATTACTAAACTAAGAGTGCCATCAAGATGTGTTTATATGACTTCCGGACAAATCAAATCAACTGTTCATCCACAGCAACTTCCTGGTTGATTGTTTTTCAAAAACCCCTACAAAACAAAAAATTAACAAGCCGTTCTTCTTTGGGGCAATGTTGAATGTGAAGCACACAAAATCCATGAAAATTGTACTGTGTTGTGTTGGGATTTTTTGTAAATCACAGTGTTCAAATATTATAACAAAATGGCAATGCACAATTCCAAAAGGAGAAGAGACATTCATGTTCCATGACAGTGGGTTTAAATCCTGAATTCCCAAGATATCGCTTATGTAATCAGTCGTAGCAAGCTACAGCAACTTTTTACAATGTCAATGTAGGCTTCATTTGTCACCCTGGTTCCCGAAGAAATTAGGTTTATGTGAATAAGTCCTCATTACTACCTCCTGAATCTCTTGCCAAGTTCAGCTGAACAGGACAAGGGCAGGTTAAATTCAAACACTGCAATTTTAGAACTCATGCAAAAAAAGATGATCGATTATTAGGCTGACTGTGAGCTAACCCACAACGACAGACACAAAAGAAATTAAATTTCTTGTTTAATTGCTCAAGCAGTTATTTGTTTTGTAACATGATACCAATCTGGAAGCCAGGACAGGTACCTCCCTGAAATTCCTACCCTAGGATTTCCTACATTAGGCAGCCCTACACACACAATAGACACCTCCAGCAACAAAGAAGAACTTGTAAAGTACAATGCCTTAGCAAACCCAAACGAATTCACAATTTTCTCCTCCGACCAAAGCACTGTGCTCTGCACAGTAAAAGTGATTACTCAGGAAACAGAAACTCCAGAGGGCAATACAGCCAGCTGTGACTTGCATCTCCTGCATGGAACTACCGCCTACCTTCAAGCCTTGCGTCCCTTACCAGCACAACACCCGCCTAAAGATGCTTGGAGTTTAAGCCCTGACATAATGAAAAAATACAAAAGATGTGGTGGCAGACAAGAGTTTCAGGCAACTGCCAATAACATCACACAGATTTTGCCAGTAACTTTCTGTTGGTTGGCTTCAGATTGAAGCTGAAGTAGGTTCTGGCTGCCAGGAGATCTGAAAACTTGCCGCGTAGTATTTAAGTATTTATAACTACTTCAACTAATTTGTCCTACAGCACTGACAAAACAATCCCTGTAACCGTACCAAGTTTCTCTTTTGTAGGCTAAGACAACTATATCAAGGTTTGCAAATGAAGGCTAATAGAGCCAAAAATTGACTTTGTTTCATTGTGTATTTAGACACTAAAGTTTTGCTTTTAGATCTTCTTTACTGTGCAAGCCAGCTTGCAACCCACTTCTGAACAGAGTATTATTTAGAATAATTAATATTTTTTCCAACATAGATCTTAGATAATGAAAAATGAATGTTCAGAAATCAACCAATTATGCTTTTAATAAGAGAGAAAATGCTGTAGGCAAGAACAACTATCGAAAAGAGAAACTGTTTTCTAACAATTGCATGGTGCAGCATTAGCAACAACTTAAAAATATGCATTTACATCCTCCCGCTATTAAAACACAATACCGTCTGCAGAAAACAACAGTTCCAGCAGCAGTTCCCTCTCTCACACCGATCCCAGGTTTTCCAAGAGACTTCTACAAGGCTCCGTTAGCAAAACAAGAGGGACCTCAGACAGATTTACAAGCTCTCCCACGTACATTGTGGGACATGCCACCTCCGAAGTGCTCACCGAGAAGACTTTGCACCACTGTTCACCACCTTGAGAAACAGACTAATAGTCAAAGTTCAGTTATGCGCTATTTTGACACATTGGTTATTTCACACTACGAAGTCACGAAAAGGGCCGCGAAGTGCAAGGCTCGGCCTCCTGGGCACTGGCAGTGCTGTGAGTGCTGTCAGAGGAGCTGGCCCAGCCCCTTCCTTTGCCAACGCCTGCATGAGCTTCTGGGTTCCACCAGAGCTACAGGTACCTCCAGACATTTGCAGGCTGGAACGCGGGCAGGTTTCGCACCGGCGGCAGAACGAAACGCCCCGCTGGGTTACAGGTGGGCAGCTCTGCCCCGAGCTCTGTCCCTGAGGGGCAGCGCCACACGACGCGGCCAGAGCAGCGCGTCCTGCCAGCCCCCGGCCCCGCACACGCCCCAGCTGCCCGTGCCCCATTTACCGCTCGCCGCTCCGGCACGGCGTCGAACCCCGAGTCAGGGGCTGCTCTCCCTCCCCGCGGGAGCTGTGCCTCAGGCTCCCGGCTCCGCGCTCCGGCCGCGGCGGGGCGGGCGGCAACGCCCCGGGAGCGGCAGGTCCCACCTGTTACACCCTGCCGCACTCACCAGGTATTCGGGGTACTCGTACATGTAGGTCATGCTGCACCGGTTCTCCTCGTAGAGGAACAGCACGTCCCGCACGCCCAGCAGCACCAGCGCCGCCAGCGCCCCGTAGAAGAGCGCTGCCAGCGCGGGCAGCCGGCGGCCCGCCCGCCCCATGGCGCCCCGCGGAGCGGAGCGCAGCTCCCCGCGGGCTCCCCGCGCACACGGG